>CAJQZJ010032322.1:1464499-1489524 GCA_907164525.1 Lophiomys imhausi | reverse complement strand
TCGGTGGTGGCCCCTGGAAAAGCCTTGCGGACTTGGGTTCATGGCTGCGTGAGTCCTGAACTGAAAGGTTTAGCATCCTAAATTGCTTAGGAAAGCGGAGCCTCAGAGCTTGCCCATGCCCCAGAACTAGAAATCTGCAGTGTGGTAAGGAGACCCGCCGGGCGTGGTACGCACCCCTTTAATCCCAGCACTCGGGAGGCAGAGGCAGGCGGAATTCTGTGAGTTCGAGTCCAGCCTGGTCTACAAAGTGAGTCCAGGACAGTCAGAGCTGTTACATAGAGAAACCCTGTCTTGAAAAAAAAGAAGAAAAAGAAAAGAAAAGGAGACCCACGGGCGGTTGTGCACGGGTTCACGTTTGTGATCTGCTGCTCTAGAATAATCCTTCAGGCAAAGTGGGCCAGCGCAAGTGCCAGGGAGCTTTCTAACTTGCAAGACTTTAGTGCCACTCTGAGGCCGGAATCTGAGTGTGCAGGCTTGTTCCCTTAGGTGATTGTGAGGTAACTCTTTCCAAGGTAAAAGAGCCACAGCTTTGAGAAGGGCTTCAGTTCAGTGACTCACAGAGAGTGGGTCGAGGGGATCTGGCCACTTGTGCTGCGTCCCTTTGAAATGCCTACAGAAATGGTAGTTTAGTGAGGGTCTGAGGATAAGGACATGGTGCTTCTTATAGAACAGTTAAATTTCATTTTGCAAGTTTGAGTGACTTACTATAGCTCTAGGGATATGTAAGTGATGTTTAAAACTGAGAAAGTGGTTTTTTTTGTTGTTAAAAACTTTAAAATACTTTAATGTGTTTATTTGTTTACATATTTAAATAGCAATAAGCTATTCAAGAACTGAAAGTTTTCCATAATAAAAGGTCTCCCTTCCGTGGGAAGTTATTATTACTGGCCTCATGGGCAAACTGTGTTTTCTTCCAGTTCTTAGTCTGAGGACCACATTTCCCTCCCAGTCAGAACGCTATTTTTATTAAAGTTCAGATTTTCCTGAGGGCCCTGTAATGCTTCGTTCCTAGGTTCACCACCAGTGTGTGATTTGTGAAAACCCTTTTCGCCCTTCTGAATGGTTATTACAGTTTGTAATCATTTAGGCTGTCCTCATTCTCCCCATGGCCTGACAGTCGCTTGAGAACCTGAGATCCCTTTTGTATTGCACTCTGTCCATGTTTGGTGAACACTGTAAGCCCCTGGGTTCAGTTTCACTTTTTTGGTTTTTTGAGACAGGGTTTCCTGTGTAGCCCTGGCTGGCCTAGCTCTCACAGGGTAGACCAGGCTGGCCTTGAACTCACAGAGATCCACCTGGCTCTGCCTCCCAAGTGCACCTCCCCACCCTCACCCCCAAAACTTCACTTTTGAGGACTGCCAGGATGCCTTTTTGATGTGGTAGTTCCACCTCCAGCATACTTTCTTGCTCATATCTGAGCGTGTTTGTGGCATCTAGGGAAACAACTCAGATTCCCAGGGGAGAATGAAGTGTTTATATCCGTAGCCAGCTTTTCAGACAAGCTGAAACTGTCACAGATTTGGTGTGTCTGTGTGTGCTGGTGTGGGAGGATGGAAAGATGTGCAGGATATATTGGTATGTGAAAGAAAAAAAATTTTTTTTCAGGAATGTATGACTTCACTGTTCTAAGAGATTAACTGTTTGTATTTATAAACAATAACCTAGGCATATAATTGGCATATGTAGTCCTAGCTCCTGGAGTTACAGTATTTATCAGCACTGTAATATAAAGAAGAAAAGCAACAACCTCAAGGATCAGAAAAAAAAAAAAGAAACAAATTATGCTATATTCTTCAGTGTGTTATCCAAGATACAGAGCACACGCCCCAATGAGGAAAAAAAAATCTGGGGTCTTCAGAGCTAAAGTTTCACTACCCCTAACTTAGTTGGCCAACTGTTTATCTACCACGAAGGAGACCTTATGTTCAATCCTAGCAATGGGGAAGTAGAGGCAGGCAGGTCAGGGGTTCGAGGTTATGGAGGCTAGCCTGGGCTGCATGAGACTACTTCTAAATAAATAAATAAATAAATTTTACCCAGATTGAAAAATGTCCTAGAAAACTGAAGCAAGTATAGATGAAGTGGGACTTCAGTTTGATGACTTTGGTGGAAGCTGAAGATTATAAGCCTTAAACATAGAAAGTGTGGGTGTTGCAGGAGAATTCATTTTTCAGAGGATTCTGAGGTGGCCAGTGATGATTTGATATCACAGAACTTGGACGCTCAAGCCATCCGTTTCTGAGCTGCGCGATTCCAAAAACGATGTTCTGTGTGGCTAAAACAGGAAAGAGCCTTATCCCAAGCCATTGGTTTAGGGACATCTGGTGCCCATGACACCCCAGCCCAGTGCTGGCCACATGGGACTGCTACACATGGGACTGTGGCACTGTTCTGCTGAGCTGAGGACACTTGGGTCACCCACTGGAGTGAGTTTAGGCCAGTGGGGGAGGGCAGTCCCCATTTGGCATTTTCAGGAAAAGTCAGGTAGTAGAACTCCCAGTAATACACTACCCAACAGGGCATATTTTCAAAAAAAGAAAACGGGCTTCGATGTTCCACATCTTTCCTCCTGCCCCCTTTCATAGACAAAAGCATGGGATACCAAGGCGTTTGGAAACTAAATCTGCAATGGGGTGGTGGTTTTTTTCTTTCCAAGGAACTGGACCCTTTCCTGGAATCATAGACCTTTTTGGAGCTGGAGGTGGCCTCCTGGAATATCGGGCTAGTCTGCTGGCTGGGAAGGGTTTTGCTGTCATGGCTCTGGCTTATTATAACCATGACGACCTCCCCAAGGACATGGACATCCTTCACGTGGAGTACTTTGAGGAAGCTGTGAACCTCCTGCTCAGTCACCCTCAGGTTGGCTGTTACAGTATTTCAGTTTAGATGTTGGGGTCCTAAATGCCTCCTCGAGCCAAAGTTGGATTCGCAACCTAGCAGCTTGAGGTTTTATAACAATCAATATTTAGTCTTCTCCAAATCCACACAATAAAGGTTATTTAGGTGGGATGTTCCCAGGGTGCATGAAAAGGTTAGTACTCAGAAGTTTGAATCTCTCATAGGGTGAACAACCATCCCCGGTTGCTGAGGGGAGAGGCTTCCCACCCCAACTGAGCTAGTCGAGACAAATCATAGGTGTTCATCAGCGTAGCCGAGTCATTGTCTCGTGTCTGTGATTTTGTGTCCAGCTTCCAGGTTTGTTATAGGCGTTAAAGGACTCATAGCTGTAAAGTTCTTGAAAATATGCTGGTTTCCTGATAAGCTTGCATTCATCCATGATTGGACACAGCATGGACAGGCAGAGAAGACAAGGCCATGTGTGCACATGAGCACTGCCACAGTGTGGGGACAGGGCAGGAGGGCTCGGGAAAAGGGAAGACACAAATGTGAAGCTTGCTGTTTGTGAGAGAGACAGAACTGATGGGGCAGTTGGAGGAAACTCGTTCTGAAGACTGAAACATTACCTGCTCTTAATTGTCCAGATCAGTCTGGACGCTAGGAATTTGTAAACATTTCGGTGCCCATTGCCACTTCCATACTAGAAAGAAGTTAATAGTGACTGAGAGTCTTCCAAGGTGGCTCATGTTGACTCTGTTTTTTTATGTACAACTGATTATGATTTTACAGACCCGATGTACCATGTCTGCTAGGCAGCTGTTTAATTACCTCAAACATTCTTTGAGGGAAAACTGTTATTTATTTTAGGAAGAGAACATTTTCTTTGAAGGATAGGCTCTTCCTCAGTGTGTACATGTGCATCTTGTCACCTTGCAAGCGGAATGTCACCTGGGTTTGCCTTCACACTTTTCCAGTTACCATGAACTTGTGTGAGTGCAGGGGTCAGTGAGGTATTAGGCAGTGCAGGCAAACCATTTCCCTGGCTTGTTTGAGGGCTTCTCATGACATCATCATGCACAGCTGTTGAGCTGTCATTTCTCACATGAGTGACAGGCAGACTGTAAGCTTGGCTGATGTTCAATAACCCTTCCAAAGCCAGGATGGTACAGAGTTGGGCTCAGGCCACCCGATGTCCTGAGTAGGTTCTGCCCACTGTGCTACATTTCTTGTAGATTCATTCTCCTTCTTTTCTGCCTGTCTTTCTCAGGTAAAAGGTTCGGGAGTTGGAGTGCTTGGCATTTCCAAAGGGGGTGAACTTGGCCTTGCCATGGCCTCCTATCTGAAAAATATCACAGCTGCTGTCATCATCAACGGCTCTATAGCCAATGTCGGTGGAACCTTACAGTACAAGGATGAGACTGTGCTCCCCGTAGGCGTGAACATGAAACGAGTCAAGAGGACCAAAGATGGCCTCAGAGATGTTGTGGATGCCTTGAACAGTCCTTTGGAAGGACCTGACCAGAAAAGCTTGATTCCTGTGGAAAGGTCTGACACGGCCTTCCTGTTCCTTGTAGGTCAGGATGACCACAACTGGAAGAGCGAGTTCTATGCCAGAGAGGCCTCCAAACGCTTGCAGGCCCACGGGAAGGAGAAGCCCCAGGTCATCTGCTACCCAGGGACAGGCCACTATATTGAGCCCCCTTACTTCCCCCTGTGTAAGGCTTCCCTGCACAGCCTGGTGGGTGGGCCTGTCATCTGGGGAGGGGAGCCCAGGGCTCATGCTGTGGCCCAGGTGGATGCATGGCAACAACTCCAGACTTTCTTCCACAGACATTTAGGTGGTGAAGAGAGGATGATCCCAGCAAAACTGTGATTTTTATTTAAGTTTTTCTTTATTTTATTTAACATTCTCTCCTGGGAATACTCCTACTGTTAGTGTGTGTATGTGTGTTTTCTTTTCTCTTTTATATCAATGTAGAGTTTCCCTTTCCCCATTTTTTTAAACCACAGGCCTTATTGTTAAGTCTGGGAGGGAAGTGATTGTACAGAAAATATAAGGCGTAGCAAAAAACTGATCTCTTGCTGTGGGTCTGAAAGGTTGAGTCACTGTGTGTAGTTGAATTAATTATTCCTGGGTTTTTACACCCCATAGAACCTTCTGGTAAAGGGGTAAAGGACATAGAAGCATTATATTTTATTAATGAGCTATAAGTGCCTTAAGCTAGTTAGGTTCTGAGCTATAATAATCCTACTACCCTTAAAAACTGAGATAAGCCGGGCGGTGGTGGCGCACGCCTTTAATCCCAGCACTTGGGAGGCAGAGGCAGGCGGATCTTTGTGAGTTCGAGGCCAGCCTGGTCTACAAAGCGAGTCCAGGACAGCCAGAGATATTCAGAGAAACCCTGTCTTGAAAAACCAAAAAAAAAACTGAGATAAGTGCCCGTCACTTGCCAATCAGGTGACTTCTGAGCTGCTTCTGCTCCATCAGGCCAGTCCTCAGAGCAAGCTGCTCTTGGTCACGTGCTCACGGTCCTTGCTACCCCACGGTGACTCCTTGTTCCTCCAGTCTCTCTGTTCTCTTCTCTGTCTCTCCTTACTGTCTCATACCCACCTCCCAATTTCAAGTCCTGCCTTCCTATTCTCTCTCTGCCCAGCTACAGGCTGTCAGCAACTTTTATTAACCAATCAGGGATCATTGAGAGCATTCCTTACATCCACATGGATACAGGAGATGGTTCAACATTTATAACAGTGCCAGGTTGGTAACCAGATCTCAGGGCACTGAAATCAGCATCTAAAAGCACAGTGCCCAAGACCCTTCCTCCAACAACTGTGCATCCCTGGAGTTCAGTAATTATTTGCTAAATAGCTGATTAAAAACAAACAAATGAGCCGGGCGGTGGTGGCGCACGCCTTTAATCCCAGCACTTGAGAGGCAGAGGCAGGCAGATCTTTGTGAGTTCGAGGCCAGCCTGGTCTACAAAGCGAGTCCAGGACAGCCAGAGATATTCAGAGAAACCCTGTCTCAAAAAACAAACAAAAAATAATAATAAAATAAAAAACAGACCCGAAGGACCTTGGTTCAAGTCCCAGCACCCACATGGCAGTTCACAGCTGTCTGTAACTGCTGGGCATGGTGGCTCACTCCTTTAGGCAGAGGCAGGTGGATCTCTGTGAATTCAAGGCTAGCCTACTCTACAACAAAGTGAGTCCGCCAGGCAGTGGTGGCGCGCCAGGCAGTGGTGGCACACGCCTTTAATCCCAGCACTTGGGAGGCAGAGGCAGGCGGATCTTTGCGAGTTCGAGGCCAGCCTGGTCTACAAATTGAGTCCAGGACAGCCAAGGATACACAGAGAAACCCTGTCTCGAAAAACCAAAAACAAAAAACAAAAAAAAAAAACAAAGTGAGTCCCAGACAGCCAGGATACACAGAGAGACCCTGTCTGGGAGTGGGGGGAAAGACAGACCCCACCATCTGGTTGTCTCTGCAGAATAAACGCTCTTTGCTTTTGCATACTATTTGAGTCTAGGGTCCGCCTTGAGCAATTCTTGGCCCCTTACACCAAGTCGTTCCATTTGTACATGGATGAGGCCAGAGGCATTGCCTAGATGGTCCTCACACAAACTCTGGGACCCTGGAAAAGACACGTGGCAGTCTGTTCAAGAAACTTGACCTGGTCACAGCCAGATGGCTGGCATGTATAAGGGACATAGCTGCCACCACCCTGCTGGTAAGCAAAAACAAACAAACAAAACAAACTTGACAGATTAACCTAGGTGACCCAACTTCAAAACCTGCTTCAGAACCAACTCTGCATTCGATTCCATAAGATGTCAACCCTCAACCCTGCCAGTCTTCTGCCAGATGAGGACCCCTCAGAACCCTTGCATGACTGTCTCGAGGTGACAGATCTGATCCAGTCTATCAGGCCTGATCTGATTGACTTCCCATTGGAGCCCCCAGAGAAGCCACCCATAGATGGGAGCATTTTTGTTCCAGACAGGATCGGTTATCCAGGGGCAGCAGTGGTGACCCAGGGGTCCTCAGAACAACAACTTGAGCTTTCAGCTCTGACTCACACTCTACTGGGGGAAAGACAAGGCTAGCCCATGTACACTGGTAGTCCATATGTTCTGCCGTGGCCCATGTCCATGGGACTCTATAAAGGGAAAGAGGATTGCTGTCCTCAGGGGGAAAAGAAATCACAAATAGAGAAGAAATCTTAGCCCTATTGGAAGCTTTCTGGTTACCCACCTGTCCATTGCAAAGGACCAAAAAGGGGATTCTCCAGAAGTCGAAGGCAACAGATTGGCTGACTTGGCCACTGAGGAAGTAGCCCTAGAACAGGTGGAGCCTCCCACAAGTCTTTTTTTTTTTTAATTTATTTATGATGTATAGTGTTCTGTACTGCATGTATGCCTGCAGGCCAGAAGAGGGTACCAATGACCAAAAGGGATATACAAACAGGATGGTGGATGCTACCCAAAGACAGAATCATCCTTCCAGCAAGTCTGGGAAGGAAACTGGTTACAGACCTCCACCAAGCCACCCACCTAGGGACCAGGGGAACAGCTTTACCCCTCAGACCCAGGTGTTATGTTCCACATTTGGAAAGCTTGATTAAAGACACCACTTCCAGATGTGCCGCCTGTGTTCAGGTAAACTCCAAACTCTAGCAATATGCCCATGTGTACATCTAAAAGGTGTACTTTCTTTTGTCTCTATTTAATAAGCTTGCTAACTGTGTGTGCTAGTCAGTGTTCTATTGCTGTGAAGAGACACCATGACCATGGCAACTGTCATAAAAGAAAGCTTTTCATTGGGGCAGGCTCACTGTATCAGAGGTTTGGTCCATTGTCATCATGGCAGAGAGCGGGCAGGGTGGAACATGTGCGACATGGTGTTGGAGAAGTAACTGAGAGGTCTAAATCTGGATCCACAGGCAGCAGAAGAGAGTGACACTGAGCCTGGCTTGGCTTCTGACACCTCAAAACCCACCTCAAATGACACATATCCACCAAGGCCACATCTCCTAATCCTCGGTAATACCACTCTCTGATGGCTAAGCGCTCAAATATATGAGCCTGTGGGGGGTGGGGGGTAGTTCCAAACCACCATCCCATGCCTCACTCTGACTTGTCTTGAAGTTCCTTTTTAAAAGTATGTTATATGTATGGTATGTGAGTGTGTGTATGTGAAGACACATGCGTGTGTAGTGGTGCATGTGTGTATATATACATGTGTGAGCATCCATGTGGAGACCTGAAATTGACATATATTTCTTCCTCCATTGCCCTTCCCTTTGTTTGCTGAGGTAGGGTCTCTTGCTCAGAGCCCACTAATTCCAGCTAGTCTAGCAACCAGTTCCAGTTAGACCTGAGAAGTCTTGCCTCTGCCTCTTTTTTCTATTTTACCAGCCTGGCTTTTACAAGATTTCTAAGGATCTGAACTTAAGTCCTCACACTTGCCGTGCAAGCGCTTTATCCTCTAAGCCATCTCTTCAGTCTCTCGGAAATTCTCTGAGGTCTACAGTCCAGACGATGATTAGGCTTTACATTGGAACTGAGTCTCCTTTCCTTGCTGACATGCCCAGCCAGAGGCATACTGCAGGATGAGGAGAGTTAAATAGAAGTACTTGTTGTCCCCTGTTTGCAACATCAATCTGATATGAACTAAATTTCCTAGGGGGTAAAAATAAAGCCGCACTGATGTTAAGCTGACTGATTGTCAAGCATACAATTAGGACAAGGGTTCCCACGTGATCACGGACTCCAGAAGTTGAGAGGCATTATTCATCCCACAGTGTTCTGATTTTTCACGGTGTCGGGATGGTGCCAACAGTGAGCCTGGAGCGAACGGGCCGCAGTTGCTGAGACTAACAAGCCGTTGAGCAACGCCGTGCATAGCCTGGCACCCTAGCAGCCTGTCATGCTGCATGAGACCCTGCGGGCTCTTCCGCGCCCAGAAGCACGACGTGCAGACCCTTCATGGTGGATCCGGAGGTGCTGGATAGACAAGAGTCCGATGGAGAACAGTTGCTGACGCGGGTGGTGCACACTCCATGTGTGCCGTGCCCAGGCACGATTCAAAACTTCTGCAACTGTTAAACGTCCACAGCCAAATTATCCTGGGCTACCTTTAGCCTCCTTTAACCACGTCTCTATTCAACCTAATATCCAACCTGTGACTGTTACGTAAAGCCTTTTTGCAATGTACAGACCCCTAGTTTCCACCAGCCACATGGCTAAGAACTGCCAGAGGGCATCTGAGGCCAATAGTAGATAATTCTGTGATGTGGGCCAACCTGGCTACCTGATATCCTTGCCACCGTGTCTTAAAAGTGCCTTGATTTACAACATTCTTTTGCTTTGTTACCATAAAAACTTCATGGAACATGGTCCTGAGACAACCTGAATCTATATTTCTGGGTACTAATTATGTAGTTGGGGGTGGAGGATTACTTACTCTTTGAAGTGGGTGCTTTGTGTCTGCATGGACCCTAAGTATGCAGTGCCTACTGGACATCCTTTTAAATGTTGCCATGGTATCCACAAACTGTTCTTAAATGACTCAGTCCCACGAGCATGTGTTTTCTACCATGACTTTGATAAAAACCCTAAAGTCTGTGAGTTGAGTTGGAAGATCTTTTTCCCTGTGTACCTACCTAGGCTGGGGTATTTTCTGGCTCCGTGTTATCAGAAGTTAGCCCCCCAGTAATTGTCCCAGTAGCCCTTTTTCAGGTAAGGAGTCACTGCCTAGAAACTCAGTTATGTACCTTCCCAAGCCATTAATCAGCTAAGGCATGACTTCACCCTGGGTGGTCCCAGCTTCGGTTCCATGTTGCATGAAGAGCCATGTAAGTAGCAACCCAAGTAAGAAAGGTTAGAAGCCAAGTTTCAAGGATCTGAGTATCCTGGGGTACTTTGCAAAACTATTGGAATGGGAACAGTAGTCCTTGCAACTCAATCTTTATACCTGTATTTCAACATCACCTTGAAAACATAGTCATTACTATTGCTTAGCTTTTCTGCATACATGTCACTGTATCCCATAAACTCTACAGACTTCCACACCGCGATTGCCAAAGCAGACAAGTAGGCCAAGGGTTCCCTGGTGATCATAGACTATATAAGTCTGAAGACATTATTCATCCCACAGTGTTCTGATTTTTCACAGTGTCTGAATGGGGCCAACACTGAGCCTGGAGCCCGCGGGCCGCAGCTGCTGGGACGAGCCGCTCAGCATCGCGGTGCACGGCCTGGCCCCCGAGCAGCCCGTCATGCTGCGCGCGGCCCTGCGCGACGAGAAGGGCGCGCTCTTCCGCGCCCACGCGCGCTACCGCGCCGACGCCCGTGGGGAGCTGGACCTGGCGCGCGCGCCCGCGCTGGGCGGCAGCTTCGCGGGGCTCGAGCCCATGGGGCTGCTCTGGGCCATGGAGCCCGAGCGGCCTCTCTGGCGCCTGGTCAAGCGCGACGTGCAGACGCCCTTCGTGGTGGAGCTGGAGGTGCTGGACGGACACGACGAGCCCGACGGCGGCGGCGGCGGCGGGCAGGGGCGGCGGCGGCTGGCGAAGGCCGTGCACGAGCGTCACTTCCTGGCTCCCGGGGTGCGGCGCGTGCCCGTGCGCCAGGGCCGGGTGCGCGCCACGCTCTTCCTGCCCCCGGGTGAGCACTGCCCTCCCTCCTGGGCTTGCAATCCAGGGTGCTTCAGGGGTGCAGCACCTGAGCCCCTTCTTCCCTGTCTCCCACACTCTCCACGGGACCCTTAGAGGTCGGTGGTGGCCCCTGGAAAAGCCTTGCGGACTTGGGTTCATGGCTGCGTGAGTCCTGAACTGAAAGGTTTAGCATCCTAAGTTGCTTAGGAAAGCGGAGCCTCAGAGCTTGCCCATGCCCCAGAACTAGAAATCTGCAGTGTGGTAAGGAGAGCCGCTGGGCATGGTGGCGCACCCCTTTAATCCCAGCACTCGGGAGGCAAAGGCAGGCGGATCACTGTGAGTTCGAGTCCAGCCTGGTCTACAAAGTGAGTCCAGGACAGCCAGAGCTGTTACACTGAGAAACCCTGTCTCGGAAAAAAAAAAAAAAAAGGAGACCCATGGGCGGTTTTGGACGGGTTCACGTTTGTCATCTGCTGCTCTAGAATAATCCCTTCAGGCAAAGTGAGCCAGCACAAGCACCAGGATTTTGTGCCACTCAGAGGTCGGAATCTGAGTGTGCATGTGGGGTGCCATGGAGTTTTGTTCCTTAGGTGATTCTGAGGTAACTTGCCCAGGTAAAAGAGCCATAGCTTTGAGAGGGGCTTCAGTTTAGTGACTCACAGAGAGTTATTCTAGGGGATCTGGCCAATGGGAAACCCTGTCTTGAAAAACAAAAACAAACCAAAACAAAATCTAGGAACTTACAAGCAAGTACAGATAAATGTGAACTTGATTTGACTATTTGATGGCAATCTTGAAAATCACATGCCTTGGCATAGAATATAGAGATACTACCTGAGAATTTAGAATTCCTTTCCTAATTTTTTCAAGAGTGTCAGTAACAGTTTTTGGTATCACAATATTTCACAAGGTCAATTAGACCTTCTTCTTTTCTTTCTCCCCACCCATGGTTTTCTTTCTTTTTTAACATCTATTTATTAATTCAAGTTACATCTTGATCACTGCTCCCTCTTTCCTCCCCTCCTGGTCCCACCCTCTCACCTTCAACTCCCTCTCCCACCTATCCTTCTCCTCCAGTGTGGGTGTGCCCGACATATCAGCCCCCCCTCAGTTCATCAAACATATCAGGGCTAAGAGCTTCTTCTTGCCCTGGGGCCCAATATGGCAGCTCAGCTAAGGTAACATGTCCCACTAACAGGTAACAAAGTCCATGACTGAGACCGCCCCCTACACCTACTTGCTAAGGGATCTGTATGAAGACCAAGTTTGTGGGAGGAAGGTCTAATACATTGCTTCTGATAGGCTGATTTCAATCCTGAGATCTGGTTACTGCCCCTTCTGAGGCATTCTCTTGATTGGTTAATAAAAGTCACTGATGGCCAATTAGCTGGGCAGAAAGAGTATAGGAAAGTGGGACTTCCTGAGATTAAAACAGGAACCCTGCGTTTTACACAGAGGAATCTCTCTTTCCGCCATGGGACATGGAAGCAGACAGACATGTTTGAGAGTTCTGGAAGGTAACAACAGGCCACATGGCTGTTTGAGAGTAAGTGGTCCAGGTTAACTTAGATTAGCTAGTTGAGAGTCTGCCCAGCTAAGGGCTAAGCGTTGACATATTAAAAGGTCTTGGTGTACACCGGGCATTGGTGGCGCACACCTTTAATCCCAGCACTTGGGAGGCAGTCAGGCGGATCTCTGTGAGTTCGAGGCAAGCCTGATCTACAAAGTGAGTCCAGGACAGCCAGGCTGTTACACAGAGAAACCCTGTCTCAAAAAACCAAAAACCAAAAAAAAAAAAAAAAAAACACTCGGGAGGCAGAGGCAGGTGGATCTCTGTGAGTTCGAGGCCAGCCTGGTCTACAAAGCAAGTCCAGGACAGCCAGGGCTGTTACACAGAGAAACCGTGTCCCGAAAAAAAAAAAAAGGTCTTGGTGTATTTAATTATTGGGGAAAGGGTTGTGGCAGCATATAGGACCCCAGTCAAAGCAATCCAGGGCCATTGGCCTCCCGCTGAACCTCCAGGCCACTGGCAATTCTACTGGTCTAATATAATAGTTTATATTTATTAATAAGTATCCGGCAGCTACCCCACCAGCTTCACTGCACCGCCAGGTCTTCCCTCCTGGCATACAGGCTTCTAAGGCAAATGAGGCCTGCCAATCTCCCACCAAGCCGCTGGCTGTTCTGCCAGCCCAATATAACAGCTTATAGTTGTTAATGAAGATATTAGTTAATAGAATTTAGGTTGCAGGTGGTAAAGGCCACCCTTGATCCAGGGCTTTTTCCTCAGGGCAGGGCAGGCTGCCAGTTAAGGCAGGCCAGGCCTGCCGGCTTCCCGCCAGCCTGCTAACTGCACCAGCCTAATCTTATAACTTATACTTATTAATAAACACAATTGATAATTAAATTGCAGTTTCACAAGTGGCCTATCCTCTATATTTGTATGGGGGTGTCTAGGTTAAGTCTAAGCTTTCTTCTCCTTTTTTGGGGGGGCGGTTAGTTTTTCAGTCTCTGTAACCCTCTAATGGGCCTAGGTTGGTTGGTTCTGTTGATCTTCATGTGTTGTTCTTGTCCCCTCTGGGTCTTTCTATTACTCTTCCCTCTCTTTTTGTTTTTTTTCAAGACAGGGTTTCTCTGTGTAGCCCTGGCTGTCCTGGACTCACTTTGTAGACTAGGCTGGCCTCGAACTCACAAAGATCCACCTGCCTCTGCCTCCCGAGTGCTGGGATTAAAGGCGTGCGCCACCACCGCCCGGCTACTCTTCCCTCTCTTATATAGGACTCCCAGAGCTGCACCTAATTGTAACAGAATTTTTTTTTATTTATCACACATATATTTATTAATACTTAACAATCACCTCTAAAGTTCCTAAAACCTAAACCTTAATTCTAAAATCTATAATCTAAGAATATCTTAATACCTAAAACACTCTAATACCTATAAAAAACAAACACTTAACACTAACTTATGTTTCTTAAAAGGATATTAATACTCTTGGCGTAGGTCCGTACAGATGGCTGGTTTCCAACAGGTCCTTCAATCTTAAAGTCTGTATTCATCGGTTCTTAAGGCCAGTTTATAATAGTAATCTGTTCTGACCACTGATGTAGGGTGGTCTTTTTAATCAACCAAGAATTGCCTCCATGGTCCTAGTACTCAATTATTTTCAAGACTGAAAGTTATCCAAACCACTTCCAATTTGTTCTTTTGCTCACCATTCCAATGCTCTGGAGCTCCAAGGTAGATGATTCCAAAGGACTCTCTATCTTAACAAGTCAGGTTTTGTTTGGATTGCAGTGATCCAACTCTGCCAATGGTGCTATGCTCCTCATCAGCGTGGACTCCGGGCAGGTCAGCGCAAAACAGTGATGGACGGCAGCGTGTGGTCTCTTAGCCTCAGCATGTGTCGACAGTGGGAATGAGGAGGAGGGCAGGACTGGAGGCCTCATGGACTCCTGATTTAAGTCTTATTTGTCATGATGATCTTAGCGTGATTGCCGGCATTCTCATTGCCATTGGGTTTTTTTGTTTTTTGTTTTTTGTTTTTTCGAGACAGGGTTTCTCTTTATAACAGCTCTGGCTGTCCTGGACTCACTTTGTAGACCAGGCTGGCCTTGAACTCACAGAGATCTGCCTGCCTCTGCCTCCCAAGTGCTGGGATTAAAGGCATGCGCCACCACCGCCCGACTGCCATCGGGTTTTGAGGGCTTTTTCAAGGATTGCCCACCACAACAGTGCGTCCTGTGGTCCCATGATTCCCATGGTTTCTTATAGACAATGATATCATCTGCGAGGCTTCTTAGCAATGCCCTTCAATGGCAAATGTCTGGCCATAATTGGCTCCGCCCATATCTTTCACCTGAGATGCCAAGCTTCCACTAATCCAAAACCCCTATGTTGCTAGTTGCTACATTAACTTCACTAACCCTACCACACCTAATATTTGATTGTGTGTCTCAGCATGTGTTTTGATCTGCTGCCAGGTGGACTTTCTTGTAGAATAGTTATGCTAGGTTCCTGTTCCTTTGGGTCTGTGGGTTTACACTTTTTCACTGCAAGCGCATTTTCAAAAAGATTGTGAGTGGTTTCCATAGGAAAGAAAAGTACTGATTTATGAATACTATGTAGCAGGCATTGGGAAATTGGAATCAGAAAGCTGAGATGATGCAAGGGGAATCTGTACAAAGAACCAAGGATCTAATGTCAACACTCAGCAGCTGTAAGGAACCTCTTGAATAAAGGCAGGGTAGAAAGCGGTTCTTTGTTTAAGGAGTTTAGCAAAGGATGGGAGATAAGGGGGTTTGGGTTGTAAAAACAGGTGTACATAATATTATTTGTCTAAAAAGCATTAAAAGTATGTTGGTGTAGGTGGTGTTTGGGGATAAATGACCCTTAATAGGAAGTCCAGCTAGACTATAAGCTGACCTTCAGGCCTTGACGGTTATGGTGAGTCACAGCATCCTAAAGAGAAAAAAAATACCAAATGCATGACACCACAGTTATGTTCGGCATGGGCATCCACACTGATAGACACTCACTGCAAATGCTGTTGAGCTGAGTAAATAGTAAACTTTCTCTCCCTCTTGTGTCTTTCTTTTTAAGGAACTGGACCCTTTCCCAGCCAGCAGACTAGCCCTATATTCCAAAAGGCCACCTCCAACTCCAAAAAGGTCTATGATTCCAGGAAAGGGTCTGCTGTCATGGCTCTGGCTTATTATAACTACGATGACCTCCCCAAGGGGCTGGACATTGTTCACCTGGAGTACTTTGAGGAAGCTGTGAACCTCCTGCTCAGTCACCCTCAGGTTGGCTGTTATTTTTGTCTTTTTGGTTTAGAGTCATCATCCATCCACCAAGGCAGGATTTTCAACCTCGTTGCTGAGGCACAATCAAATATTTAGATTTTTTAAAATTGTTTTTTTAAAGTTTTTATGTATGTGAGTACTTCTCCTGGATGTATATTTGTGTACCATGTGTGTGCCTGATCCTGTGAAGGGCAGAAGACGGTCTTGTATCTGCTGGACCTGGAGGTATAGATAGTTGGGACTGCCATGTGGGGACTAAAGCACTGAGCCATTTCTCCTGCCCCAAATATTTAGTCTTCCGAAGACAAAAAGAAAAGTAAGTTTTTGAGCTAGATAATCTCTTGAGGCATAGAGTTGGTTGGACGTCTGACGATGGAAACACACAGACAAATATCAGATATTGTGTTTGGTCCACAAAGGGGCTACCTGGGATATGGGCACAGCAAGTGTTAAGATCAGGATAGGCTGTGGTAAACCACAGGAGGGCTGAAGTCCCTTAGCAGCATAGTTGTTTTGTGTGTGTGTGTGTCTCCAGCTTATGGGTTTGTTCTGAGTACTAAATGACTAAATGACTCATATGTGAAGAAAGGCACAGCGGGATACAAATGAAGAAGTCAAAGTCAGGTCCACATGGGCTTAGCATGTAGTGTGGGGCATAGGGGAGGGTGGCTATGGAAAAAAGAATCAAGTTCAGTGAGAACAAGGAAACTAAGAGCCCACTCACTAATGAAGACCAGCAGAAGTGAGAGTGGCTGGGAAGAGCCTCGTTTTGTGAGGTTGATACCTCTCTATGATTGCTTTTTTTGAGACAGGGTTCTCTGTGTATCCTTGGCCGTATCCTGGACTCACTTTGTAGACCAGGCTGGTCTTGAACTCACAGAGATCCACCTGCCTCTGCCTCCCGGGTGCTGGGATTAAAGGCGTGTGCCACCACGTCTGGGCATTATAGACAGCTGTGAACTGTCATGTGGGTGCTGGGATTTGAACCCTGGTCCTTTGGAAGAACAGCCAGTGCTCTTAACCACTGAGCCATCTCTCCAGCCCCCTCTGTATGATTGTAAAGTATGTATATATACCATTAAATATGTAGCTACTTAATGACCTTAAATAACTTTAATAAAAGTAACTACTAATTTCAATTTTTGAGATTTTTGTTTCAAGCATCTCTATGCTGGTTAGTTTTTATGTCAACTTGACAAAACTAAAGTCATTGGAGAGGAGGGAACTTTAATCGAGGAAATGACTCCATAAGACTGGACTGCAGGCAAGACTGTAGGGCATTTTCTTAATAAAAGACTGATGAGAGAGAGCCCACCCCATTGTGGGCGGAGCCACCCTGGGCCGGGGGAGGGGAGGAGGTTGGGGGGAGGAGTGGGGGGTTCTATAAGAAAGCAGGCTGAGCAAGTCATGGAGGGCAAGCCAGTAAGCAGCACCCTTCAATGGCCTCTGCATTGACCTGGAAGTTCCTGCTTCCAGGTTCCTGCCATGTTTGAGTTCCTGCCTCAATTCCTTCAATTATGGACAACAATATGGATTGTAAGGCAAATAAACCCTTTCTGTCCCAAGTTGTTTTTGTCCATGGAAACCGTGACTAGGACAGTCTCTCTTCTTCCATGCTTACACCTTAAACCATAAGAGAATCTTACTTGAGCTCACATTAATAACATTAACTTGTATGAGTTGCAGTGCCCCCGCCCCAGATATAAAAGCACCACGGGAAAACAGCTAAGTTTTTCTTGATTTGTCCACATGCTTTCTTTGACACAATCATGCTTAGGAATGTACCTGTTACTGCCCATTTGAGCTTCATGGAGACTGTGGGACATAGAATTGAGCCCCATCTCACCACTAAGGGCACTGGTTTGAAGATAACTCATCTCCTTTCAGAGGCCAGCATGGCACAGAGAGATTCAGGCTCAGGGCTGCCTTGCATCCATATGTTGGCATCACTAACTGTCCTACTGTCTAGGTATACTCATTCCCTTTCTTTTCTTGTTCCTTTCTTAGGTCAAGGGTCCAGGAATTGGCCTGTTGGGGACTTCCAAAGGGGGTGAACTCTGCCTGTCCATGGCCTCTTTCCTGAAAGGAATCACAGCTGCTGTCATAATCAATGGCTCCCTGGCCAACGTTGCCGGAACATTATACTACAAGGATGAGACCCTCCCCCCCTTTGAGGGCAAACCTAAAACGAATCAGGGTGACCAAAGATGGCTTTCAAGACATTATGGATGCCCTGAACAACCCTCTGGAAGGTCCTGACCAGAAGAGCATCATCCCCGTGGAAAGGTCTGACACGGCCTTCCTGTTCCTTGTAGGTCAGGATGACCACAACTGGAAGAGCGAGTTCTATGCCAGAGAGGCCTCCAAACGCTTGCAGGCCCATGGGAAGGAGAAGCCCCAGGTCATCTGCTACCCAGAAACGGGGCATTATATTGAGCCCCCTTACTTCCCACTGTGGAAAGCTGGCATGAACCTCCTGGTGGGTGCTAACATTGCTTTTGGGGGGGAGCCCAGGCCTCATGCTGTGGCCCAGGTGGATGCATGGCAGCAACTCCAGACTTTCTTCCACAAACATTTGGGCAGTGAAGAGAGGACAAGCCCAGCAAAACTGTAGTTTTCCCTGAGTAGTGACATTTCTTTTTTTTTTTTTTTTTTTTGTTTTTCGAGACAGGGTTTCTCTGTGTATCCTTGGCTGTCCTGGACTCACTCTGTAGACCAGGCTGGCCTCGAACTCACAAAGATCCGCCTGCCTCTGCCTCCCAAGTGCTGGGATTAAAGGCGTGCGCCACCACCGCCCGGCTGAGTAGTGACATTTCTGATCCCTAGCTGCCACCTTTAGGATGTGTATGCATTTTTTCTCCTCTTAGTAAAGTTTTGTTTCCCCAAAAAGGTTTTATGGATTCTGTTCCTTATTGGTTTGAGGGATGAGTGGTTCCTACTTTGCTGTGGTGCCAATGATTAGCCCAGGACTTGTGCATAGTAGGTTAACACTCTGCCACTGAGCTATCCCACCATACCTCAGAGGGCAGCGATTGATTGATTGTTCAATTTTATTTCATATAATATATTTTGATCATGTTTTCTCTTCCTTCAACTCCTCCCAGAATCTCCCCACCCAACTCTATGTTCTTTCTGAAAACAAAAGAAAAACACAACCATAAAAGCAAAAATCAAGACAAATAAGCAATCATTAAGACAAACATGCTGCCGGGCGTGGTGGCGCACGCCTTTAATCCCAGCACTTGGGAGGTAGAGGCAGGCGGATCTCTGTGAGTTCAAGGACAGCCTGGTCTACAAAAGCAAGTTCAGGACAGCCAGGGCTGTTACACAGAGAGACCCTGTCTTGAAAAAACAAAACAAACTAACAAAAAAAAAACCAAGACAAACATGCCAAAACTAATGTGGATATGAATGCGGTTGGCTGGTAGCAGTTGGGCAATGAGAGCAAGACAAGCAGGACAAAAAACTTCTGTTTTTTTTTTTGCAGCTGAGCTATTCTGTAATTCCAGACTCTGAAAACATAAAAAGGAGTAGGGGTATTGTCTCTTCCTTATCTGCTTTAAGCTGAAGAGGATAGTCATCAGGAGGGTGTAGATCCGGGGCATCTGCTTACTTCACGGAGTTAGATATCCCCGTTCCTCTGGCTCAAGGACCCTTAGGGGCTGGTATTTTCAGTCAGAAAAAGTTGAGCAAGGGGTCGAGAAGGGAGAATTTGTTTTATTTGCTATAATAGCATAGAGTAAAATTTTAAGATGGAGGGTCCAAAAATAAGGCCCAATGTTATTATAATAATGAGTCTAAGCCGGGCGGTGGTGGCGCACGCCTTTAATCCCAGCACTTGGGAGGCAGAGGCAGGCAGATCTTTGTGAGTTCGAGGCCAGCCTGGTCTACAAAGCGAGTCCAGGACAGCCAGAGATATTCAGAGAAACCCTGTCTCGAAAAACCAAAAAAAAAAAATAATGAGTCTAACAAGAGCTGTCAATTAAGACCCCTAAGTGCCCCAAAACCTGTCCAGCCCAAAGACAATTTTCTGGCTTGAGATTTTAGTCTTCCCTGTAATAGCCTGGTGTTTTCCCTGATGGCAGATGTATGTAAAAGCAGAACTCCTCTCCTAACATAGCACACTCCTCCCTTTTTTGCTGTTATAGAACCTAATCCTTTTCTGGTTTGCTGCACCATGGCTACCAAGGACTCTAACTGAGATCGGAGTTTTTCAGTACTGTCCTGCATGAGAGCAAGGTCAGTCTTCACTTATGGAGGGAGTTGACTATGCTGTCTGTCTCTGTTGGAGTCCGATGACCATTCTTTCCAGCCCTAAGGTTCCTGCCATTATCATCCCAATGAAAGTGGGAGTAACATGGCACTTCTCTCTCTCTGGGGTGGGGGGGCGGTGTTGAGACAGGGCTTCTCTGTGTAGCCCTGGCTATCCTGGAACTCGCTCTATTGACCAGGCTGGCTTCAAACTTTCAAAGATCCCTCTGCCTCTGCCTCTCAAGTGCCGGGATTAAAGGCGTGCACCCACCACTGCTTTACCTATGAGATTTCTTTTAACTCACTGAAGTTTCATTTCACTTCCAGGGATGACCACAAGACTGGGGACTAAGTATACTACTTTTACATAGTGGTTGATTGGTGGGGTAACAAGAAAAGATTCCAGTGGGGCAAGTAAAATAGTCCAGATGTATTAACCAAAATAACGTTACAACCCAAACATAAACTAAAATGACTAATAAAGGTGTAAATCAAAATTGTGTTGTGTTGGAGCTGGAGAGATGGCTCAGCAGTTAAGAGCACTGTCTCCTCTTCCAAAGGACCAGGGTTCAAATCCCAGCATCCACATGGCAGTTCTAAACTGTAGTGGCTGGGTGTGGTGGTGGATGGCGCATGCCTTTAATTCCAGCGCTCTGGAGGCAGAGGCAGGCGGATCTCTGTGAGTTCAAGGCCAGCCTGGTCTACAGAGTTCCAGGATAGCCAGGGCTACACAGAGAAACCCTGTCTCAAAAAACAAAACAAGCAAAAATAAATAAACAAATAAATAAATAAATATGAAAAAATGTGTTATGTCTCAAATAACTACTACTTTCTGCCAAAAAAAAAAAAAACATGCTACATTTCTTCTGTCCCTCATCTAAGATGGATATAAGTGTGGTCTGTTTGGTCTTTTGCCTTTAAAAATCACTGTACACCTTAGCTTTGGCACCAAGAGTCTCTTTGAGGCACTAGCCCACTCTTGGTTGCCAGCCAAAAATATCTTAATTGGTTTAGTAAGCATGGTAGTCTGTCACTTTCTTGTCTGAATTATATCACCATTATGAAAGTACATCCTAAAATGCAAAAGGCTTTCGATCAGACTATTTCTCTACTATTGTGAAAATTATCCTCTAGGTGCTTCAAGAATATGTTTTCTATGCTTAAAGGCTCCCTCTGAGAAAGGCTTAGGGCTACATTGGTATCTCAAACACCCAGTGTAGTTGCCAACTGGCTAATAATCTGTTGGCTTAAACCAGAGTCCTAGTGGATACCCCACAATATTAGGTGCTTTTGTTTTTGTTGAATACAGTGGCTGTTAGGTTCTTCTCTGTCTTCCTAGCAGTCTGATGTGGAACACTGAGGTGAACTGGCCCTGGACTAAGCTAAGCCTAAAGAGGTATCCTGAACACCTAAAAAATAAGAAGGGGGCTCGTTTGGGGAGCGGAGGAAGCTCTGAGTGAAGGGAGTCCTGACTGAGTGTGTATTTTGATGTGGACACAGCCTGTCAAGGACTTCAAGATTAACTGTCTCATGGAGAACCAGTAGAGCCATTAAGGCTCAAGAGAAATGGTAGTTTCCCTTGGCAGTGTCCCTGAGTGACTGATCACTGTGAACAGACTAGCAACTGTAGCTTTCTCCTCCCTGAGTTTTACAGCCTGAGAAGATGATCCAACAGGGATCCCCTACCAAGACAAGCACACCCTCCCCTGTGCTGTACCTAATAATCTCACAGAGATTCTGGTTTCCAGGTGGTGGTAGCATTAGAAAACCCCATCCGAGCCCAGCTTTGCTGTTTCTGTCTGTGTCTGTCTTTTCTTCGTTCCTCACTCCCCCTAGCCAGGGGTCCAGAACCCAAGCCCAGTGGGATGCGGCACTCAGTGACCAGAAATTAAACCAAATATCAATGTGCATAAGTCCTGCATATTTACAAACAGCAGATCCAGTTGCCTTCCAGCCAGAAATGAAGCTTTGTAGAGAGAAAGTTAAAAATGGCTAGGCGGTGGTGGCGCACGCCTTTAATCCCAGCATTCGGGAGGCAAAGGCAGGCGGATCTCTGCGAGTTTCAAGGCCAGCCTGGTCTACAAAGTAAGTCCAGGACAGCCAGGGCTACACAGAGAAACCCTGTCTCAAATAAATAAATAAAATAACTTCAATAGGGCTGGAGAGATGGCTGAGTGGATAAGAGCACTGGCTGTTCTTCCAAAGGACCCGGGTTCAAATCCAGCACCATATGGCAGTTCACAGCTGTCTGTAATGGCCGGGTGCACACGCCTTTAATCCAGGCACTTGGGAGGCAGAGGCAGGTGGATCTTTGTGAGTTTAAGGCCAGCCTGGTCTACAAAGTGAGTCCAGGATAGCCAAGGATACACAGAGAAACCCTGTCTTTGAAAAAACAAAAAACAAAACAAAGACTTCAATAACTACATAGAATTTATAACCGAAAAACACCTGAGCCCTTTCTGTCACTCAGGGAATCCAAGAGACAGAGACAAGAACTGAATCTTTAAAGCATGCCTTATTCAGAGAGCTGACGATCTGAGAGCACAGTGGACAGACTTCCTAAACTGTCTTCAGCCATCAGTGTATAGATGGGGAAAAAGGCAGTCAGTCACAGAGTCAGTATTGTCCTCTGGCCATGTGCACTTTTCCCCCATTACCTTTGCTCTGGAACACAGGGGACGGGGTTTACATACAAGGTCACTGAGTCCTGCATATCTCCCCCCACCCCCAGTCAATGAGTGAGTGATTAGCTTTAAGGTTCACTGAGAGCCAACCACTGAGAGTTAACCGAGTTAACTGAGAGTGTTTGTGATGAGCTGTGCTGTGGGTGTGCAGATCCTCCCCACAGAATTTAGTGCAAATGTCATTTGTAAAAGAGACTGTGAAGTGTCTAGCAAGAGCCCATGCAAACCAACAACTGAAAATTTAGTCTTTTTTATAGGCATAAAAGACCATTAGGAAAACCAACAGCACAAATCTGAAACAAACACAGTAAGCAAACAGAGCCACAGACTCAACGGTGATCACATAATCCAAAAAATAAGACAAAAATTTAAAAAAAATGAAAGTAAACCAAATGGTGGTGGTACACACCTTTAATCCCAGCACTCAGGAGGCAGAGGCAGGTGGATCTCTGAGTTTGAGGCCAGCCTGGTCTACAGAGTGAGTTCCTTGACAGTCAGGGCTACACACAGAAACCTTGTCTTGAAAAATGAAAAAGAAAGTAAGTAAACATCCAGTAACTAACAACAACTTAGAAAAAAAAATTTGTTGGTATGCTAATATTTGACATAGAAAATATTGTATATAAATTTGGAAAAAAGCAAGGCAGGTATAGTGGAATACCCCTTTAATCCCAGCACTCAAGAGGCAGAGAAAGGCAGATTTCTTTGAGTTAGAGACCAGCCTAGTCTATATTGTGACTTTCTGGACAGCCAGTGGTACATAGTGAGACCCAGTTCCAAAAAGAAAAAAGGATTAAGATAATCTTAGAATTTTTGAAATTTTAAAATGTAGTTGATTTTGGAAAAAAAATTAAGGCATAGAAGACTACAAACTATGCTCTGTTCCACTAAAAAAGTAGTAATGGATGGATGTGTCTTTATTAGCCAGCCAGCTACCCTGGGTGTTTGAGCCTTCTTCAGGGTAAGCTTTTAAGCACAAAAACCAATCCCGGGTTGACAAACCTCAGTTAGCAAGAAGCAGAACTACAGAAGCTAAAAACTAAGGCTAGCACTTTTAGTGATGTTTCAGGAACTGTGGACTTTGATGGATTAGGCCTTGGTTTTCATTTTGGCAGGTGTTGCTGTCTAGATGCTGAGGTTTATGGTCTGAATGGTAACTTCCATCATGGAGTGAGTTGTGTTGGGGGCCTATTAAAAGTCTGGAGGTCTGTCACAATAGGAGCCACAGTAAGGTTCACTTAGGACCAAGGTCTTATGGCCAAGATTGGGCACAGGGTTGTATGCCTTTAATCCCAGCACTCATTGTATATGTGAGGAGACAGAGGCAGGCAGGCAGATCTCTGTGAGTTTGAGGTAAACATGGTCTACCTAGAAAGTTCCAGGACAGTCGGGGCTACAGTTAGACCCCGTCTTTAAAAAAAATATCAGGATGAGAGGAAACAGAAAAGATAAAGGTGACCTAGTAAAGCTTCTCAATTCTTTGAACTCAGAAGCATGCAGTGTGTTTGAAACAAGCCAGGATCTTGGTGTACCAACATCTGTTAGCAAAAAACATATGAGATGCCAGGACATTAAAGAAAGCAGCAGATTCTAGGATTAAAGAAGTTGTAATTTATTGACAAAAATGTATCTTGAGCAACAAGATACACAGGGGGGCCATGATTATCATAATGTTGAATGAGTTCCCTAAATCCGTCTAGCAAATTTTTGTATTTCTAGAATTTGCTGTTGGTGTCAAGTGATCCTAGTCCCTTGTGAACACTGTCCTCTTTTAACTCTACATTTCACCCCAAACTTCTCATAGCACTCCTATTAAAGTACATTTATTTATGTACTTATTTTGTTTTGTTTTTCAAGACAGAGTCTCACTGTATAAAGTTCTAGCTGCCCAGGAATTCATTATGTAGATAAGGCTGTCCTCAAACTCACAGAGATGCATGCACCACTTTGCCCGGCCTTTGTTTTTTTTATTTTTATTTTTTGGTTTTTCGACACAGGGTTTCTCGGTGTATCCTTAGCTGTCCTGGACTCACTTTGTAGACCAGGTTGGTCTTGAACTCACAGAGATCCACCTGCCTCTGCTTTCTGAGTGCTGGGATTAAAGGCGTGGGCCACCACACCCGGCCATTACAGAGAGTTTCAAACTGCCATGTGAGTGCTGGGATTTGAACCCTGGTCCTTTGGAAGAACAGTCAGTGCTCTTAACCTCTGAGCCCCTGCCCAGCCTATTTTTAATTTAATTTTTTTTTTTTTTAAATACAGGCTGTATGTAGCTCTGGCTGGAAATGGAATTCACAGAGCCAGCCTACCTTTGCTCAGGGGAGCTAGGATTACAGATAGTCACACACCACCACGAGTTTTGCATGCTCCTACCTCCACCCCGCCCCCCTACCAAGAGATGACTCAAAACCAAAGATGGTCCCTTCCACAAGGATTTATAAGATTTCAAAACTGTAAGAAATAAATCTCTTTCTTACAAGTTAACTGGTCTTCAGCATTCTTAATTTTTAAAAAGTATTTTTTACTTTTATTTACACGTATCATCACCCAACTTTCACAATACCAGGTGGGAGTGCCTAGGACGAATCCACCGGCCTGGCGCAGCCTCACTGTCACTGTGACCTCTGCCGCCCGTCCCACTGTCCTTGTCTGAGTCTGGAGATCCACGGGTCAGGAATTCGCAGAGACCCACCCGGTCGGCTCCACAGCAAGCCAGGCTACGCGCTGCAGCCCCGGCATGCCCGTGACGCTGGTCCTGGAGCCCGCGGGCCGCAGCTGCTGGGACGAGCCGC
>CAJQZJ010032322.1:1448091-1464099 GCA_907164525.1 Lophiomys imhausi | reverse complement strand
TCGGTGGTGGCCCCTGGAAAAGCCTTGCGGACTTGGGTTCATGGCTGTGTGAGTCCTGAACTGAAAGGTTTAGCATCCTAAGTTGCTTAGGAAAGCGGAGCCTCGGAGCTTGCCCATGCCCCAGAACTAGAAATCTGCAGTGTGGTAAGGAGACCCGCCGGGCGTGGTAGCGCACCCCTTTAATCCCAGCACTTGGGAGGCAGAGGCAGGCGGAATACTGTGAGTTCGAGTCCAGCCTGGTCTACAAAGTGAGTCCAGGACAGTCAGAGCTGTTACATAGAGAAACCCTGTCTTGAAAAAAAAGAAGAAAAAGAAAAGAAAAGGAGACCCACGGGCGGTTGTGCACGGGTTCACGTTTGTGATCTGCTGCTCTAGAATAATCCTTCAGGCAAAGTGGGCCAGCGCAAGTGCCAGGGAGCTTTCTAACTTGCAAGACTTTAGTGCCACTCTGAGGTCGGAATCTGAAAGTATGCATGTGGGGTGCCATGGAGTTTTGTTTCTTAGGTGATTCTGAGATAATTCTTTCCCAGGTAAAAATGCCACAGCCTTGAGATGGGCTTCAGTTCTGGGACTCACAGAGAGTGGGTCTAGGGGATTTGGCCAATGATGTTCATGACCCTTTGGTTGTTGAGATGCGCATGGAAAGCAGTTTGAAGATCATCCTAGGATGTAAGGACGCTGTTTCTTACACCACAGTTAATAGTGCTGCAAGTTTCAACGGCCTCAATGTTGCTCCAGAAGATGGAAGGAATGCAAACGGTTCTCTGGCACACAGCCTTAAAATATACATATTTATGCAGCAACACGGAAATCTCCACCACCAGTAAAGGGCCTTCGATAAGAGATTTCCATGATGTGTCCCTTTGACTTCTCATGGGGATCTCTGTTCCTTCCTATTCTAAGTCTGTCAAAACCTGGTATCCTGGTTAGGTCACTGTCTTTAAAGTTCAGAGCTTCCTGGGGTCT
Source organism: Lophiomys imhausi (assembly GCA_907164525.1). Lineage (NCBI taxonomy): Eukaryota > Metazoa > Chordata > Mammalia > Rodentia > Muridae > Lophiomys > Lophiomys imhausi. Next base: position 1,463,133 of record CAJQZJ010032322.1, on the reverse strand, counting down.
GTAGAATGGTTAACTCTGGGGTTTTCCGCCACTATTTATCTTTCCAATGTACGTTTTTTCTAGTCTCTCCTGATTGCAACTTACAGTCAACTAAATGTCCCTTTTCAGGGATCCCTTTCACATTGTCATCTGTGTTAGAGTAAAACTAACTCTTGGTATTCGGGGAGCTCCTGCAAGTGTGTGTGTGTGTGTGTGTGTGTGTGTGTGTGTGTGTGTGTGTGTTCATTTAAACTATATGGGGGGGGGGCTGGAGAGATGGCTCAGCGGTTAAAAGCATTGGCTGCTCTTATAAAGGTTCTGGGTTCAACTTCCAGCACCCACGTGGCAGCTCACAACCATCTGTAACTCCAGTTTCAGGGGATTTGACACCCTCTTCTGGCATCCTTGGGTACCAGGCACATAGGTAGTGCACATATATATATTCAGGCAAAACATTCATTCACAGCTAGGCCCGGTGGCACACGCCTTTAATCCCAGCACTTGGGAGGCAGAGGCAGGTGGATCTCTTCTGAGTTCAAGGCCAGCCTGGTCTAGAAAGTGAGTCCAGGACAGCCAGGATTACACAGAGAAACCCTGTCTTGAAAAACCAACACATTCCTTCACATAATTATTATTTTTTAAATCTTTTAAAAATTTTTATAAGCCCTGGCACAGGATATGCAGCCGTTACCTAAGAATGTAGAATTTCTTTAAAGATTTATTTTTTTACAGGTAAGCTTTGATGTCATAATAGTTGAAAGATCAAATTATCATATTTTTATAAGCATCAAAAACATTTTGGATTAAGTAGGAAAAGAACATATTGGAAAGGCACAGGTGTAAGAGTACAATCGATAAGGACACTGGAAGTTAAGGCCAGAAAACTGAGAGGAGCCAAGGGAGGCTGCACAAGGAGCCAAGCATCTAGTCTCAGAACCCAGCCAGCACCTGACATCCACTGTGGTGAGCACTCAGTGCTGCTGTGGACTCAGGGCAAGTACCACTGAGCTTAGAATATGGCGAACTGTCTCTCCCTCCGGTGTCACTCAGGCGCTATGGGCTCCTCTGATATAATATCTAATAAGGCCTATCAAAGTAGGAAAGGTTTGGATGCCCATAACTCACCTCCCTGCTCCTGTAATGGGAGTTAGATTCCTTATTCTTTTTCTTCCTTTCTTTCTTTTCTTTTCTTTTTTTTTTTTTTTTAGATTCTATTTATTTATTATGTACAGTGTTCTGTCTGCAGGTATATCTGCAGGCCATAAGAGGGCACCAGATCCCATTATAGGTGGTTGTGAGCCACCATGTGGTTTCTGGGAATTGAACTCAGGACTTCTGGAAGAGCAGCCAGTGCTTTTAACTTCTGAGCCATCTCTCCAGTCCCCGAGTTAGATTTCTTTAGTGAATGTGTAAGAGGCGTGGTTCCAGAGACCTCCAGAGAGTGCCCTGTGGAAGGGTGTGGCCAAGAATCAAGAGACAGCCCCAGAGCTGGGAGTTATCTTGAAAAACACTGAGAGACAATGCCCTCTTTAGGGGTGTGATGGTGGATCCTACTTTTGTGAGACAAAGGTGTTGAAGCAGATGTATGCCATCTGACAAGCTACTAGGCCTCAAATGATTACACTGGCCCCAATCGGTAGAGGAAAATGCCTTGCTTGGTTAGTTCACGGCAGCTGTGGGCCACAGCACCCTGCCTAAGGGCATGTCTGACAAGGCATGAGTGAGAACCATTAGGGACTGAAGTGGTAATTGCCAGAAGAAATCCCTCAAGGAAGGATGGTGAGGAACAGAGAGGCCTGAGGCTATCTATGTCTGACTATAGGCCTGCAGCCATCTAGTGAATGAGAGAGACAAGAGGCACTCAAGCATGCTCCGAGGTGACCTCAAAAATAGGCAAGAGAGTAACCTCTGTCATGAGAGGGTATGGCAAAGGCCTAGAATTGCTAAAAGGCCCTGGTAAGGCTGTAACCCCAAAGACTAGGCAGCGCAGCACAGCAACTTCACCATGTAAATTTGACAATCAAAGACTGAGGAAGTCAACTCCAAGCTTGAGTAGCTGAGGCAGGCTGGCTTCATGAGCCAGCAAACAGTGGCAGCACCAGGCCTTGGCCTGAGGAGGCTGAGGAGGCCCTTGGTCAAGGCCTTGATGCCAAGGCTGACTGAGGAGGCCTCAAGCCTCAGCTGCAGTGAGGAGGTTGCCATAACAATGCCAGAGCTAGGGGCTGGAGAGATGGCTCAGTGGTTAAGAGCACTGACTGCTCTTCCAAAGGACCCAGGTTCAAATCCCAGAACCCACATGGCAGTTCACAGCTGTCTGTAATTGCCGGGTGTGGTGGTGCATGCCTTTAATCCCAGCACTCAGGGAGATAGAGGCAGGCGGATCTCTGTGAGTTCAAGGCCAGCCTGGTCTACAAAGTGAGTCCAGCACAGTCAAGGATACACAGAGAAACCTTGCCTCAAAAAACCTAAAAAAAAAAAAAATGTCAGAGCCAGATGTCTACTGAGTGATTGTTGCCTACAGACAGGCTACACACCAAGTTGCCCTCACAGACCTGCACTAGAAAATCTGGTATCCTTTCAAAAGGGTTAGGATTGGTTCTTAGGTAGTAGGTGTTTATAGGTTTTAGTAAATAATTTAATAAAATTTAACGTTTACATGCTCCCATTTTCTTGGTTTTTTTTTTTTTTTTTTTTTTTGAGACAGGGTTTCTCTGTGTTTTCCTGGCTGTCCTGGACTCACTCTGTAGACCAGGCTGGCCTTGAACTCACAGAGATCCACCTGCCTGTGCCTCCCAAGTGCTGGGATTAAGGCGTGGGCCACCACATCCAGCAACATGAACCTATTTAAATGAAAGAATAAATTCTAAAATTCACTTGAGGACTCTTGTTTATTGTTTTGTTTTTAAGGAACTGGACCCTTTCCTGGAATCATAGACCTTTTTGGAGCTGGAGGTGGCCTTCTGGAATATCGGGCTAGTCTGCTGGCTGGGAAGGGTTTTGCTGTCATGGCTCTGGCTTATTATAACTATGACGACCTCCCCAAGGAGCTGGATATTGTTCACCTGGAGTACTTTGAGGAAGCTGTGAACCTCCTGCTCAGTCACCCTCAGGTAGGCTGTTTTTTTTTTTTTTGGTTTTTCGAGACAGGGTTTCTCTGTTTAACAGCTCTGGCTGTCCTGAACTCGCTTTGTAGACCAGGCTGGCCTCGAACTCGCAAAGATCCGCCTGCCTCTGCCTCCCAAGTGCTGGGATTAAAGGCGTGCGCCACCACCGCCCGGCGAAGGCTGTTGTTTTTGTCTTTGATTAAGAAACTATGTTCTGGGCTGGAGAGATGGCTCAGCGGTTAAAAGGACTGGCTGTTCTTCCAAAGGATCTGGGTTCAAATCCCAGCATCATATGGCAGTTCACAGCTGTTTGTAATGGTCGGGCATGGTGGCACACGCCTTTAATCCCAGCACACTTGGGAGGCCGAGGCAGGTGGATCTCTGTGAGTTCAAGGCCAACCTGAACTACAAAGTGAGTCCAGGACAGCCAAGGCTGTTACACAGAGAAACCCTGTCTTAAAAAAAAGAAAAAGAAAGAAAGAAGGTAGGGCCTGGAGAGATGGCTCAGAAGTTAAGAGCACTGACTGCTCTTCCAAAGGAATCGGGTTCAAATCCCAGCACCCACATGGCAGTTCACAGCTGTCTGTAACTGCTGGGGCGTGGTGGCGCACGCCTTTAATTCCAGCACACTAGGAGGGCAGAGACAGGTGGATCTCTGTGAGTTCAAGGCTAGTCTGGTCTACATAGTGAGTCCAGGACAGCCAGAGATACACAGAAAAACCTTGTCTCAAAAAACAAACAAACAAAAAATAAAAGAAACTATGTTCCTAAAACATCTACCCACCAAGGTAAGATTTTCAACACAGTCGCTGAGACATAGTGAAATAATCAGATCTTCTTTTCCCAAGTCAGGAAAAAAAGTACATTTCTGAACTGGATGGTATTTCAGGCACTGATGTGGTCAGGCAGTCTGATGACTGAATGCCTCAGATAAAAGTCAGGTAGTGTGATATGCCTGGAAAGGGTCCTGCACTGAAACACTGGCACAGTCAGCTTATAGAGGGGGAGCCCAGACTAGAGTGGCGGCTCAGCCATTAAGATCACTTGCTGATCTTCCACAGGACCAAACTTGGGTTGCCAGCACCCAGGTCAAGTGGCTTATAACCACCTGTAACCCCAGCTCCAAGGAATAGGAGTATAGCTGCATACAGGTGGCTGGAGTCCCTTAGTATCTTTCAGCAGGCAGCATCTTAGATATCTCCCATAAGTTACTTTCATTTTCCCAGCAACTGTTCTGCCCAGTTCTCGAGACTCCAGAGACCACCCAGGAGCCAACTCCAATGTAAATACATGAGGGTTGTTTATTCAAGATCAGAGCCTGGACTCTCAACACTCACTGACACAGCAGTTCGAGTTGAGAGCCCTCAGACCCAAAAGTACAGAGTTTATATAGAGACTCAGACAAAGAAGCAGGCTCTTTTTTTTTTTTAACAGTTCAAGATATTTTTTTGGTTTTGAGACAAGTTTTCTGTGTACTTGGGTGTACTTCTGTGCCTTGGGTGTCTTGGAACTCGCTCTGAAGACCAGGGTGGCCTTGAATTTACCAGTTCAAGATCTTAAGGCATTTTGGAACAATGGGAAAGGAGATGAGGGCAGTTAAATCTCTCCTGAGTCCCTGTGAGAGGTTAGGTTCCTTCTGGGCTGGGGTTTCTGTCTTAATGTCAGAGAGTTGCTGTGCTAGCCCCAGGAGAGGTGTCTGACAGTGGCCTGACAGGTGCCCTGTTTGCTGTGGCTCTTGGCTTGTGGAGGCCTCCACGGGCTGTCCTGAGCTCCCACCTTGGCTACAGGCTTCTGGGTGGCTGCTTCTGGAGCAAGGCCAGGGTGTCTCTCTTCTCAATGGAGCATAGCTGAAGAAGCAGGTTCTTTACCATATGATTGGATGACATTTGGGTAGCTAGTCATGTCCATTTCTGATTGGCTCATTGTTACTGACTAACCAGCAGCGGTCAGCTTGACCACTAGAAAGTTTGTTTAGACTTTTTGGGTGCTTTCTCAGAGGGAGCTGTCTGGTGATGACGAGGGAACACGCCTGAAATACAAGGTCAGCTACATTTTGTTGTTGTTCTGGAACTGGAGGTCAGCTCTGAGTCAAACTTAGTACAAAATGGAATCTTTTTTCAAGATGGATTCAGTCAGGCTCCACACAATGAGGCACTTTTCATAAACCTCCATTTCCCAGGTCCCCACAAAAAGGTAATTCTTGGGTTGGAGAGATAGCTCAGAGACAGGGTTTCTCTGTATAACAAGACCTGGCTGTCCTGGACTCACTTTGTACACCAGGCTGGCCTTGAACTCACAGAGATCTACCTACTTCTGCCTCCTGAGTGCTGGGATCAAAGGTGTGCATTACTGCCACCATATCCGGCCATTACAGACAGCTGTGAACTGCCATGTGGTGCTGGGATTTGACCCTGGGTCCTTTGGAAGAACAGCTAGTGCTCTTAACTGTTGAGCCATCTGTCCAGCCCCTGAATAAGATTTTTTTTTAATATCTCCTTCCCTAGTACTAAACATGCATCTTGAACTTACTTATAAACGGAAGCTCACCTCAGTTTACTATAATGCTTATTGTTCGATCGTGAACCCATGTGGATATAGTGCCCACCACTGAATGTAAATGCATTGCAGACAAGAAGAAAAAGTTTTCCTGTTACTGCCCATTTGAGCTTCATGGAGACTGTGGGACGTAGAATTGAGCCCCATCTCACCACTAAGGGCACTGGTTTGAAGATAACTCATCTCCTTTCAGAGGCCAGCATGGCACAGAGAGATTCAGGCTCAGGGCTGCCCTGCACCCATACATTGGCATCACTAACTGTCCTACTCTCTAGGCATACTCATTCCCTTTCTTTTCTCGGTCCTTTTTTAGGTCAAGGGTCCGGGAATTGGCCTGTTGGGGATTTCCAAAGGAGGTGAACTCTGCCTGTCCATGGCCTCTTTCCTGAAAGGAATCAAGGCTGCTGTCATAATCAATGGCTCCTTCGTCAATGTTGCCAAAACCTTAAAATACAAGGATGAGACCCTTCCCCCTTTGAGGGCAAACCTAAAACGAATCAGGGTGACCAAAGATGGTTTTCAAGACACTATAGATGTCCTGGACAACCCTCTGGAAGGCCCTGACCAGAAGAGCATCATCCCCGTGGAAAGGTCTGACACGGCCTTCCTGTTCCTTGTAGGTCAGGATGACCACAACTGGAAGAGCGAGTTCTATGCCAGAGAGGCCTCCAAACGCTTGCAGGCCCATGGGAAGGAGAAGCCCCAGGTCATCTGCTACCCAGGGACAGGCCACTATATTGAGCCCCCTTACTTCCCCTGGTGCAAAGCTTCAGTGCACACTTACTTTAATACTATTGTCATCTGGGGAGGGGAGCCCAGGGCTCATGCTGTGGCCCAGGTGGATGCATGGCAGCAACTCCAGACTTTTTTCTATAAACATTTGGGCAGTGAAGAGAGGACAAGCCCAGCAAAACTGTAGTTTTCCCTGAGTAGTGACATTTCTGAGGCCCTCTGAGGAGTAGCTGCCACCATTAGGATGTGTATGTATTTTTTTCTCCTCTTAATAAAGACTTGAAATTTTCCCCACAAAGGTTTTATGGACTGTGTTCCTTATTGGTTTGAGGAAGGAGTGGTTCCTACTTTTTTTTTAAAGATTTATTTTTTTATTTTATTTTATTTATATATATATAGTGTTCTCTCTGCAGGTATGCCTACAGGCCAGAAGAGGGCACCAAATTTCATTATAGATGGTTGTGAGCCACCATGTGGTTGCTGGGAATGGAACTCAGGACCTCTGGAAGAGCAGCCAGTGCTCTTAACCGCTGAGCCATCTCTCCAGCCCGGTTCCTACTTTTTTATGGTGCCAACAATTAGCCCAGGACTTGTGCATAGTAGGTTAACACTCTGCCACTGAGCTATCCCACCATACCTCAGAGGGCAGCGATTTTTTTTTCAAGATAGGTTTTCACTGTGTATCCTTAGCTGTCCTGGACTCATTTTGTAGACGAGGCTGTCCTTGACCTCACAGAGATCCGCCTGCCTCTGCCTCCTGAATGTTGGGATTAAAGCCGTGCACCACAACACCTGGCAATTACAGACAGCTGTGAACTGCCACATGGGTGCTGGGATTTGAACCCGGGTCCTTTGGAAGAGCAGCCAAAGCTCTTAACCGCTGAGCCATTGCTCCAGTCCCAGGGCTGCAACTTTTAAGAAACTTAAGAGGTTGAGAAGCATATCTGGTACCTGACAGCAGGCAACTGACAATGCTTCAGCTGTCAGCTCAGCTGCCTGTTACACACTGCAGCCCAATAACTATTTACTGTTAGTAAATAAATCTCTAACTACTAAGAAATCATATGCAGTGGTCCCTCGTGTATGTGGGTTCCCATCACAGATTCTACTACCCATGGATTGAACTTATTTGAAAACAGCATTAAATCTCCACTGAACATAGGGGCTTTTTCAGGTCATTATTCCTTAAGCCTTATGATATATATATATATATATATATATATATATATATAGTATAGGAGCTATTTGCACAGTGTTTGTGTTGTACGTAGGGTCATAAGTACTCTGGATGTGATCCTAATGTTTTAAAGAAGATTTTCAGATTATATTCCGATTCCACAGCATTTTATACCAAGTATGTGAATCATTGCACTTTTGAGTCCAGGTACCAATCCCTCATGAATGTCAGTAAAGGACTGTAATATCAAAGTCATTACAGTATCAGATTTGAGTGTCTCCTCTTAGAATGGGAATCCTAACACTTTAGTTAGACTACTTACTAGTCAGATATAAAACTGACAAAAATATTTAAAGCAAATATGTGTCTAGTTTTGTGATATCTTTTCAAATGAATAAGGATTCTTCTAGCAAAGAAAGTTGTATTGGGTTCCTATTAATACTATAGACACATAGCTTTAGTGTTTCAAAAGTTGATAAAACATTTAGATTGGGATTATGTGACTTTCAACAATGATAATCCTGAAATATGTAAAAGTGAGACCAATTGTTATAAATAGTTTAATAAACCTAAATGTTTCCTTAGCCATTAAGTGTATTTAAAATAAAGCACCTTAATTATTGTTGTGTTCTGATTAGTTTTGTTTGTTTGTTTTTTGTTTTTCAAGACAGGGTTTCTCTGTGTAACAGCTCTGGCTGTCTTGGACTCCCTTTGTGGGCCAGGCTGGCCTTGAACTCACAGAGATCCACCTGCATCTGCCTCCCAAGTGCTGGGACTAAAGGCGTGCTCAACCACACACACACCTGGCTTATTTAATTTTATTTTTTAAAAACAATCAATCAGCACTGGGTGTTTGTTACAGTTTGAACAGGAGGGTCCTCCATGGTTTCTGTGTTGAAGACTTGATTTCCAGTGAATTGGCTTCTGGAAATGATCATATCTCTGACAGTCTGACTCAATAGATCTATCCTTTGTTGGATTACTGATTTGATGACACTATCGGGAAGAGAGGCCTCACTGGAGGAAGTGTGTCACCGGATGCACCCCATTAACGGGCACATCTTGTCCTGGCCCCTTCTATCTCTCTCTTTGTCCTAACCATGCAAGTGAGGAGGAGCTTTGCACCTCCACACCCTCCACCTCCATGTGCTTGTCCACAGGCCGGGATCCCATGAAGCCAGTGACTACACCAACACCTCTGGAATCATGACAAAGTTAATGTACCCTCTTTGAATTTGTTTTTTCTAAGGAATTTGTCACTGAAATGCAAAGTGCTCCTGTCCATCACCCACTGTGTGCCTGTCACTGAACATTGGCCAGTCTGTAGGCTAATGCGCTCTTCATTATAAAGTGAAGGAAGTGTATCTTACAGAAGTTTCTAGCACACTCAGTGTGGAGGGGGAGCTCAGCACCCTCCAATTTCCCCTCTCTGTAGGAAGTTACTTTACCTTGATCTGTGGTCCTCTCATTTTATTTGGTTATAAAGCTATTTGTCGATCAACTTCTGCCATGTCTCACACAGCCAAACAGAATGCCCATTTGTGTGCTGAAGTTCATCCATGCTGTGCGGTGAGTTCCCTAGAGCCTGTCCAGATGTTCCATGGGACAAGAGTCAAAGCCACGGGGAAGAGAGAAATGGCTCTTCTACCACTCCTGCAACACTGTTATAAAATTTCTGGATCTGTGGCACGATGCAGGGGGAGGATGTTAAAAGGCACTGGGTGTAAAACTTATCTAAAAGAGTGGGTCAGGAAGCTTGCTTAAGCCCTGGCTCTTGCCAGACATGGTATAGCTCATGTCTGTAATCCCAGCATTCAGGAGGCTAAGGCAGGGGGATCAACAGAGAGACATACATGGATGGTAACCTGTTTCTAACTGCACACAATCTTTGCTAGGTAGGGGGGGTGTGTGTTGCTCTATTTTCCTTTTAAATTAGCAGTTAAAAAATAGAAAAGAGAAAGAGAAAATGAAGGAAAGTTTAAGCTTTGGAGCAACTATAATAAACACACTCATTTGAAAGACAGAAAGAAAGCTTTCAGATTTTGGAAGTGGGAGCAAAATTATTTCCCTGTATCCTGCATGTGCAGTAACCTGAAATTAAGCCCAACTTTGACACCCTCAAGTCCCATGCATTTACACAAGGTCTCAGCCAAGAATGCAGCCTTGTAAGGAGGAAGGAAAAGACTGAGACACCAGAGCCCTTTTGCAACCTCTCACTCAGGGAATCCAAGAGACAGAGACAGGAACTGAATCTTTAAAGCATGCCTTATTCAGAGAGCTGACGATCTGAGAGCACAGTGGACAGACTTCCTAAACTGTCTTCCACCTCATCTTCAGCCATCACCGTGTATAGATGGGGCCAAAGGTCTTGTCCTCTGGCCATGTGGTGCCTCATCTCTCAGACTGCAGTGTTCCCTCATTACCTTTGCTCTGGGTTGCAGGGGACAGGTTTACATACACCAAGGTATCACTGAGTCCTACATCTCTCTCCCCACTCCCAGTCAATGAGTGGGTGATCAGCTTTAAGGATAACTGAGAGCCAACAAACTATCAGCAGTGTGTTTGTGATGCGCTGTGCTGTGGGTGTGCAGATCCCTCCCCACAGAATTTAGTGCAAATGTCATTTGTAAAGAGAGACTGTGAAGTGTCTAGCAAGAGCCCATACAAACCAACAACTGGAAATTTAGTCCTTTGTTTACAGGCGTAAAAAACCATTAGGAAAACCAACAGCAGGAATCTGAAAAAAAACACAGCAAGCAAACAGAGCCACAGACTCAAGAGTAATCATCTATAATCCAGTGACCAAGGACAATTTAGAAAAATATTCTCATTAGTATGCTCAAGTTTGATATCCGAGATTACTGCATATCAATTTAGAAGAAGTAAGATAATCCTAGAATTTTCTCTAAAGATTAAAATGTAGAAAATAAGCCGGGCGGTGGTGGCGCACGCCTTTAATCCCAGCACTTGGGAGGCAGAGGCAGGCGGATCTTTGCGAGTTCGAGGCCAGCCTGGTCTACAAAGCGAGTCCAGGACAGCCAGAGCTGTTAAACAGAGAAACCCTGTCTCGAAAAACCAAAAAAAAAAAAAAAAGAAAATATATCCAAGAAATATCAAAGCATGAGTGATTACAAAGCGCACTGTGTCCTATTTATTGTTCCAATGTAGTCTCAGGCAGACAAACTCTGAGACACCACCGGGTTCGCTTAATTTTAAGAATTTAGGATAAATGGAAACAGTAAAAAGGAAGCGTCCCAGCAAAGCTTCTAAGTTGTTTGCACTCAGGAGGCATGGGATGTGTTTCAATAAACCTAGTCCTGATGTACCAGAACTCAAGCCAAAAGCAGCAGGTGCCAGGAGACCAAAGAAAGAAACAGACGATGTCAGAATTAAACAGGATAAAATTTACTGGGGACTCACAGACAGAAATGAGAGCAGCAACAGGACAGGAGGATTCTCGCATCCAATCACAGGATAAAGGATTTCTGCCCTGCGTTTGCCAAAGGTGTGCCATGAGAACTAGGATGTACCTACTCTCCTCTAAAATTCATTTGTTCTTTTATTAAAAAAAAAAAATCTAAATCCCTGTGGTTCGATTTTACAGGTTAAGACACAGGAGCCAGATGCTGAGATGAAAGCCTGCTAGCTCAGAGAGGCAGAGAAAGCACCCAGCTGACTTTTCTACTTCACCAATGTCCCAGAAGGATAAAACCTTCCTACTCAGTTCACATCCTAGAAGGAAAAACACTTCCTTGCTCACTCAGCTAACTTTCTAATTCAGCTGAAAACCCTACAGGAAGAAGCCCAGAAGAACCCAGAGGAGGGCTTGAAGGAAGAAAACGTTCCACCTCTTTCTTCACGCTGTCTTAAATACCCTCCAGCTCCAAGTCCCTCCTTCCTGTTTAATCACTGTCAGCTGGTTTCTTGCTCCACCTCTTAACCTAAGGTTTTTTGTTTGTTTGTTTTTCAAGACAGTTTCTCTGTGTATCCTTGAATGTTCTGGACTCCCTTTGTAGACCAGGCTGGCCTTGAACTCACAGAGATCTGCCTGCCTCTGCCTCCCTGGTGCTGGGATAAAAGGCGTGTGCCACCACACCCAGCAATTACAGACAGCTGTGAACTGCCATGTGGGTGCTTGGATTTGAACCTGGGTCCTTTGGAAGAGCAGTCAGTGCTCTTAACCCCTGAGCCATCTCTCCAGCGCACTTTTTTTGTTTTGTTTTGGGTTTTTTTTGTTGTTTGTTTGTTTGTGGTTTTTCAAGACAGGGTATCTTTGTGTAACATTTCTGGCTGTCCCACAACCCACTTTGTAGACCAGACTGGCCTCAAACTCACAGAAATCCACCTGCCTCTGCCTCCTGAGTGCTGGGATTAAAGAAGTGTGTCACCACCACCACCCAGTGTCTTTTTTTTTTTTTAAGATTTACTCATTTTATGTATGAGTGCTCTATCTGTATGTACACCTGAATGCCAGAAGAGGGTGTCAGATCCCAGTATAGATGGTTGTGAGCCACCATGTGGGTGCTGGAAATTGAACTCAGGACCTCTGGAAGGTCAGCCAGTGCTCTTAACCACTGAGCCATCTCTCCAGCCCCTCTTTTTTTCTTGTGATATGTATATAAGTGGACCTCAGCTTGCCATCCAGCACTCCCACTAGAGGCTTCCAACAATGAAGCCTTCAGATCTTGAACGGATTACAGAAACTTTAGGTAAATATTTTCTCCCCATAAATTAATACCCTGGGATATATCTCTTAGCAGTAACATGAGCCTGACTAAAGCTAATATCTTTGGGAAAGAATCTCTGGAGCAGAACAGTGGCTCGTAGGGTCTGGTGGTGACAGCTTCGTTTCTGGAACTTGTGCTTCGATGGATTGGTCTGCATGCTTGTGTGTATAAACTCCATGTACACATTCAATCTATTCTTTTCATATGTAAGTTTGCTATGTTTCTCAAAGTTTGTGTAGCAGAAATTTTGGGTTTTTTTTTTTTTCCAAGACGGTTTCTCTGGGTAGCCCTGACTATCCTGGAACTCACTCGGTAGATCAGGCTGGCCTCGAACTCATAGAGATCCCGACTTGTCTTTGCCTCTATTAAGGACATGCAAGACCGTCACCCAGCTTTGTGTGGCAGAAGCTCCATAACCACTGCACCTGTACTTTAGGTAGGTAGAAACTTTAAGAAGACTCGGTGCTGGTGAACAAAGTGGGTTACTGCAAAAGCAGGTTATTTCTAGTTTTCTCTTTGAAGGAAGAGTTTGGCCTTTTTTCTGGCATGCTTTGTTTGTCTATGTGTTTGTTTAAAACAGGATCTCTCTATGTATCCCAGGATAGCTTTGAATTACAATAACCCACCCGTCTCTGAGTCGTTACACCCAAATTTGAGTGCTGTTTGCTTTCCACTACTAGATGACACGTAACCAAATATAGGCTCCTCCAACCTGGACTTCCCAGACTTCAAAACCGTAAGACATAAATCTCTGTTCTCTATAAAGTATCTAGCCGAGCATGGTGGAGCACGCCTTTAATCCCAGCACTCGGGAAGCAGAGGCTGGCGGATCTCTGTGAGTTCAAGGCCAACTTGGGCGCTGCACAGAAAAACCTTGTCTCGAAAAACAAAACAAACAAACGTATAACCTTACTTATTTCCCTAGAGTAGCAAAAGAAAAAAAAAGGCCTAAAAGATAAAAGTAACACAGTATTTAAAAGTTGTTTCTTTTTATAGAAAGCTTCTACTGAATCCAGGACTTTGCCTGATCTTATTCACTTAGTGCCACCACCAATCCTCAAAATCACGTGAGCAGAGTTCAGTGGCCTGGCGCAGCCTCACTGTCACTGTGACCTCTGCCGCCCGTCCCACTGTCCTTGTCTGAGTCTGGAGATCCACGGGTCAGGAACTCGCAGAGACCCACCCGGTCGGCTCCACAGCAAGCCAGGCTACGCGCTGCAGCCCCGGCATGACCGCGACGCTGGTCCTGGAGCCCGCGGGCCGCAGCTGCTGGGACGAGCCGCTCAGCATCGCCGTGCGCGGCCTGGCCCCCGAGCAGCCCGTCACGCTGCGCGCGGCCCTGCGCGACGAGAAGGGCGCGCTCTTCCGCGCCCACGCGCGCTACCGCGCCGACGCCCGTGGGGAGCTGGACCTGGCGCGCGCGCCCGCGCTGGGCGGCAGCTTCGCGGGGCTCGAGCCCATGGGGCTGCTCTGGGCCATGGAGCCCGAGCGGCCTCTCTGGCGCCTGGTCAAGCGCGACGTGCAGACGCCCTTCGTGGTGGAGCTGGAGGTGCTGGACGGACACGACGAGCCCGACGGCGGCGGCGGCGGCGGCGGGCAGGGGCGGCGGCGGCTGGCGAAGGCCGTGCACGAGCGTCACTTCCTGGCTCCCGGGGTGCGGCGCGTGCCCGTGCGCCATGGCCGGGTGCGCGCCACGCTCTTCCTGCCCCCGGGTGAGCACGCGGGACCTGTGTCTCCAGTGGGGGCTGGGCTTCCTAAACTGTTCACAGAAGCTGCTATTGGCCCTTTCAGTTGGCCACTCAAACACATTGGGAGATTTTGATACCTTTGCAGGTGCCTTTTGCTCGCATTATCTCACGTAATCCCTTCTTACCCCAAAGAGACAGTCGTGCTGTTCAGCTGATGGTAAAAGAGGTGAAGGTTGCTAGGGTTCACTCCCCCTCAGATGTCCCCAGGCAGCACTGTTAGGAAAAGTGCCACAGATCACACCTCAGACTTCAGTGCCTTCCTTACCAAGGGTACTCTTCTTTCCCAGCCCCAGTGCCACGGTACATCCAGCTTTGCATCAGTTGTTTCGTTCTTGTTGCTTTAAGTTTGTCGGGGTTGGAGAGTGGTCTGAAAGGCTAAGAGCTCTCACTGGCTGCTTCTCTTCCGGAGGATGCAGGTTCAAATCCCAGCACCCACATGACAGCTCACAACTGTCTGTAACTCCAGTTTCAGGGGATCCCACACCCTTGTGTGCGCCATGCCCTTCCGGCCCCCGGGTGAGCTTCCCCTCCACCTTCCCTTGTTCAAAGTGCCTTGTGATTTTAAGTGAAGAAAAAAGATTAGAACTAGTCTTCAAAAATAAGGTGAAGAACTGTTGAGGAAGACATCCAATATCGACCTTTGTCCTCTCCACACACACTCACACACACAGAAACACTTATATACACAACACACACACAGAGAGAGAGAGAGAGACAGAGAGAGACAGAGAGGGGGAGAGAGAGAGAGAGAGAGAGAGAGAGAGAGAGAGAGAGAGAGAGAGAAATACTGTGCTGATGTTGACAAACCCTGGCCTAAGAAAATTATGGTGCAGTCTACCAGAAAAACAGTAGAAAGACGGTCCCTAGTGGGCCCCTTCTAGCCACAGAAAAGTACAAGTCCTTACAGTACATAGAATTTTGACACTAAGTTTGATGATTGTTGCACAAAGAGAATATACCTCATCTTCACAGCTCTTGGGCACTTTCTTTTTTCTTTTTTTTTTTTTTTTTTGGTTTTT
>CAJQZJ010032322.1:1399554-1447991 GCA_907164525.1 Lophiomys imhausi | reverse complement strand
CTTTGTAGACCAGGCTGGCCTCGAACTCGCAAAGATCCGCCTGCCTCTGCCTCCCAAGTGCTGGGATTAAAGGCGTGCGCCACCACCGCCCGGCTATCTTGGGCACTTTCTAACCTTAACTGGTGGCTGCTTGGTAGAGTGGGAACTCCTATGACTGGAACTGAATCCTAGTTCATTTCTCTGTCATTTTCTGGAGAGATCCACAGAACTTTAGTAGAAGCTCTGTAATCACTATGGCTGATTCAGTCATCCAGAAAGAATACTCATCCTAGTCACTGTTCTATTGCTGTGAAGAGACACCATGACCAAGGTACCTCTTATGAAAGAAAGCATTTGATCAGAGCCTTGCTTACAGTGTCCCTTCTCATCATGAAAACCAGCATGGCAGCATGCGGGCAGGTTCTTGAGATTTAGCTGAGAGCTGAATCCAGGTCTGCAGGCAGAGAAAGCAACACCCAGGCCTAGTATGGGCTTTTGAAACCTCAAAGCCCATTCCCAGTGACATACTTCCTTCAACAAGGTCACCTCCTAATCCTTCTCAAACAGTGCCACTGCCTGATGAGTAAGCATTCCAGTATATGGGCCAATGAGGGTGGTTCTTATTCAAAGCACCACATGTTATAAGGGCTTTCATTAAGAGCAAGCGAACAGCATGGTACACAAGTAAATTTATTAAATAGTATGGTGGTATATATTTGAAAATCCCAGAACTCAGGTGAAGGCAGGAGGATCCAGAACTCAAAATCCTGTGTTGCAAAGCAGGCTTGAGGCTAGTGTGGACTGCATGAGACCATCTTAAAGAACAAGAGGGAGGGCCGGGTGTGGTGGCACCTTTAATCCCAGCACTCGGGAGGCAGAGGCAGGCGGATCTCTGTGAGTTTGAGGCCAGCCTGGTCTACAAAATGAGTCCAGGACAGCTAGGGTTATTACATAAAGAAACCCTGTCTCAAAAAAGAAAAAAATAAGCCGGGCAGTGGTGGCGCACGCCTTTAATCCCAGCACTTGGGAGGCAGAGGCAGGCGGATCTTTGTGAGTTCGAGGCCAGCCTGGTCTACAAAGCGAGTCCAGGACAGCCAGAGATATTCAGAGAAACCCTGTCTCGAAAAACCAAAAAAAAAAAAAATAAAATAAAGAAAAAAATAAAGAACAAGAGGGAAATGAAGAAGGAAAAAAAGAGAAAGAGAAAAAAAAACCCAGAAAATTTCAGTCTACTACAAGACCTGTGGTGGTTTGAATGAGCATGACCTCTATGGGGTTATATATTTGAATATCTTGTCCCCAGTTGATAGAACTATTTGGAAAACATTAGGAGGTATGGCTTTGTTGAAAGAGGTGTGTCAGTGGGGTGGTTTTAAAGGTTTTTCAAAAGGCAGCAGCATTCTCAGCTCTCTCTGCGGATCAAGATATGAGCTCTCAGCTACTGCTTCCTCGCCACACCTGTCCACTGCCATGCTCCCCTGCCAACCCCCTGATGGTCACAGATCCAACCCTCTAAAATCATGAGATCCAAATTAAATGCTTTTCTTTTATTAGTTGTTTTGGTCATGGTGTTGTATCACAGCCATAGAAAAGTAAGACATGACCTATCAAAATTTTGGGCAAAAAAAATCTTTTTTAATATTTATTTCAATGTATATGAGTGCTGTGTCTGCATGTACACCTGGATGCCAGAAGAAGGCATCAGATCCTGTTATGGATGACTGTGAGCCACCATGTGGTTGCCGGGAATTGAACTCTGGAAGAACAGACAGTGCTCTTAATCACTGAGCCATCTCTCCATCCCCTTTGGGGAAAATTTATAACCCAGTAGAAATTATCCTTATACCCATAATACAGTGTGGCAGGTACTCTGAGAGGGAGACCCCGCTAAAGTGCTGGTGAGAATATGTCTAAGACTATCTAAATTGAGGTTTGCAAACAAAGAAGTTCAGCATATCGAAATGGGGAGAGAGGGAAAATAATACAGTCAGCAAAAGAAACACCATATACAAATATTCAGGGACCAAAACAACCCTGCTGGTGTAGGGTGCCCTTCTTTAAAGGTAGAAGAGATGGACAGGAGATGGGAATACCATGTAGTGACCCCTAGTGTACCTAAGAGAGCTTTACACCCATAAAGCGTTCTCAGATATTTTCTGAGGAAACTGACAAAAGTTGTGGGATGATGTGCATTATTTTTAAACTTTATTTATTATTATTGTGACAAACTAAGGGGGATGGAGATATTTTCTTCCACTTATCCTTTCTCTGTAGGTTATTAAAAACAGATAGCCACACACAGTGGTGCACGCCTTTAATCCCGGGAGGCAAGCAGATCTCTGTGAGTTCCAGGCCAGCCTGGTCTGTAGAGCAAACTCCAAACTAGCCAGAGCTACATAGTGAGACCCTGTCTCAAAATAAAAAAAAATAGCCAGCCAGGGCTGGAGAGATGGCTCAGCGGTTAAGAGCACTGGCTGCTCTTCCAGAGGTCATGAGTTCAATTCCCAGCAACCACATGGTGGCTCACAACCATCCATAATGAAATCTGGTGCCCTCTTCTGGCCTTCAGATATACTTGCAGACAGAACACTGTATACATAATAAATAAATCTTTAAAAAAAAAATAGCCAGCCAGATATGATGCCACAGATCTCTAACTCCCCTGTTGAGAAGCAGAGGCAGAAGGATCAAGGGTTCCAGGCCACCTTATACAATGTAGTAAGACCATGCCTCCAAATAAATAAATACAGTAGGAAGGGTTGTTTCACAAAGGTCCCAGCCACTACACCCTTGACTTCAAAGACTTTTTCTTGCTGGTTGTCAAAATCTGAATCCCCAACTTTTGAGCAGCTAAAGCATTTTGTAATGTAACTTGTGATCCCCTGCAGGCTCAGGCCAGTTCCCTGGGATCGTCGATTTGTTTGGAAGCGGCGGTGGCCTGTGTGAGTACAGGGCCAGCCTCCTGGCCGGGCACGGTTTTGCTGTGCTTGCTCTGGCTTATTTCAGGTTTGAAGACCTCCCTGAACATTTGAGTGACATCCGCCTGGAGTACTTTGAAGAGGCCGTGGCCTTTATTCTGCAGCATCCAAAGGTGGGTTCCAGTGCTGGTCCTAATACAAAGGAGGAGGGTGGAGTAGTGGACTCACAGCCAGAGGCAACAGCCCTGCCAGGACACTGGGCATTAGAAATGGGAAGGGAGTCCCAAGCAATCCCTCAACAGTTGCTAAGATTATTCCTGTTTCTGCCCATCTCTCCTAGCTCTTAAGATTTAGCTGTTTCCTTTTGTAACTACTGTAACTCCAAAAGCAGTGCACTAAGAAACTTTCAACCTTGACCTCTCCTCCCACAGCTGCCCAAGTACAGCACCTGACTTCCTTTGATGATGGACTATGATGTGGATTTGTAAGATGAAATAAACCCTTTCCTCCCCAAGTTGCTCTTGGTCATGGTGTTTCATCACAGCAATAGTAACCCTGACTAAGATAATCACTATGCTTTTGTAAAGTATCTGATAGCAGAAATTTTATTTTAAATATTTTCTGTACATTTAAGTGAAATGGCACTATCTTAGGATTTCTATTGCTGTGATGAGACACCCTGCCCTCGGCAACTCTTATAAAAGAAATCATCTAATTGGGGCTGACGTTTAGTCCATTGTCATCATGGCGGGAAGCATGGCAGCACGCAGGTTGATACGGTGCTAGAAAGGTAGCTAAGACTTCTACATCTGGATCAACAGGCAGCAGAAAGAGAGAATAATCCACTGGGCCTGCTGTGAGGTTCCGAAACCTCAAAGCCTAACTCTCTATGACACCTCCTCCAGCAAGGCCACACCTCCTAATAGTGGCACTCTCTAGGAACCTATGAACCATTTTCATTCAGACCACCACAGACACACACTTTTGCTGCCATCTAAACTTAGAGTTTGGAACATTCTAATGTTAAGGGATAAGATGTTTTGTAAGGACTGTAGGATACTCTTTGTTAGAATTCAGGGATTATTCTTAGCAGAGCTATTAAAACCCAGATGTGCTACGCATGATAGCACATGGCTATAATCTCAGCATTTGGGAGGCAGAGGGAGGAAGACTTCTGTGGGTTCAAGGCCAGCCTAGTCTACATGGCCAGTTCCCGGTCAGCCAGATGATCTGGGACTGTGATGGTTTTATAAAGGGGAGCTAAGGCCCTAGAAAAATAAGAAGCCAATATGCATTGCATCTTTGACCCCTTAAGCCCTAGCAAGAGTGGTTCCTGGCCTGGGTCCTTTGTTTTACACTGTATGCTCTGGTATTCCTTTGGCTGAACTCTTTCCCACAGTGCGAGGGGTCTGCAGAGTCACGGAAATTTGTCTACTTGGAACTAACATGCTCTTAACCACACTTTGGGGTATGGAACTTCCACATTCTCTGCCTGGCATCTCTCATCATCTGTCCAAACACTGTGCTTCTTCCCTGTGTTGACCAGAACACACACACCTAGGCCTTAAACACGTAAGCTGCGTGTCCACACATAATGAAAGACCTTTAAGGTGCACAAAAGAACAAGGGGTAGAGAGAAAGGAGGGTAGGCTAGGATCCCAGACGTGAAGTCTACTACTGGCTCTTCTTGTTACATCAATGCAGAACTACAAGTGAGTTCGAAGGTTTTAAGTTGAGCTCGATCTTATTTTTTTTTCCTTTGTTTTGTTTTGTTCTTTGAGACAAGGTTATTCCGTGTGACAGCCCTGGCTGTCCTGGAACTCTGTAGACCAAGCTGGTCTTGAACTCACAGAGATCCACCTGCCTCTGCCTCCCCAGTGGTGGGATTAAAGGTATGAGCCACCATGCTCAGCTGATCTTATATATTTTTATGGCGGTATGTTCATCAAGGTAGGAAAAAATTTAACAGTTTGTTCATTAATTTAGCTTATAAGGGCCTTTATGTATACTCTTGACCTGGACTTTATAAACATTATATATAGTCAGAAATCAATCCTTTGGTTTATTATTAGGCATGTTTTCACTTTTTTTTTTTTTACTGCATAAGGAAGACAAGGAAATTATATTTGAGAGAGGTACTTGGAGAATATAAAATCACTGCATGCTTTCCACTTATGAACTCTACACTTGTTCTCTCTTTGCTCCTCAGGTGAAAGGCCCAAATGTTGGGCTTCTTGGTTTCTCCAAAGGTGGTGACCTGTGCCTCTCAATGGCTGCTTTCCTGAAGGACAACATCACGGCCACTGTCCTTATCAACGCCTGTGTGGCCAATACAATAGTGCCTCTGCATTACAAGGATCTGTTCGTTCCTGATCTTGGCTGTGACCCAACAAAGCAAAAGACCATGGAGTCAGGCCTTTTGGATTTGGTGGATATTTGGAACAATCCGCTGGAGGAAAGCAACCACCAAAGTCTTATTCCACTGGAAAAGGCCCAGGGACCCTTCCTGTTCATTGTGGGCATGGATGATCATAACTGGAAGAGTGAATTCTATGCTCATATAGCCTGTGGATGTCTACAAGCCCATGGAAAAGACAGACCCCAGATAATCTACTATCCAGAAACAGGTCACTGTATTGACCCACCGTATTTCCCTCCTTCCATAGCTTCTGTGCATGCGGTGTTGGGTGAAGCGGTGTTCTATGGAGGTGAACCAAGTGCTCACTCAAGGGCACAGGTAGATGCCTGGCAACAAATTCAAACTTTCTTCCAAGAATATCTCAATGGTGAAAAGCCTGTTAGGCCTAGCAAAATATAACATTGCAGTTATATTGCAAGTTCTAACTGTGCCATGCAGATTCTTTTGGACTTCCAGAGTACTGAGGAAGTTTTTGGTTTAGTTTGTCTCACATATCCCAGATTAGGTCTCACATTCACTGTGTAGGCATGGACGAACTTCTGATCCTCCAGTTTCCACCACTTCGGTATTGATATTGCAGTCATACACTGTCATGTGTAATGTTAAATGTTTGCCAGGGACAAAACCCAGGACTTTGTGTCTGATAGGCAACCGTTCAGCCAACAGAGCTACATCCCCAGCTCCCTAGGAAGCTTTTATAGGCAGCTCAGCCTCCGAGTAAGGGTCCTACTGGATTCTGAGCCTTTGAAACAACTCTTCTTTCAGGGCTGGGTCTGCTCTCTCCTCTGAAGTTTAACTAACAGATCCCTTTAATTCTGTGTCTGTGAGATAAACCTTCACCTTAGGTGAGAATGTGAGAACTGCTTTTCCAGCTCCCAGTTATTTTCACTCTGCTTCTGAGGACTGATCTACATTTCTCTGAAGCCTCAAGCTCCCTCTGGGCCTAACTGATTTTATCTGAGTCTTCAGAACCAAAGTCACACAACAAAAGGATTCTTATCAGTTTTTTGTTGTTGTTGTTGTTGGGTTTTTGGTTTTTTTTTTTTTTTTTTTTTAGGTTTTTTGAGACAGGGTTTCTCTGTGTAGCCCTGGCTGTCCTGGACTCACTCTGTAGACCAGGCTGGCCTTGAACTCACAGAGATCCTCCTGCCTCTGCCTCCCAAGTGCTGGGACTAAAGGCATGCGCCACCACGCCCAGTTTCTTATCAGTTTTTAACATGCCTGAAATTTACTTAAGAGTTCACCCTGACCCCTAAGTACCTATCAACATACTTCTTTTATGTTTACCATCTTTTCTGCACTACCAGTCACTGTGTGGTATTTTCCTGTTTGGGCAAAATGTCTTGATGTCAAGATTTTCATGACAGTGAAATGTGAGCCAGAGCCTGTGACTTTGGACACAAAGTTATGCCCACCGGGTCACACTTTCTCCCATTATCATCTGCTCTTATTACAACTGAGAAGAGGAATTGCTTCACCCTACTGTAGCTGAAGCATTACCTAGAGTCCTGAGATTCCAGAGTAGAGGGTTTCTCTGTGTAGACCAGGCTGGCCTTGAACTCACAGAAATCCACCTGCCTCTGCCTCCCGGGTGCTGGGATTAAAGGCCTGCGCCACCAAGTTCGGACCCAGTGAATTTTTTTTTTTTTTTGTTTTTTTCGAGACAAGGTTTCTCTGTGTAGCTCTGGCTGTCCTGAACTTGCTTTTGTAGACCAGGCTGGCCTCGAACTCACAGAGATCCTCCTGCCTCTGCCTCCCGAGTGCTGGGATTAAAGGCGTGCGCCACCACCGCCCGGCCCCAGTGACATTCTTACTCCAAGTTTTCCTATCCAGAACGTCCCAAATGGCACCACAAACCGGGGACTAAGTATTGAAATATGTGAAGCTACGGGGGACATTCCACATTCCACATTCACACCATCACTACATGGTACCCCCAAATATGTACAAACTTTTGTTTTTAGGTATATTGAAATAATCTTTTTTTTTTTTTTGGTTTTTCGAGACAGAGTTTCTCTGTGTATTGTTGGCTGTCCTGGACTCACTTTGTAGACCAGGCTGGCCTCGAACTCACAAAGATCCGCCCGCCTCTGCCTCCCAAGTGCTGGGATTAAAGGCGTGCACCACCACCGCCCGGCTTTGAAATAATCTTTTAAAGAATAAAATATAATCAAATCCAACTTATTGTTACCTTTTCCTCGGTAAGCCCAATATTCTTGAATGCACATCTGTCTGGTGAGTAAGGCTGATTTTCAATTCCAAAAATTAAATCCGTGTTTGGGTCAACTGCTGCATATTTTAAAATATCTGTGCAGCTGGACTTGTTGGTCCATTCATCCTAGCCATTTGGAAAGTGAGCGAGGAAGCTTGCAAATTTGTGGCCTTCCTGGACTTCAGAGCTAGTTCAAGCCCAGTACAGGTACTTAACTGAAACCTAGACTCAAAAATGTTAAAAAGAAAAGAAAAGAAAACGGCTGGAGACATCTCAGTGCTGAAGTGTTTGCTTCTGTCTAGTTGGCTACACAATTTAAACAACTGAAAATGCAGACTTTTTTGGAGGTGGGGTATGGGAGGTGGTTGAAAAAGTCAGCGGACTCTTTATTGCTTCTGGGACTCAGGAGCTCTTGACGGGACGGCCCCGTTTCCTCTTCATCACCACAGGCTTCTGGCTGCACAGAATGGCACTGGCCCCTTTGGATGGTACTGCAGATCAGGGCGGTACTTGTTCTTGGGGATCATGTGTGTGATGCTGCTGAGGGTGACCTGAGCATTCTTGTTGATGGTGGTCCTCACGTAGTAAGTGATCGGTTTTCTCCGGCCGAATCTGCGTTTTGTGATCACCACGACCCCTTTGCCATCGGCCTCGGGCTCCACTCCCACAGTCTTGCGGTGAATCAGCCCCGTTGTAGCAGAAAGAGTTGCAGGCCTTTAGATTATTGGGCTCGGTGCTTACATCTGCTTATTCCTCTTGATCAGGAAACTGGAGCAGTTCAGAACGACCATCCATTGCAGATACGCGGATATATGGGTGGCACCTCTCCCTACGGCGGCCGGAGAAGGAAAGAACAAAATACAGAATTTTTTTTTTTTTTTTAGTTTTTCGAGACAGGGTTTCTCTGTGTATCCTTGACTGTCCTGGACTCACTTTGTAGACCAGGATGGCCTTGAACTCACAGAGATCCACCTGCCTCTGCCTCCCGAGTGCTGGGATTAAAGGCGTGCACGACCACGCCCTGCCAAAATACAGATTTCTTAATTCTTCCAAAGTAGCTTGACTTAAGCTAGGGTGTTTTATATGCTTGTTTTATTTAAAAAAAATTTTTTTTAAAAGATTTATTTATTATGTATACAGTGTTTTGTCTGCATATATGACTGCAGGCCAGAAGAGGGCACCAGATCTCATTGTAGATGGTTATGAGCCACCATGTGGTTGCTGGGAATTGAACTCAGGACCTGTGGAAGAGCAGACAGTGCTCTTAACCGCTGAGCTATCTCTCCAGCCCCTATTTTAAAAATTTTTTAATTTATTTTATGTGTATGAGTATTTTGCCTGTGTGTGTATATATATACATATATATGCATATATAAATATATAGAAACACTGGGGGACATTTCATAGTTAAAACATAACAGGAAAAAAAAGCATTGCCTGTGTATATAGATACATTCTTCACTGTCTAAGAATCAAGAAGTGCAGATAAAATAACATTTACCTTAGCTCCTTTCCCAATCCCAGCTTTCTCCCAAGGGCATCTTACTGTTGAGGTGACAGATGGTGTCCTAACTTCACTTTCTACCTGCTCAGGTGCTTTTCAGCCCCTAATCTCTCTGAACAGTCATGTCCACTTTGGCTACACATTCAGAACTTTCCATGACTCTGACCATGGCCCAGACATATAACCAAAATGACCCCTGAATTTACAGCCTAAACAAATATTACCAGGGGCTGGAGAGATGGCTCAGCAGTTAAGAGCACTGGCTGCTCTTCCAAAGGACCTGGGTTCAAATCCCAACACCAGTTTGAAACTCTCTGTAATGGTCAGGCGTGGTGGCACATGCCTTTAATACCAGCACTCCAGAGGCAGAGGCAGGTGGATCTCTGTGAGTTCAAGACCAGCCTGGTCTACAGAGTGAGTTTCAGGACAGCTGGGGTTGTGACACAGAGAGAAAGGTCTAAAACAAACAAAACAAAACTCAAATGTTACCACGTTTCCCCAACCCATTCCTAACAATGGTTCTTTACGGTCTTTCTGGGTAGTATGGGATTTTGTTTGCTTGATTGTTCTGTCTTTTTCTTTTATAGATGCTATGCCCTGAGCTTTGAGAGTTCTTTGTGTCAATAGCTGTCCTGACACACTGACTTAAAGAAAGTACTCTTCTTTGGTCTTATATGCATAGTGGGTGGTCTGTTAATTTTTTTCGACAGGACTGTAATACTGTTGCTAACCTGAAAAACCTCTTCTAGAACCATTTTTATACACATAAGAACATATACATATAAGAATAGAATTTATGATTTTATTTTGTGGATTCAATGCCTTCTCTCTCAAAAGCAAAATCTATTAAAGTCATATACAGTAAAGGGTTTGGGTCTCTAACCACATTCTTAAAAAATGCACTAATACTTGTGCCAGGCAATGAGAAGATAGAGTTTTTGTTTCATTTTGTTTGTTTTCAGAATATCCAAAGTTGAACCATACAGATGTCTCAGTGGATGAAGGCATTTGCTGCCAAAGCTGATGACCCAAGTGTGAGTCCCAGGACTCACATGGTGGAAGGAGAGAACTGATTCCTACAGCTTATATTCTGACCTCCAGACAGGACATCTCTGTACCTATCCACCCCTAAATAAATGAAGGTAATAAAACTTTAAAATAAACATTATCAACTAAAAGCAGCCCACCAAAATTTGTGCTGTCAACTCAAAAGAATTTCTTCTTTACGTTTCTGTTATCACATCCTACTGTGGGGTAGCTCAATTCAGTGTCTCATTGAAATGTTTCAATTCGAACTGTGATGATCTTTTTTGTTTTGTTTTGTTTTTGGGACAGGGTTTCTCTGTGTAACAGAGCCTTAATCAGGATCCTGGCCTCGAACTCACAGACATCCGCCTACCTCTGCCCCCCCCCCCCACCCCGAGTGCTGGGACTAAAGGCGTGTGCCATCATGCCTAGCTAAACTAAGATTTTTTTTTTTTAACCCCCAAAGGACATAATTTGTCCTAGTACATAGGTGCTTCCACTAAGCAAGATTAGGGAACAGTGCCTCCTGGTGGCCAGTGAGGGATTTTAGAGACGATGATGTGCGAATATTTTCAACGTGACTATTTTCGCTCTTTTTTCTGAGTGGTAGGCTGATATGCGGTCTTGCGTCTTGCATGCTGTCCCTGTGTTAGATAAAGCATAAACATGGTCATCCAAGCCTTGTTGCTGTTTGTACAGCCGGACAAACTTGGAAACTCCTGGCCTGTTTTCATAATAAAGCCTCGACTTAAAAAATAATCCCGATAGCCGGGCGGTGGTGGCGCACGCCTTTAATCCCAGCACTTGGGAGGCAGAGGCAGGTGGATCTTTGTGAGTTCGAGGCCAGCCTGGTCTACAAAGTGAGTCCAGGACAGCCAGGGCTACACAGAGAAACCCTGTCTCGAAAAAACCAAAAAAAAAATAATAATAATAATCCCGAGACAAAGTATCTCAATGGATAATAACGCCGTCAGTCATGGACCTCGAGCTATCTCCAAAGGCATTAATTAGCTGCCAGGTAGCCGCGGAAACTACAGTGGCATCTGAGAGTTGGTTCTCTCTACTCTGTGAATTCCGGGGATCAAATTCAGGTCATCGGGCTTGGCGATATGCACCTATACCTGCAGAGATATGGTCCAGTCCTCATCTTCCTTATTTGATTTTTGAGAATCTCTCACAAATCTAGAGCTCATGTATGTATCCAGCTAGACTGGCGGGCCATCCAGGCCCACCACTGCGCCTGCCAAACAACTAGGTGACTCTAGGGTCCCAAGTACAGTAAAATCCTTTTATCTCTGAGCACTGGTCTTTTAGCCATACCGCGAACATGATCTCCGTGAATAAATTGACGAATTATAATTTGGGTGCATTGGGGCTGCTGTTCTCCGTTTGTTTGCTTTCCTTAGACAGGGCCTATGTGCTTTGAAAAATGTTTTGGATAAATTTGATTTATTATTGTAGTTAAGATGTGTGATTATTCAGGAGATATATATTGATTGGTTTAGGGAAATGAATGATCCACCCGATATCTAAAAGACAAAGCAATCAAGGAGCTAACTTTATAATTGATGTTGTTATTGCTATTATTAAGTGAAATTTGAGAGAGGGTCTAATAATAGGCCTGGCCTAAAAGTCTCCATGTAGACCAGGCTAGCCTCAACTCTCCATGTAGACCAGGCTAGCCTCAAACTCACAGAGCTCCACCTGTGTCTATCTCCTAAGTGCTGGGATTAAAGGTATGTGCCACGATGCCCAGCAAGAAGTTTATTCTACAACAAACCAAAAACACAGTCAGAGAAAGATTAGAGTTTTTTTTTTTTTCAATCAAATAACTGTACTGGCAACCATAATCAGAATTACTGACTACAGAAATTTGGTAAAATGATAATTCTAATTTGAGCTACTAAACTTCTTACCTATACCAAATGTTAACAATTAATGACTATTGCAACTATTTTGTACAATTGCCAATTGTATTAACATGACAGTTTTTCTTCTCTTTGTTCAATATACACCTTTGCTTAAAGATTAAAGTTTTTTTTTTTTAAAGCATATTTGGTCCAGTGTTCTATCACTTAACACTTTAGCTTATCAGAGTCTCTAGATTTTCTGAATTTTGGGAAATTATTTCAATATTATTTTGAAACTTTCTCTCTACTAGGGTGAGGGTGGCTCATGCCTTTAATCTCAGCACTCAGGAGGCAGAGACAGGCAGATCTCTGAGCCTGGTCTACAGAGTTCCAGGAGATCCAGAGCAACACAAAGAAATCCTGTCTTAATAAAACAAACAAAAATAAACAAAAACAACTTTCTCTTACCCAGGCCTGAAATAATTGCAAACTGACACAAAGTTACATTATCTGGAAAACAACTTTAAGAATCTACTTAATGATTTGGCAGGATACAAATAAATAAACAAACAAACGAGAAAAAAAAGAAAAGATCTATTATATAATACTTTTGTTTCTTATGGGGATGTTTTTAGCCTTAGAAAATCTGAAACTCAAAGTATTTGTTATCGTTTTGTTTTTTGAGACAGAATAGCTCTGTGTACTCCTGGCTGTCCTGGAGCTCGATTTATTCAAGGGGCAAAGGAAAACACAAAACAAAAACCGACCAACCAAACAAAAACCACTGACATGGCTGCTCCATGGTTAAGGGGAAGGTTTTTATTGTAGATAAGAGAAAGAGAATAGCAAGAGGCATTTGGGGGAGTCTGCCTTGGCCACCTCTCCCAGACACAGAGAAAAGACAGGGAGAGGAGCTGACTGACAATAGCCAGGGCTGTGGGAGCAGAGAAGATAGCAAAACTGGTGGAGAGTCCTGCTCGTTTAGTTATGAGGGGTTATGTTGCAGCGGGAGGAGGGCAGATTAGCTAGTACCCTGGGAACCAGCATGGGCTCTGATCTGTTGGAGGCTTGTTTGAGTTAAAAGAGAACTAGATGCCCTTTCTGGAGGTTGGAGGCCTGTAGGATGGGATAAGAAAGTAATGGCTTTTCTGGGTAAACAGAAAACCACTTTTCATGGTTTCTGAGGAATGCTGACTATTTGCCAGAGTCTAGCCTGAGCAGAGAGAAGATTGCCGCCTTGAGCGGATAGGACCTGATATTAGCTATGTTGACCAGGCCAGGCTGCCTCAAGCTCACAGATCTCTCCTTCCTCTGTGTCCCCAGTACTGGGATTAAAGGTGTGAGCCACATGCCCAACCCACAGTGTTCTTGATATATGAAATGTGTCAAAATATTCTGAATTATTTTGCAGAGACAAGTAAATGTCTGATAATATAGTGGGAAATGTAGAAAGTGGGGGTTTCAATACCTTACGTATAAAGTAAGGACATGACCTCAACATGGTATAGTTGAGGTTTTTAGTGTAGTTTTGAAGGAGAGTACATCTGGAGGCATCTGGAAATGTCCAGAGCAGGGAGAGAAAGTAGTAAACTAAACAACATGACTAGTTTATTGACGGGGGCCATGAGAGGAGGGTGTGGAGGGAGAGCGAGAGAGGAAAAGAGGAGGGGGGAGAGAGAGAGAGAAAGCAAAAGAGAGGGAGCCAAGAGAGCTCATCACTGAAATGGCAGGGTTATATAGGGATTAGAAGCTGGGGGAAGAGAATTCCATGAGCTGGAGACGTTTAGAGTAGGAGTCAGGGTGAGAAGCGCTGAGAGGAGCCACAGATAGCGAGAGAGCCTAGAGGCCAGCATGTGCTTTGGTGTGCTAATAGGAACCACAGCTGGGGCTGGAGAGATGGCTCAGCAGTTAAGAGCACTGGCTGCTCTTCCAGAGGTCATGAGTTCAATTCCCAGCAACCACATGGTGGCTCACAACCATCCATAATGAAATCTGGTGCCCTCTTCTGGCCTGCAGATATACCTGCAGACAGAACACTGTATACATAATAAATAAATCTTAAAAAAAAAAAATAGGAACCACAGCTAGACTTTTGTCCAGAGTTTCTTTTGGACCTGTCAGCAAACTAAGACATATTCATTGTCAGTTTACTAGTACAGTGACAAAGAGGAAATACCAGTGAGCTTGCAGACAAAGTTGATTTGTTGATATTTCACTATGAGTATTAACTCCATAGGGTACAATCCGTAGTTTTTTGGTAAAGCGTGATGCAGTGATCTGCTATATATTCTAAATGTTAATTAATTGCTTCCGGAGGCCTGCTTGCTGTGTGTTATTTTGATTGCTAACCATTGTCTCTGATTGGCTTTAATAAAATGCTAAGGCTTGTGATTTGGCACAGAGAGAGGTAGGCAGGGCAAAGGCTTCTGGGGCAGAGAGAGGTTCATGGAAAGAAGCAGCAAGGTAGGAGGAAGAAGGAGACTCGCAATGGGGGAAATGGAAAAAGATCATTCCATGTGGCCTGGAACATAGGCATAGCATGGAGAATAACAGCCCAAGGGGGCATATGTATATATATTGGGGTCCTATTTTGGGGACTAGAATTACAAGCTAGTTTAGTTGGGCTAAGATTGCACAATCCAGGATAAGGCTTGTTAATCCACCAGGTGTCTCTGTGTGCCCATTTATAATGGTGGGTTAAGGATTAACACCACCAACCAATTAACTATAATATAAATACCGGTCAATAAATTATTTCATTAATTATTTCTACAAAAGTAAATACTCCGCTGGTCATCAGCTAGGTTTGAGGACTAGATTCACACATAAACAAAATTGGTAAAGGATTTTTGTTGACAGGCAAGGGGGAATTCTAGTTAGTAAGGATGAATAATGTGGTGATCTTTTGAAAAACAGAATTTGGATATGTTATAAATATATGTTTTTTTATTTCCTTTAATAAACATTTTATCATTCCCTATTTTAAAATGTGATTGCATTATCTTATTTCATAATGAAATTTATTTTTAAATAAAAAAATCACATCACAGAGCAATCAGCAAATACACAAGCAGTAACTGAAGTTGAAAATTTAATAGCAAATATATTTATTAATAACTATAGGCACTTACAACAAATATGAACACTTATTACCTAACAACTAGCCCTAAGAATAACTATAAATGCCTACTATCTAACAACTAATCCTAACCTTTTAGAAGGATATAGTCTCTGGGGCAGGTCCTCAGTCCTCAGGAACACCTCAGGAGTAGATCCTTTAGAGCACTTGCTCAACAGTATCCTCAGGAACACCTCAGACTTAGGTCCTTTAGGGTAAATTGGCTACTGTATTGCTATGGCAGCTTCACCTTAAATGAGGCTTGAGGCTTTCTTCTCTCTGGTTGCCTCAGCTGTCTGTAGGCCAACTTGCTCAGTTTATTAGTCACCCAGTCAGCCAATCTGCTGCAGTAGTCAGGGCCGGCCACGGTTCAATTCAGGTCAATGCTTGTACTAATTGAACCCCTCAGGGCAAATGCTGTGGCACAGAGTTTAGTCCTTGGCTTTTGCTGCCTTTCTGAGGCCTTCTCTACTGGACAGTTTCTTTCTGCTTCATGGTAAAAGCTGTTCTCTCAAAAAATCAGAGACGACCATATTATTACAGCTTCGTTTGAGATCTGCTTTTCAGTCTGCCTGCATTGGCTCCACCAGAGGATGCAAGCCACTTTGCATCTTCTTGTCTCTAGTGTGGGAACCCTTGGGCTCTGCCCCCACGTCCTTAAATAGGGACTCTGCTGGTTTCACCTGGCTTCAGCCTAATCTGGGCTCTGCCCACTTCGTCCACTATTAGCAGCTGAAAACAATGTCAAGCCATAAACCCTGTTTTTAGTCCATATGCTGCCATGCCAAGTGCCCACAGGTGGCAGTCTGATCTTCAGGCCCCCTTTTAAGAGACTGTATCAGAAGCCTCTAGATATTCACTAAATGTAATTTATATTGATCTAACTCTTATTACAAGTAATATCGTATTAGTCAGCTTGAGCTGCTAAGTAAGTGACTTCAACAGCAGAAATTTATTTTCTCATAGTCTAGAACAATGAGTTAAAGATCAAGATGCTGGCCCAGAGGTCCTCAGATGGCCTTTTGTATTTTGCTGGTGGTTCTCAAAGTGTCTTTTGCTCTTACAAGAACATGAGTCCCGGATTATCGCCCTACTTAACCTTAAAGTCCCTGTTTCTAGATACTGTGACAGTGACATTACGACTTTAGCATATGGGGGCTGGAGAGATGGCTCAGTGGCTAAGAGCACTGGCTGCTTTTCCAAAGGACTGGAGTTCAAATCCCAAGACCCACATGGCAGTTCACAGCTGTCTGTAATTGCCGGGCAAGGTGGCACACGCCTTTAATTCCAGCACTTGGGAGACAGAGGCAGGCGGATCTCTGGGAGTTCAAGGCCAGCCTGGTCTATAAAGTAAATCCAAGACAGCCAGGGCTACACAGAGAAACCCTGACTCAAAGAGAGAGAGAGAAGCCGGGCAGTGGTGGCGCACGCCTTTAATCCCAGCACTTGGGAGGCAGAGGCAGGCGGATCTTTGCGAGTTTGAGGCCAGCCTGGTCTACAAATTGAGTCCAGGACAGCCAGGGCTACACAGAGAAACCCTGTCTCGAAAAACCAAAAAAAATAAAAAAATAAAAAAAAAAAGAGAGAGAGACTTTAGCATATGAATTTAAAGGAGACCCAGTTCCGTGACTAACAACCATTACACCTCCATAATACCCTTTTAAATATGTGCTTACACACTTTCATGTGTACTATATAGATTTTAAAGAGGATCCCACCAACTATTTTGGTGGGCAACTTGAATTTTTACTTAAAATACCAATGCCTTTTGGTTGGTTAATAGCCTCAGGTCATGAAGAACTGAATCAAGCTGTATTGGAAAATAGTCCCTGGCCATAAAGAATGTCTTAGTCTCGGCCTAACCGTTCAGCTACACCTGAAGAAACAACAAGCCCTGGTATAGAAAATAACCCACCCTGCTCCCAGTATAACAGCAAAAAGTAGCAGCAAGTTCCTGGTGGCTACCTATGTTATATACTTGTCCCCAAGCTCCTCTAAGTGAGTTCAGCCTTCAGCCCAGGGAAAGGCTGGGGCCCCTCGCTGTCCTAGTAAAGCAGCACACCGTTGAGATCAAGTCTGTTTGCTTCTCCGCCTCGTTTTTTTTTCTTACACTTTTCATGGGAATAGATGTATTTTCCCAATATTTTAATAGAAGAGTTATTCTTTTTGTTTGCTTAGTCAATTACTTACTAACCAATTCTTTTTTTTTCCTGACATTTGGGTTTTCTTTTTCCTATTAAAACTTTACACATGTGTGTGAGCTAGGGGCGTTTACATATGAACTTCCTTGACTTCCTCAGGGAGAAGGCTGAGATCTTCTGGCTTGGTTACAAAGGTACAGAAGTTTTAAACGTTTTAAAATACATATCACCAACAGCCTTCCAAGAAAGACCGCATCAGTTGTTCGCAGCGATGTATTTGCACAGCTCTATTCTCCATACCCCTACCAATTCTATTAAAATATGGGTCTGGCCTTTAACCCCAGCACTCAGGAGGCAGAGGCAGGCAGATCTCTGTGAACTGGAGACCAGCCTGAGTTCCAGGACAGCCGGGATACAGAGAGAAACCCTGTCTCGGAAAAACAAAGAAAGAAAAAATGTATCCATTTAAATTTTCTAGATGACTTCTTAGAGAAGGTTAAAAAAAAAAAAGTACCTCGGTTGCACAAAACCAACATTTTGTGATACTTTAAGTGTGCAGCTGAGATTTCAGGCTCCTGAGTTCTCCTTTGGCGCATCTAGGGTAAGGAAATGAGAAGTTCACAGTGTCGTTCTAGGTATTATGAGTTAGCAAGGCCAATCTCCAAAGATAGTCTAACCTTTCCCGTTTAAAAAATAAATAAATAAAAGTTTATTTTTTAAAAAGTTCCTTTATATCAGAAACGCAAATGTTATCGGAGGGTTTGAAAGTTCCCAGCTTAAGGCAATACTGGCACTGGGAAAGCACATGGGCTACTCCCATGCGTAGTTGAGTTCTGGTCCATACCAGCTCTGGCATAACAGAGCAAGGCTGGAGGACCCGGGGGGGCCTCCAGCCGTCCCACAATGCCCCGCTTGCGCCACCCTGAGGGCGGAGAGAGAGGACCGCCGCCGGGGCACAACACCGGGCGCCCCCGGGGGGCCCCCCCCCCCCCCCCCCCCCCCCCCCCCGCGGGCCCTAGCAACCAGAGCAGTGACAGTAGCAACCGCCGGAATGGTGAGTACCCTCCCGGCCTCGCAGCCAAACCCGGGAGGAGATTGGCAGTGGAATAAAGGGGGCGACTGTGCGGTGTGGAGGGTGGCGGGGCGCCGGCACCGCGGATCGGGAAAGAAAGGGAATGCTGGCTCCATGGGAGCCGCAGGCCGGAGGCGGGAGCAGCCCGGCCAGGGGGTGGTCTGCGGAGAGGGAGGCCAGAGGCTGACAGGAAGTTGGGTTAAGCTGGAGGGACTCTGACAGAAAAAAAGGAAAGACAGCTGGAAATTCTCGGAAAAGCGGGTTGAAGTGGGAAAGGTGATAAGATGCGTGCTGTGATAAACAGAGCTCTGATTATGACCGTGATTTTAACTCTCCTCACCCCCTGGTTGGATGGAGGTGTGGGGGCTGGTTACAGAGACCTCCTTCTGCAGCAGCGTTAGTAACCCGCGCTGTGCTCTGTTGCCCTCGTGAGAGTGATCCAGTTAGTTAGTAGGAGATGCTGTTAAAACTCTCTCTGATGGATATATTAGGCCAATGTTCCTCCAGTTCCAACATGAATAAGTATGAGCTTCGTTGGGATGCAGATTATTGGTTTATAATATGACAGGGGGTTCGGGACTGTGTGTTTCCACCATGCACCTCAAGTAATTCTCAAATTGGGCATCATCTCACCACACTTTGAGAGACGCTGCTGCTTTAGGTTTGCAGTCCACCAATGGTCTATTCAAAGTTCTCATGAAGCAACGATTTTAACTCATGATGCTTGTCAACATGGAAAACGTGAGCTCTTTTGGTCACATATTTGGATATTTCAAACTATTAGTTTGAAAACGATTTCAGATCCAACCCAGCCAAAACTGTTTAGCCAAGTGTGGGATTGACTTGCTGATCGGAATGAATATTGGAGGTCTGAGGATGTAGCTCAGTTGCTCAGTGTTCACCTAGCACAAATGAAGCTCTAGATTTAATCCCCAGCACCACATATATCGAGCATAGTTATTATCTCAGCACTCAGAAGGTGGAGGCAGGATGAAAAGTTCAAGGTCATCCTCAGTCTGAGATAAATAAGTCACTGTATCAAAGGAGTTGGGAGTAGGAATATACCTCACTAGTGCAACTAGTACAACTCTTTCCTAACACGTGTGAGACCCTAGGTTGGACCTCTAGCAATGAACAAGAAAAGAAAATAACAAACAAAGCAGTACAATTAGCAGTTGTGAGTGTGAATGTATGTGTATTTCCAGTGCTGTATCAATGCACTGTGTTAAAATCATGAAGAAATGGATTCCCACACAGACTGCATATTGGTAGGCTTGGTTCCTTCAGAAATGCAGGTCCACATATTACCTGAATTCTTTTTTAAGTATGTGCCACCATATGTGGCTATTTTTAGACTTGTTTTCACTATGTGTGTGGATACCTGTGGAGTCCAGATCCCCCCACCGCCACCCCCGCAGCTGGAGTTACAGGTGGTTGTGGGTCACCCAGTGTGGTTGCTGGGAATTGAACTGTGGTCCTCTACAGTGTATCGCAAGCACTCAACTGCTGAGCCATCTCTCCAGCCCCTGAATGTTTTGTTTTTTCTTTTAGGTTTTTTTTTTTTTTTTTTTTTTTTGAGACAGGGTTTCTCTTTGTAACAGCCCTGGCTGTCCTGGAAGTCACTCTGTAGACCAAGCTGGCCTTGAACTCACAGAGATCCACCTGCCTCTGCCTCCTGAGTGCTGGGATTAAAGGCGTGTGCCACCATGCCGGGTCCCTGAATGTGTTTTTTTTGTTTGTTTGTTTTGTTTTGTTTTTTTAAGGAGCTTCCAAAGTCTTGTTTATTACAGCTTTCAAGAAAAAAAATGTATTTTACATTCAAACTCAGGTTTCTGAATCTAGAGATACAGCTCAAAGAATAAAATAAAGGCACCTGGCTGCCAAGCCTGCTGACATGAGTGTGATCCCTGGAACCCAGATTTAACATTACCAAAATACATTTTTAGATAACTCAGGCTGGGGGGGGGGAAGAGGGTGGAAGGGTGGGACAGGAAGGGGGAATAGGGAAGGGTTTGCGACTGAGATGTAACTTGAAAAAAAAATAAAGTACTTATTAAAAAAAAAAGATAACTCAGGCTCTCTCTGTGTAGCTTAGGTTTGCCTTGGATTTGTTAAGCATCCTTGGCTGGCCTCAAATTTAAGGTCTTCAGACTACTGAACACTAAGATCACAGACATATGCTACCATGTTTGGCAACTCCTCTTTCTTAATGCTGTATGAAATAGGCTATTATTTAATTAGTAGAGTTTTTATATTTGAAGAAATGTGGTATTAGCATGTCTTTTCTTTTTTCTTTCTTTCTCTCTCTCTCTCTTTCTCTGTTTCTCTCTTTCTCTCTTTCTTTCTTTCTTTCTTTCTTTCAACTGCAAGTTCCACCAGCCACAAATTGTCTGGAGCTGAGTAGAATTATATTCTTTACATGAGCTCTGTCCTTACATGAGTGGGCCAGCTGTACCCATTCGTGATGTCCACTTGATCCTTTTGGAATTTTTGGCTCCTATCTGTAAGAGGAATCAGTATCCTACAGCAACTTATATTGCAATTACTAGATTACTTCTAACTCTGTTTCAACAATGTTGTGAAAGTATTCTTTTATGTGTCCCTTTTTTATGGGCCCAGGTAAGGATTTCACTGGGAAATTAAAGTATGTTTGTTCAGTCAAGGGTTTATGACTATGTACTTAATCTCCCTTTTCCAGGATGTGTAGAGCAGCTTTCCCTTCCTCCACCACTGCATGAGAGTTCCTAATTCTCTGATTCTTGCCAAATTTTGCTAATCTGAAAATGTGTATGTATATATATATATATATATATATATATATATATATATGAGATATTCTTTTGTTTTACTTTTTTTGATTTTTCAGTGAGTACAAACACTTGTCTCATTAGTTACCTGAGTTTGGCTATCTATGAATCATTAATTCATAGTTTTGCTCATTTAAATTTTTTCGTTTGTGAATTTTAGTAGCTTCATGTATATACTAGATGCTGCCACAGTCTTTTATTGGCTTCAAGTGCAAACTGCAAACTCTCTTTTCTCCTGCTTTTGTTGTTACCTTTGTTAGTGGGTGCTTCCCTTAATGAACCTTTTGTACTAACAGCAGTTTATTCTTTCCGGTTTCTACGTAGACCATCATCTGCACTTGGTGATGGTTTAATTTCCTCTTTTTCATTTATTTATTATGTATACAGTATTTGCTTTACATATATGCTGGGGCAGCAGATCTCAATGTAGATGGTTGTGAGCCACCATGTGGTTGCTGGGAATTGAACTCAGGACCTTTTGGAAGAACAGCCAGTGCTCTTAATCTCTAAACCATCTCTCCAGCCCTAATTTCCTCCTTTTGACCATTCCAATTTGCATTTTTATTACAACATTGACAAAGAGCTCTTGTATTATGTTAAACTAGCAGTGATAATGGACATCCTCAGCCGGGCGGTGGTGGCGCACGCCTTTAATCCCAGCACTTGGGAGGCAGAGGCAGGCGGATCTTTGTGAGTTCGAGGCCAGCCTGGTCTACAAAGTGAGTCCAGGACAGCCAAGGATACACAGAGAAACCCTGTCTCGAAAAACCAAAAAAAAAAAAAAAAAAGATAATGGACATCCTCATGTCTGTTGATGTGTTTGGGATCCTAAGGAAAATTACTTTAGTGTTATTGTCCCAGTTAGTCCATATTGACCATCTTATTTAAAAGACATGTTTTCTACACATATATGCATATAGCCTGATACCATTGACTAAGTTTAATGTTTTAGTTTTTTTTTTTTTTTTTTGGTTTTTCGAGACAGGGTTTCTCTGTGTAGCCCTGGCTGTCCTGGACTCATTTTGTAGACCAGGCTGGCCTCGAACTCACAAAGATCCGCCTGCCTCTGCCTCCCAAGTGCTGGGATTAAAGGCGTGCGCCACCACCGCCCGGCTCAATGTTTTAGTTTTTTAAATAACTTTTATTTATTTAGTATTAATTTTACTTATATTTACTTATCCTTTTATTTTTATTCACCTTATATATGCATATGATATACATATAGTTACATACATATTGGATATATATATGCATATTTTATGCACACACATGTATCCATCTACTTCCTTTAATACATGTAAGTTCTAGGAAGGCAGGGATCTGTTTTGTGCATTGATAAGTCAAAATCAAATAGAAAGCCAGGCATGATGGTGCACGCCTGTCATCTCAGACTCAGGAAGAACAATGCCACATAGAAGAATGTCACAAAGTAGATGTACAATGAACCATTGTTGAACTAAATTAATTACCCCATTCAGGGTCAATTAACAGCCTTTAATATCCAGTGTAGAAACATATGAAACATGTTATCCTGTACTTACTAAAATAAACATGATCCTCCCCCTTAATTCATTAGTTAATGATTGATACTTAAAGATTGGTCTGTTTTGCTCCTTGTATTGTTAGGATAAATAATCTATTCCTTCCTTCCTTTCTTTTTCTTTTCTTTTCTTTCTTTCTTTTTTTTTTTTTTTGGAGGCACAGTTTCTGTGTATTCCTGGCTGTCCTGGAATTCACTCTCTAGACCAGGCTGGCCTTGAACTAATGAAGATACACCTGCCTCTGCCTCCAGAGTGCTAGGTTTAAAGGTGGGTGTCACCACCTAGCTGGGATAAACTATATTGATCATGCTCATTATACATCATTGGCTTAGATGATTCTGATGTTGTTTCCAGAATCAAATCAATATTGAAAAAATAAAAGTCAGGTGTTGAGCTGGGCGTGGTGGCGCACACCTTTAATCCCAGCACTCAGGAGGCAGAGGCAGGCTGATCACTGAGTTCAAGGCCAACCTGGTCTACAATGCAAGTTCCAAGACAGTCAGTACTGTTACACAGAGAAACCCTGTCTTGGAACAAAAAAAAAAGAAAAGAAAAGAAAAAGAGACTCTGTGATGTGGCTATGACACATCATAACAATTACAATATTACAAGGCATTACAATAGCATCCGACATGTGGAGCTCTCCTACATTTTCTGGTTTTTGAAACAACTTGTATTAACAAAGACTATCTGTTCTTGAAAGATTAATGGGAATCATTTTTAAACTGTATAGGCCTAGAGTTTTGTGGGAAGGGAACAGGCTAAATCTCTTGATTAGTATTTGAGTGTTTTAAATATTATAGTCTGTTCAAAGTTTTTGATAGTCAGGGCTCTTTTTTTCTAGGAATACATGTCTTTTATTTAGGTCTTAAAGTTATTACCATGTTTTGCTCCTAAATATTTTATTTCTAGAATCTCTGTAGTATGCAGTAATTTTTTTATTTTTATTTTTATTTTTGGTTTTTCGAGACAGGGTTTCTCTGTGTAACAGCTCTGGCTGTCCTGGACTCACTTTGTGGACCAGGCTGGCCTCGAACTCACAGAGATCCGCCTGCCTTTGCCTCCCAAGTGCTGGGATTAAAGGCATGTGCCACCACCGCCCGGCTAGTATGCAGTTATTAATATTTCTCCTATTTTGTTTTGTTTTGTATTTTGGTTTTCAAGACAGGGTTTCTCTGTGTAGCCCTGGCCATCCTGGACTCACTTTGTAAACCAGGTTGGCCTTGAACTCACAGAGATCCACCTGCCTGTGTCTCCCAAGTGCTGGGATTAAAGGTGTGTGCCACCACACCAAGCTTATTTTTCCTATTCTTTTTTTTCTTTATTTTTTTAAATTAGTGTATCTCTCATTTTTTTACCCAGTCAAGCCTGCAAGAGTTTTAAGAACTACCTTTTAGTGGTTTTGTTTGTTTGTTTTGGTTTGGTTTGGTTTTTGAGACAGAGTTTCTCTGTGTAACAGAGCTCTGGCTGCCCTGGACTCTTTTTGTAGACCAGGCTGGCCTTAAACTCACAGAGATCTGCCTGCCTCTGCCTTCCGAGTGCTGGGATTAATGGCATGTGCCACCATGCCTAGCCCCAACTTTTAGTGTTTCTAATCTGTTCTGGTTTTTTTTTTGTTTTGTTTTTCGAGACAGGGTTTCTCTGAATATCTCTGGCTGTCCTGGACTCGCTTTGTAGACCAGGCTGGCCTCGAACTCACAAAGATCCGCCTGCCTCTGCCTCCCAAGTGCTGGGATTAAAGGCGTGCGCCACCACCGCCCGGCTTCTGTTCTGGTTTTGACTTCTTCCTTTTTCTTTCTTCTGCCTTCTTTGAGTTTGCACTGAAAATGTTAAAGTATGTCAAATGCTTAGCTTATCTCTTTCTTATACCATGTTTTCTGGCAAAACACATGAAGATAGATGCTTCTTCTCAAATTTTGACTTCCCCTTCCCATCCCATCACTGGACACCGAGGATTGCTTTGTGCATGATAGGGAAACATTCTAACCATTGAAGTATACCTCAGCATTTTATTTTGTCTTTTTTAACTTATAAGATCCTTTTGATGCAAGAGTAACTAGTACAGTATTGTACTTTCTAGATATAATATTATCTTTTTTTTTCTATTTGCTGTTGTTTAGGGTTCCTCTTAAAAAAAAAAAGAGCTCCTAGGCAGGGTGTGTTGGTGTATGCCTTTAATCCAAGCATTTAGGAGGCAGAGGCAGGTGGATCTCTGTGAGTTGAAGGCCAGCCTGGTCTATAATGTGAGTTCCAGGACAGCCAGGGCTGTTATACAGAGAAACCCTGTCTTGAAAAACCTAAAAAAAAAAAAAGAGCTCCAACAACAATTCATTAAGGACATCTTCTGTGTCCTATAAAGTTTTAATGTATTAAATTGAATCCAAAATGCTCTTTGTTATAAGGAGAAACATTTTATGTTCTAAGAAAGAAAAATAAATTGGAAATAAATTATACCAGATACTTTCCTGTCATTTAGAATTTTTATTATGTACTTAATTTTTAAGATTAATTTTTATGCCAGGTGTGGTGGCTCACACCTTTAATCCCATCACTCAGGAGACAGAGGCAGGTGGATCTCTGTGAGTTCAAGGCCAGCCTGGTCTATAGAGTGAGTTCCAGGAGAACATATATATATATAATTTTTTTTTGTAAATAATAGTAAAATATAAATAATTAATACATAATTAACATTTTATTATGTTTAATCATGTGTGTGTGTGTATGTGTGTGCATAAGTGGCCAGAGGTACAGATCCCCTGAAACTGGAGTTACAGCTGGTTGTGAGCTGCTTTTCTTGGGTGTTGGGAGCTAAACTCATGTGTTTTGGAAGAGCAGCAAGTGCTCTTAACCACTGAGAGGTCTCTCCAGCCTCCTTGTACTTACTAGTAGAGCTCCTTATTACTGGTTCTTTTACAGATATTTAGACATACTTTTTTTGGTCAGGTTATCCTTTGCAGACATGAAAAAGGAATATATATGTATAAATTGTTAATATTTTTCTAAAATTTTACCACAGCTATCTTGCCACAGTGACTGCAGATTGTCCCTAAGTAAAATGTGCATTCACTTTTTAATGTTAAGACATAAAGAATATATAGAGTCAGTGACATAGATGTATTTTAATATCAAATATTGAAGGCCTTATTCTTTTATAAACTAAGTTGGAGTGAAATATTTGGAGATCACACAGTAATTTCCATATTTTGTCTGAGAGGTATTTAAAGAAATCACCGGGTTCTCAGGAGATTAATCACATTTATATCTTAGAGTTTCAAAGAAAGAATTAAAGCCGGGCGTGGTGGCTCACGCCTTTAATCCCAGCACTTGGGAGGCAGAGGCAGGCGGATCTCTGTGAGTTCGAGGCCAGCCTGGTCTACAAAGCGAGTCCAGGACAGCCAGGGCTGTTACACAGAGAAACCCTGTCTCGAAAAACCAAAAACCAAAAACAAAAAAAAAAAAAAAAAAAAAAGTAAAAAGAATTAAATGTTTTAATGGTAGAAGCCAAGGCCAGTAATTGTTGTGCTAAAACTGAATCAGCAAGTGCCAGCACTAACATGGCCTTTGCTTCTTCTTCCTTTTCCCCTTTCCCTTTCCTCTTTTTAAGGCAAAAGCAACAACAATCAAAGAAGCCCTGTCCAGATGGGTGAGTCGTGCTTTTCTTTCTGTTAGAAACTATATGAGGGGAGTTGGAACTGTTGTTGGCATCTGTGATTCAGCACAAGGGATTCTTTTGATTTGGGGACTGTGGTGTGGGTGCCTGAGTCTACACAAGTAATGTAATTGCCCAGGAGTTAACATACAGTATAACTGCACACACTCACACGTACATGATACCAGGAAGATTGTGGAAAATCTGAGTAAAGCTATGGATTTTATCAATATTACCCTGGTTGTGATATATACATATACATACATACATACATATATACATACATGCTGAACATTGCCACTGGGGAAAATTGAACAAATGATCTTTTTTTGGGATGTGTGTGTGTGGGTGTGTGTGTGTGTGTGTGTGTGTGTTGCTGGGGGTGGATGGAACAACCCAGGCCCTTACTTGTGCTAGGCAAGTGCACTACTGAGGCGTAATGTCTAACTCCTGGATCACTGAGCCATGCATCTCTCCTACTCTATAGCTAGTCTTTGAATAAAAGTCTGTCAAGCAGCCTGGGTATCTGGGAAGTAGACAAAAGTGAATAGAATAATGAGATATTTTAATTTTAATTTTAGTGCCTATAAATTTCTGCATTTATTCTAATTGCATTTTAAGAATTCGTTTCTTGGGACTGGAGAAATGGCTCAGTTGTTAAAGTGTTTGCTGCATAAGCACACGGACCTGCGTGTAGATCTCGGCGGCCTGTAAATCACCAGGAGCGATAGCCCCTGTAAATCCCAGTGCTGAGGAGGAGTGACAGGAGGATGCCTGGGGACTGCCAGCCAGGCTAGTGTTATCTGTGAGCTTCAGGTTCAGTGGGAGACACGCCTTTAATCCTGCATGGAAGGCAGAGGCAGGTGGATCTCTGTGAGTTCAAGGCCAGCCTGGTCTACAGAGTGAGTTGCAGGACAGCCAGGGATACAAAAAGCAAGCAAACAAACAAAAACCAAAAATAAAAAACAACAGTAACAAAAAAACTGAAGGTAGATGGTAGGGATGAAACTCAACTGGTAGAATAGAGTGCTCTCCTACTAGACACAAAGCCCTGGATTTCATCCCCAACACTTTATAAAATGGTGCAGGATGCTGCATGCCTACAATCTCAGCACTCAGGAGATGGCGGTGGGATGAGCAAACATTCAAGGCCATAACTGACTATGTAATGTGTTCATGGTCAGCCTGGGATACAAAAGACTTTGCCTCCAAAAGCCATAAATAAGAGAGTGATTAAGGAAGACACCCCACATCAATCTCTGGCTTCCACTCACACACTCATGCAAGCATGCTCACACTCATGAATACACAAACACACACGCACACACATTTCTGCTGGGTTGAATAGTTCATAAAGCTTGTTAATAATAGTGTATAGACTAGACTCAGATTTAATCTTCCTTAAATTGCATTTTAGGACTTTATCTTATCTATTCATAGTAGCCAATATTTGGTTTGGTTTTGTCTTCATTTGGTTTTGGTTCATAGAGTCCATTTCTAGTTACATTATGGCCAACAGTCTGACTTTAAAATCTTTCAAGACATTAGATATATCCTTTCATTGATAACCCAACATTCTCTTTTTAACATTTAAAAGTCTTTTTTTTTTTTTGGTTTTTCAAGACAGGGTTTCTCTGTGTAGCCCTGACTGTCCTGGACTCAGTTTTTAGACCAGGCTGGCCTTGAACTCACAGAGATCCACCTGCCTCTGCCTCCTGAGTGCTGGGATTAAAGGCATGTACGCCCAGCACATTTAAAAGTCCTATTTGGGGCTGGAAAGATGACTCAGTGGTTAAGAGCACTGACTGCTCTTCCAGAGGTCCTGAGTTCAATTCCCAGCAACCACATGGTGGCTCACAACCATCCACAATGTGATCTGATGCCCTCATCTGGCTGCAGATGTTCATGCCGATGAAGACCCATACATAAAATAAATAAATAAATAAATCTTTAAAAAAAAATTTAAAAAATAAATAAAAATAAATAAAAGTCCTATTTGACAAGTAATGATTGTACAGATGTATAGATAGAATATAATGTGACATTTTGATACACATTTAAAACAGATATTTATTTATTTATTTATTTATTTTTGGTTTTTCGGGACAGGGTTTCTCTGTGTATCCTTGGCTGTCCTGGACTCACTTTGTAGACCAAGCTGGCCTCAAACTCACAAAGATCTGCCTGCCTCTGCCTCCCAAGTGCTGGGATTAAAGGCGTGCGCCACCACCGCCCGGCTAACAGATAATTATTATATCAAGGTAGTTAACATATCTTTGGCCTCAAATTTTTTATTACTTCCTGTGATAATAAAAAAATCTCTTATAGCTCTTTTGAAATACATAATCTACGACCATACCACCCTGATTGCACCCAGTCTTACCTGAAATGTATGTTTATTATAATCACTCCACTGTGCCAGAGCACACTTCAGCTCACTCCTCTTGTCTGACTGATTTTATCTTTCCTCCTGTTCTTCCCAGCCTCTGGTAACCATTATTCTACACTTGACTTCTATAAGATAAGATTATCTTATTTTTCCTCTATGCTTGAGTGAGAACATGAAGGAAGTATTTGTCCTTTTGGGCCTCTTGCATTCCATCCAAAATAAACGAGTCCTCTAGGCCCATCATGTTGGCACAAATAATCCAGCACTTACTGAAGATGTGCTGAGTGTAAGTTTCCTACGTCTAGTAAATAAACATGATTTTGATTTTGGTAGGTGACACT
Organism: Lophiomys imhausi; assembly: GCA_907164525.1. NCBI lineage: Eukaryota > Metazoa > Chordata > Mammalia > Rodentia > Muridae > Lophiomys > Lophiomys imhausi. The sequence goes on along the minus strand of CAJQZJ010032322.1, from coordinate 1,419,025 downwards.
TTGTTTTACTGTTTTATTGCTGTACTGTGGGTGGAACTGAAGGTCCTGCACATATAAGTGCTGGGCGAATACTAGTGTGAGTACTAACCTATAAATGTGACACAAAGGAACACTGAGAGCCTGGGGAGATGACTTAGTAAAGTGCTTGCTGCAGAAGCCCAGGAACCTGAGTTCACATCCCCAGAAGCTGTGTAAAATGCTGAGCCCTGGGAGCAAAGACTTGAAAATGCCAGGGGATCTGCCTTCCTCTGTCTCCCGAGTGCTGGGATTAAAGGTGTGCGCCTCCACCACCCTGTTATTATTTAATAGACTCTTAAAGGATTTAAAATATCACAAATAGAAGTTCTTTTATTTCTACTTATTTCCAGTTATCTGGCCCAGGTATGTAGAAACATGGCTGTTGAGGCCAGCTAGTACAAATGCCAATAAGTGAATGGCAAATAATTACCTAAGTTATTAAAGTATAATAAGTATTTTGAAACAAACATTAAAAGGCCTTGTGAAATTCTGACCTCTTTTGTTCTACATTACAACCAAGGATCATTTTGTGTCAAATTAATTTTTCACATAGGAAGAAAAGACTGGTCAGAAACCATCTGAGGCCAGAGAGATAAAGCTGTATGCCCAGATTCCCCCAATAGAGAAGATGGACGCATCTCTGTCCATACTTGGCAATTGCGAGTAAGTTCTCCTTTCTCATCCGCTTATGGTTAAATTTTCCTTCCTTTTTGTACACAAACTAGAAAATTTGTTCCTTTCTGTGGACTTTGTTGTTGCTTATTGTAATTTCTCCCTTGAATTACAGAGCCAAATGTGAAAAATTACTGGTTTATGAAATAATTGATGGAGTGATACTGAGCAATACAGCTTTTATAAAATGTTGGTAGACAGAAGTTTCCTATTCTTTGGGAGAAGCTAAATAACACAATAAATTATTACTTTGTTATTCAGTCTACTTCCTAAGCAGGTGGTAGTACTTCAAAGTTAACCTGGGCAGCTTATCAAGATTCTGTGTCAAAATAAAATAAAAAGATAAAAATAAAAGGACCTGGGGAAGGAGACTGGAGAGATTGATTGGTCAATGGCTAAACTCTTGGCAAACATTGAGAGCCAGAGTTCAAATCTCCAGAACTCACATCAACGCTGGGTAATCCCAAGCTCAAAAGGCAGAGACAAGGGATGGCCAGAGCAAGCTCTCTGCATCAGCGAGTGGGAGACCCTGCCTCAGTGGGTAAGGTGAAAGAGTGATGGAGGATGATTCAGAAGCCTGACTCATCTATATCAGCCTCCACCTGTGTGTACACACATGCACACCAGACACACACAAAGGTAAAGAGTGGGCTGGAGGTAAAACTCACTGGACTAATATTCGCCCAGCACTTGTATGTGCAGGACCTTCAGTTCCACCCACAGTACAGCAATAAAACAGTAAAACAAAGTGTCACCTACCAAAATCAAAATCATGTTTATTTACTAGATGCCTAAGAGATCGGCTCTTTAAAAAAAAAAAGAGAGAGAGCTTTGAAATGCAGTTCAAAATGCCTGGAAAATATAATAAGTATGAAGAAAAGAATTAACATATACCTAAATTGCAATACATTGTGGGAGTAGTATTAGCATTTTGAGAATAATTCTAATTAGGCTGGGCATGCAGGCATATGCCTGTAATCTCAGCACCTGGGAGGTTGAGGCAGGAGGATCATTAGCACAGGATCAGATAAGTAGATCCTGTTTCATAAAAACAAACAAAAAATTCTAGTTGGAATAAAATTGTATTCGTTTAGTATCTTCCTTCCCAGGTCTTTAAATATCAGGTTGATGTTAACTCCTTAATTTATTTTTTAAGCATCTGGATAGTTTTCAGCAGGGTTTGTGGCTAACTTGAATCAGCTGCACAGAGACATCCTACCCATGCTTTCATGCTTCCTTGTCTCTTGTCAGAACTGTACAGCATTCAGTAGAGTTCCTGAGGTCCTTTCCTGATCTTCACCCTGTGTTTATTTAATTGTGGTCCCTTTGTTTGCCCTTTCTGTAGGAGATAAGCCCATTCCTAGTTTCTGAGATGCAGAATATCTGCTAATGTCTTATTTACATACAGTAAGAGAACTGGACTGTTGTTGGGCACCTATCTGCAGGCCTGTTAGATATCTTCAAATCAAAGGGAAAAGCAAACATGTTTAGTTACCCAGTGCCACTTGTTCCTTGTGATGACAGCATCTACAGTTCAGGGGGAAAAATGTGCTTCAACTATGATTTCAAAGTAATCAAAATACAAATTTTTTGTAAAACCATCTAAAAGGCAGTGAGTTTGAGGTTTGTGTCATACACCAAAGCACATCCTCAGAAAGCACATAGGAAGAGCCAGGCTGCCTAAAGAGGAATTAGAGAATTCCTTCTGAACCAAAGGCTTAGATTTAAAGGCATTCTTTTATCCACTAGTAGTGCTCAAGTGGGGAAGTGGCTAGGAACTACTCAGCTTTGACCCTTTACTTACCAGGTATTTATATAGTAATTGCCTTTGCTTTTTCAAGCAGATTAAAAATGAATAATTCCTCTTCAAGTCAAATCATGAGGGTAAGATACATGTTCTAGGGTTTTAATTTTGGCCCTGCCACTTTGTAACTGTGTAATAATGGGGAAATTGTTTAAAAGCTTTGCACCTCAATTTTATTTGTAAAATGCGGTAGAAATAATATCTCAGGAGACTATGAAATATTGGATCAAAGAACACATGTACTAAACATTTCATAGATAACACAAAACTGCCTTTAGAAGGTTTGTTTTAATTCTCTATAATGAATGTGTATTAACTTTTATAATCAGTAGGGGAAAAGATTTGAAAATGAAGAATTAAATTCTATAAAGGGGAAAATGAATTCAATATAAATAGAAACATGAATTAAAAATCTCCCATGGGCATTACTGTTGAGAAATAACTTCTGACATTCCACTTAGGTTTTTCGTATTAATTGAAGTTTTTCTTTGTTCTTTTAAAGGAAACTTTCCCTGTCTACAAACTGCATTGAAAAAATTGCCAACCTGAATGGCCTAAGTAAGTGAGTCACAGTAACAGATGGCTCTGGGGTTCTAGCATCGAACCAACGATTCCAGAGACGCTGTGTCATTCCAGAGGCTGGCACCTGTTTAACCACGGCAAATGTCAGATGATGGAGACTACATGTAAACCATGTCTTAGGTTTCGTCATCCAAGAAAGGAGAGGGAGCGCAAGAGAGCGCACATGAGACCTGAATGTTTTACAGTCTCTGAAGACTGTGTAGAGTTAGACTGACATAACCAGCTCTCTCATTGTGTCTTTTGTTCATGTCTGTCTTGTGTGGTTTGAACTCATATTTACATTTTAGTCCTCACCGTCCCTGTGTTCTCTTTGCTCCTTACTCCTGTAGACAGTGCCCGGCCCTCTCAGTGACCACTGCTTCTTATCTCCTTAGTCAGTTTCCAGTGACTGCTGCAATGTAGTGACTAAGAGAGTTATTCTCTCACAGGTTTTGAAGCTGCAAATATGAAATTAGTTTCACTGAGCCAAAAACCAAGCCTCCCTCTGTGGCTTTTAGGAAGAGTTTCTCTTGCTTCTTCCATTTTCTGGTGGCTGCCTCATTCCTTAGCTTCTGACTGCATCATGCTAATTTCTGCTTGATCTAAGTACCTTCTATTCTGTCTGTGTTAAGTACCTGCCTCCCTCCAATGAGAACACATGTGCACTTTCAGCACACCCAGGTAGTAAAGATGACCCCATCTCAAGATTTCTTTCTTTCTTTCCTTCCTTCCTTCCTTCCTTCTTTCTTTCTTTTTTTCGAGACAAGTTTTCTCTGTGTATGCCTGGCTGTCCTGGACTCACTTTGTAGACCAGACTAGCCTTGAACTCATAGAGATCCACCTGTTTCTGCCTCCCTAGTGCTGAGATTAAAGGCATGCGCCACCATGCCCAGCAATTGCAGATAGCTGTGAACCACCATGTGGGTGCTGGGATTTGAACCTGGGTCCTTTGGAAGAACAACTAGTGCTCTTAACTGATGAGCCATCTCTCCAGTCCACTTTCTTTTCTTTTATTTTTTTAACCCTGTTTTTTGAGACAGGGTTTCTCTGTGTAGCCTTGGCTGCTGTTCTGGTATAGGACACTGTGTAGACCAGGCTGGTCTTGAACTCATAAAGATACACCTATCTCTGCCTCCTGAGTGCTGGGATTAAAGGTGTGTGCAACCACTGTCCAGCTGTTTTTGTTTTTTTCAAGATAGGGTCTTACAGTATAACTCTGGCTTCCCTGGAACTTACTATGTAGAACAGGCTGGCCTCGAACTTGAAGAGATCTGCTGGTCTATGCCTTTCAAGTGCTGGCCCTATGGCAAGATCTTCAGACACCTAAAAAGGACTTTTTTGGCATACAACGCAACAGTTACAGGCTCCAGGGATTAGCATGTGGGTATCTTTGGGGGAGCCATTAGTTAGTCTACAGAACTCTTCCCACCCACCCCCAGCCCCTGAAACCCTGCTGCAAGTTCTCCACTGAGTCATCTTTACTCTCCTCTGGGAAGGACCACTCAGATAGCTTGCTACTTTCCATCTCCAGGAGCTGAACCTCTCATATAGAGCCTTAGTAGCTAAGTCTTGCAGACAAAATACTTTTGAATTTATTATATGTTTCCATAAATATACAAACCACATGTACACATGTAAACTTGGGGTAGTTTGGAAAACTGTATGTGCCCTTGTAGCATAGGTTCTAGTGTGTACTTTAAGCTTCATTTCTTTTTTGATATAAGTCATAACACTAAGTTTGTGTGTTTTGGGTGTGTGTAAGTATGCATGTATGCATATGTGTGTGCTTAGGTCAGAGGCCAACATTGAGTGTCATTCTTCAAAAGCCATCTGCCTTCCTTTGTGAGAAAAGCTTTCTCACAGCTAGGCTGTGGTGGCACATACCTTTAATCCCAGCACTCGACAGGCAGATCTCTTGAGTATGAGGCCAGCATGGTCTACAGAGCGAGTTCCAGGACAGCCAGGGCTACACAGAGAAACCCTATCTTAAGAAAACAAGCCGGGCGGTGGTGGCGCACGCCTTTAATCCCAGCACTCGGGAGGCAGAGGCAGGCGGATCTCTGTGAGTTCGAGGCCAGCCTGGTCTACAAAGCGAGTCCAGGACAGTCAGAGCTACACAGAGAAACCCTGTCTCGAAAAAACAAAAAAAAACAAACAAACAAAAAAGAAAACAAAAACAAACAGAAGGTTTTTCTACTGGCATGCAGCTAGCCAAGTAGGCCTGGCTGCCAAGTAGCCAGCCCTCCCAGGGATCTGCCTGTCTTCACTTTGATAGATCTAGGATTGCAAGTATACAACAAACCAGCTCTATAACCTACCAGCTTCTTCATGGGTTTTTGGAATCAGACTCAGGTCTTCATGCCTGCCTGGAACTATCCCCCCAACCCACAACACACTGAATTGATTTCACAACATGTTAAAGGATCATGACTGTGTCATTTGAAAAGCACTGCCTTGTGACTCTTCTAACAGCCTCCTAACTGATCCTTTCTCTTTCTGTTCTTCAGTTAACTGTTATAATGATGCCAGAGTTCCCATTCTGAAAATGCCATCCTCCCCGATCTGAGACCTTTTAATCATTCATCTTTGCCTAACAGATTTAATATCTGATGGTGCAGTCAGAGTCACCTAAAAGCTGCTACTTAGCCGGGTAGCACACACCTTTAATCCCAGCACTCAGGAGGCAGAGAGGCAGAGGGATCTCTGAGTTCAAGGCCAGCCTGGTCTACAGAGTGAGTTCCAGGACAGTCAGGGTCACACAGAGAAACCAAAAAAAAAAAAAAAAAAAAGTTGCTACATAGTGCCTGGTAATTCTTAAACATAAGTATACTTTTTTTTTTTGGCTTGTTTGTTGGTTTTCTTTGTTTGTTTGTTTTTTTCGAGACAGGGTTTCTCTGTGTATCTCTGGCTGTCCTGGACTCACTCTGTAGACCAGGCTGGCCTTGAACTCACAGAGATCTGCCTGCCTCTGCCTCCCCAGTGCTGGGACTAAAGGCGTGCCCACCACGCCCAGCCTCGCCATTCTTTTTTTTTATGTAACTTTTCTACATTTACTTACACAGTGCTTCTCGCTGAGGACAGCCTCGTTCTTTCAAGAAAAATCCTGTATGAAACTAAGGTCAGGGTTAAGAATGCCACACGTAATGCCACCTCCTCTCCAGGACTTCCAAATCTTCCCCATCTTAATCACTACTTCGAGAATATTTATAACAATTTACCTTGGGTTTTAATAGTTACCTACTAATCCAGTTAATGTAAAGATCAAATGAGTCACTATCTGTATAGAATTGTGTATGTGCATATAAAATGATGACTGAAGCTGCTGAGTGTGGTAGTGTGCACACGTAATTGAGCTGCTTGGGAGGAGGAGGAGGAGGAGGAAGGAGGGTTAAGTTTAAGGCCGGTATGAGCAACCTTAGCAGGACCTTGTCTCAAGAATAAAACTTGGCCGGGCGTGGTGGCGCACGCCTTTAATCCCAGCACTTGGGAGGCAGAGGCAAGCGGATCCCTGTGAGTTCGAGGCCAGCCTGGTCTACAAAGTGAGTCCAGGACAGCCAGAGCTGTTACACAGAGAAACCCTGTCTCGAAAAACCAAAAAAAAAGAATAAAACTTGGTGTAAAAGGGAAGGACTGAAGATAGCATAGTGGGCTCATGCCTGTAATCTCAGTACTTGGGAGGCTCAGGCAGAATGATCCTTGCAAGTTGAAGGGCAGCCTAGGCTACATAATGAATTCTAGGTCAGCCTGGGCTACAGAGTGAGACCTTGTCTCAAAATGGGGGGAGGCTGGTGATGAACTTCAATGGTACAATGCTTGCCTAACATGTATAAGGCCCTAGGTTCAATCTCTAGAACTAAAAACAAAACAAAAAACCTTCAGTAAAGATTAGCAACGGCCATGGGAGCATGGTCTGTGCTTTGAAGCTTCTCAACAGGAAGCACTGCAGCTTGGAAACCCTCCTGTCTTCATGGTCGGCAGACTCAGGAGAAACTGCAGGAGGAAGGACTCACCCTGGCTCATGGTTTCAGAGTCTCAGTCCAGCTCATCTAGGTTGTAGCTTTGGGCCTAAGACAAGGTGGACACCATGGCAGGATGTCATGTCAGGAAACTTGGCTGTGCTTCTCAAAAGAAAGAGAGAGGAGGGGGCCATGAACAAGGCATATCTCCCAGGGCATACCCACATTGGCCTGCTTCTTCCCCCTCATCCCCACTTCTGTTTCCCAGCACCTCTCACCAGTCCCTCGTAGTCTGGGTTCATCAAGGGATTCATCTGTTAATGAAATGAAAGCCATCATGATCTATTCAGTTCCCCAAATTTCCACCTCTGAAAACTGTTGCGTTTGGAGCCCAGCCTTTAACACATGAACCTTTTAAGGGGACATCTCCTATCCTGATGTCACATGTGTCCCAGTCCACTCTGCACCCTCATGCCTTGCTGCCATTGAGTATTCAGGGCTGGAGGGAAGTGTTAACTGTTACTAGGCTTGTGTCTAAAATGGTGCATTTAGAGATGGAGAGATGGCTCAACCATTAAGGGGTAAGCTCACAACCAAAAATAACATGGTGCCTTTATTTCTTTTTTTTTTGTTTTTTTTTTTTTGTTTTTCGAGACAGGGTTTCTCTGTGTATCCTTGGCTGTCCTGGACTCACTTTGTAGACCAGGCTGGCCTCGAACTCACAAAGATCCGCCTGCCTCTGCCTCCCAAGTGCTGGGATTAAAGGCATGCGCCACCACCGCCCGGCGGTGCCTTTATTTCTATTTGGCTGACTCATTAATAATTTAGGTTATTTCAGGGTTTTCTCTGATTTCTTTGTAATTAAAGTAACCTGCACAAGTGTGGACATCAAAGGACTACTTGTGGGAGTTTCTTCCAAGGTGGATTCTGAGAAATAAACTAAGGTCCTCAAGCTTGGCAGCAAATGTCTACTAAACTACCTTGAAAGTTCCCTGGCCTGTTTTGTAATGGAGCCTTTTTTTTTCTTTTTTTTTTTTTTTTTTAGAGACAGGTTTTCTCCTTGTAATAGCTCTGGCTGTCGTGCACTTGCTTTGTAAACCAGGCTGGCCTTGAACTCAGAGTTCTGCCTACTGCTGCCTCTCAAGTGCTGGGGTTAAAGGCGTGCGCCCAGTTATCAGAGAGTCTTTTAAACTCACTATGTAGAGATAGTTACTTTGTAAAATTTCTTAGAATATTGTTCTATGAGATTCATAATAGTTGTGTGTATATTTCTCATAAACAAAATGCTTTCTTTCCATGACAGAAAACTTGAGGATTTTGTCCCTAGGAAGAAACAACATAAAGAACCTAAATGGACTGGTAGGTTGTCATTTATTACTTGTTAAAAAGCATACTCTTTTTTTCTTATAAAAATAATGTTTTTGTTTGTTTGTTTGTTTTTGAGACAGGTTTCTCTGTGTAACAGCCCTGGTCTTGCAACTCGCTTTGTAGACCAGGCTGGCCTCAAACTCACAGAGATCCACCTGCCTTTGCCTCTCAAGTGCTGGGATTAAAGGTGTGAGCCACCATGCCTGACTAAAGATAATATTTTTATATTTTAGAAACATTACAAGTAAGAAAACCAAGTATGACAAGAAGCAACAAAGCAGTTTAAAACCGTTCACATTTGATTGATTTATTCTTTTCAATTCTTTGATGAGTTAGTGAGGTGAAATTGTATGATGCATGTGTTTTGTATCTCCTTTTTGTCCTTATTCATTTATTTTTAAGTTGTATTTATTTATTTCGTGTGTGTGTGTGTATGTGTGTGTGTTTGTGCCATGGCATGAGTGTGGATGTCAGAAGACAGCTTGAGAGGATTGGTTCCCGTCCACATGTGGGTCCTGGGAGTTGAACTCAGGTCATCAGACTTGGCAGAAAGCGTGTTTATGCCCTGAGCCATCTCACCAGCTCAGTTTCTCCTTTTAAATTTTAATACAAACCTTTTTTCATGTGATCCATTCAGCAAATTCGTTTGGCATGAACACCTACATGAGTTTGTTTGTCAGTGTGTGCACCATACATGGTCATGGACGTCAGAGGAGAAAGCTTGAGACTCACTTCTCTTCCATCATGTGAGAACTGGAGATTAAACTCAGTCTTGGTAGTGACCCCTTTTACCTGCTGAGTCATCTCACTGGCCTGCGTGTGCGTGTGCGTGTGTGTTTCTACCCACCAAACGTGAGTTCCTGCTTAGTTGGTTTCCTCTCAGTCCTTTCATAAATTCCCAATGCCTATCTGCTGCCTTCTTTTTTAGCTTCATATTATTTTAGATATCTACTAGGCAAAACCTTTCTCTTTTCCAGATGTTTATGACTTTTTTTGAGAAATTTGAGAATCACTTTCAAATTCATGAACACAAATTCCTTTTAAAAATCTTAATAGACAGCCGGGCGGTGGTGGCGCACGCCTTTAATCCCAGCACTTGGGAGGCAGAGGCAGGTGGATCTTTGCGAGTTCGAGGCCAGCCTGGTCTACAAAGTGAGTCCAGCACAGCCAGGGCTACACAGAGAAACCCTGTCTCGAAAAACCAAAAAAAAAAAAAAAAAAAAAAATCTTAATAGACATGCATTAAATGGGGGGCTGGAGAGATGGGTCAGTGGTTAAGAGCACGGTGTTCGCCGGGTGGTGGTGGCGCATGCCTTTAATCCCAGCACTTGGGAGGCAGAGGCAGGTGGATCTCTGTGAGTTCGAGACCAACCTGGTCTACAAAGCGAGTCCAGGACAGCCAGAGCTGTTACACAGAGAAACCCTGTCTCAAAAAAACAAACAAAAAAAAAAAGAGCACGGTGTTCTTCCAAAGGACCTGAGTTCAAATCCCAGCACCCACATGGCAGTTCAAAACTGCCTATGATGGTGCAGGCTGATCTGAGTTTGAGGACAGCCTGGTCTACAGAGGGAGTTCCAGGATAGTCAGGCTACACAGAGAAACCCTGTCTCAAAAAACAAACAAAAAAAAAAAAAAACAGAACAAATGCATTAAATGTGTACACTTATTTGAAAAGGATTGATGTCTTTATGGCAATAAATTTTTCTTACAGGAAGATTTACTCATTTCGTAGTTCTTCAATAAAATTATGTAATAGTTTAATTAAGGCAGTAGTTCTCAATCTGTGGATCATGACACCTTGGGGGAGGGTTGAATGACCCCTTTATAAGGTTCGCCTAAGACCCTTGGAAACACAGGTATTTATGTTACGGTTCATAATAGTAGCAAAATTATAGTTATGAAGTAGCAACAAAATAATTTTTATGGTTGGAGTTATAACAACATGAGGAACTGTATTAAAGGGTCACACCATTAGGAAGGTTGGGAACCACTGCTATAACACCTTCTACATTTCTTGAGCAAAAACGTATTCCTGGGAAGTTACAGTTGTCATTGCTTCAATGAATAAGGCATCATTTCTTTAACAAGTAATGATATATGAGATGAAAAGCTATTTTATCTGGAGCTGCAGCTTAATGATAGAGCACTTACCTTTCGTGTGTAAAGCCCAGTTTAAGCTGCCTGAGGAGGAAAAATCCTATTTTATATACTTGAGTACTCAGTTACAAACAGTCCTTAAGAATTTAAAAATCACACATTCTAAAGTTGTATGAGTAATGTTACATTATCTGAATTCTTTATAGAAATCAAACAATAATCTGTCACTATATAGTTCAAAATGGTCTTAACAGCAGCCAATAAAACCTTCCCACTCCCACACCTCCTAGCACACTAGTCATAAGAGAAGACCTTTAATTGTTTTATTTCAGTATTCACAATGTGGTACAGACTGAACCCAGAGCACCTTGCATGCTCAGCTCAAGCTCCACTCTGAGCCACAGCTCAGCTGAGCCTAATTCTTCTCAGTTTTGTTTCTCTGTGTAAACCGGGTTTCTCTGTATACCAAGCCCTGGCTGTCCAGGACTCACTTTGTAGACCAGGCTAGCCTCAAATTCACAGAGATCTGCCTCCCTCTGCCTTTCCAGTGCTGTGATTAAAGGTGTGTGCCACCACACCCAGCTGTCTTCTTAGAAGTTTTTAACAAGTATTTTTTTTTGCTACCTAATCAGACTTCATGGAGACATGAGAAAGACAGGAATCCAAGGCAATGAAATTTTATATAATGAAATTTAAATTATCTGAAGACTAATTCTTTTGCTCTAAAAGTTATGTGTGATATTGTAGTTAGGTACTTTGGGAGAATATGTCAGAATATTAGTTTAGAAAACTTAGTTAAGTCACAATTTTCTGATATAGGAAGCTAAGATGAAGTATAGGGTTGAGATGGTAGAGTTAACTCAGGCTATCCCATCTCAATTTTCCTCTTTTGTTTTACTGTTATACAAAATGCATTAAGGATCTTATTCTGTCCATAGTCTTTTAAGTGACAATTACCCAGGCTGGAGAGATGGCTCAGTAGTTAAGAGCACTGGCTATACTTCCAAAGGACCCAGGTTCAAATCCCAACACCCACACAGCACCCTCAAAGCTGTCTGTAATTGTTGGGTGTGGTGGTGAATGCCTTTAATCCAAGCACTCAGGAGACAGAGGCAGGCAGATCTCTGAGTTCAAGGCTAGCCTGTTCTACAAAGCTAGTCTAGGATAGCCAGAGATACACAGAGAAACCCTGTCTCAAAAAACCAAAAAAAAAGAGAGAGAGAGAGAAAGAGAGAGCAATTACCCAGAGTTAGAGTTAGCCTACCAGACATTACCAAGTAGATGTGTAAGTTGTAAGGGGTGAGGGAGACACACAAATAGACATAGGGTGACCCTTGCCAGTAAATTGTTCTAAAGGAAAGATCATTGCATGTGTCTAATGTCTACTTACTGAAAGTCTTTGTACAAAATGGTGATTGTCTAAAATGTAAGAGGCAGTGTAATATAACTTTTATGCTATAATAGAAAGACAAAATGTTTAAAACTGAATTTTATACATGAAAATAATAAGGTGAGGTCCAAAGAGGTAAAGTGTTTGTTCCACAAGCATAAGGGGTTGTGTTTGACCCTCCAAACCCACTTAAAAGTGTGATAGTATATGACTGATCCCAGGGCTGGGAAGTAGACATGGCCCCTTAGCTTGGTGGCCAACCAGCCCAGCCACATTAGTGATCCCCAAGAGATCCCCAATGAGAGACCTGGTCCCAAAGAAGAAAGTAGGCAACTCCTAAGGAATGACACACATGCACACAGAGACAATGTACGTTGAGGGATGGCTAGTGAGAATGATAGATGAGGTAGGATAAATATAAGAAAACGGTCATCATATGTTCTGGATATGTGGGCTTTTAGAATATTAAATTCTCTCAGTGCTTTAAGAATTTTTTTCTTGAGCCGGGCGGTGGTGGCGCATGCCTTTAATCCCAGCACTTGGGAGGCAGAGGCAGGCGGATCTTTGTGAGTTCGAGGCCAGCCTGGTCTACAAAGTGAGTCCAGAACAGCCAAGGATACACAGAGAAACCCTGTCTCGAAAAACCAAAAAAAAAAAAAAAAAAAAAAAAAAAAAAAAAAAAAAAAAAAAAAAAGAATTTTTTTCTCTAATAATTGTTGGGGAAAACTTGGAATTTTAGAGCAAGTTCTGGGGCTGGGCATGGTGGCACACACCTTTAATCCCAGCACTTGGGAGACAGAAGCTGGCGGATCTGTGTGAGTTTAAGGCCAGCCTGGTCTACAGAATTAGTTTTACGACAGCCAGAGCTACACAGAGAAACTCTGTCTTGAAAAACCAAAAACCAAAAAACTTAGAGCAAGCTCTGAGACTTAATATAAATGAGATCTTAGAGCCGTATATAATACACATAAACTGGTTTATATAAAATAAAATGGGTTTATCTACTTTTAAGTTTTCTCAGGACCAAATAATACAACCCATAAGAAAGTAATTTGAAACTACTATTCAATAAAAATGACAGTGCCAGTACTTCTCCTCTTGTGATTTCAGTAGCTATCCTTGAATGTTTGTGAAGCAATTGGAAAACAATGTTCAGACCCCCTTCACAGCTTCACAGGGGGAGGGATGCTCTGTCTCAGTGAAATAGACTTCCACATAGTGCCAGCTCTTCAACAGGTGGACAAGTCTCAGATCGCTTTACCAGCCACTCCAGGTGTTTGTAAGGAAGGAGACAGGCACAGAGGGTTAGAAATAAGAGTGTGAACTTGGTGCTTTCTTTTCCAGGAAGCAGTAGGAGACACATTAGAAGAACTGTGGATCTCCTACAATTTTATTGAGAAGTTGAAAGGGATCCATGTAATGAAGAAATTGAAGATTCTCTACATGTCTAATAATCTGGTAAAAGACTGGGGTAAGCTAAGTGTTGCTTTTGTTCATCTTCTGTCTCCTGTTATAGAAAATAGTCAACAGGAAGTGGGTGTGCACGGTGCCACACATCTGTAATCCCCACACTCGGGAGGCTAAGGCTGGATGGGGTTTGAGCTAGTGAGACTGACCTCACAACACACTAATAAAAAGAGAATACACCCAATCAGGGGAAAGTATGTAAAATAGGAGTCTTTGTTTCAGTAGTAACTATAGAAATTCCAAAAATTTAAATACAAGAAATATATATTTAACTATTTACTTAGGCCTGGGAAAATGGTTGCATGGGCAAAATGCTTGCCCCACAAACATGAGGACCTGAGTTCAGACACTCATGTAAAAGTTGGGCATAGCTGGGCATGGTGGCACATGCCTTTAATCCCAGCACTTGGGAGGCAGAGTCAAGCAGATCTCTGTGAGTTCAAGGCCACCTGGTCTACAGAGTGAGTTTCAGATAGCCAGGGCTACACAGAGAGACCCTGTCTTAAACAAAACAAAACAAAACAAAACTTGGCGTAGACAATGGGCATTGGCAATCCAAGTGGTGGTGGGGAGGTGAAGACAAAAGGATCCTGGGGCTTGACCAGCAGCCTGTCAAGCAGAATCAGTAAGCCCAGGTTCAGTGAGAGGCCCTGCCTAAAAACATAAGGTGAAGAGGATTCAAGAAGACATCTGATGTCAACTTCTGGTCTCTATGTACACTTGCACACACATGTACATGCACACACTCATGTGCACATTGATTTACATCGAATATGCTGTGTAGGTCCTGGTCCTACTAATCATGACAAGATGTGGTGTCCAGAGGCTAACGAAAGTCACTTAAATGTAATATACATTGAAGGCTGATTCGATGCCTTTATTGCTTTGTCTCTTTTTTTGTATGTTATTCTTTCAGCATGTTCTAACACCTTGCTGTATACTTTATGAACTATACCAAATGCTTGGAAAACATGTTGGATGGAACATTCCAACAGCCAAGTAGCCCACAGCTGAGAGGTGACATGTTTAGTAAGCTAATATTTCTAAAACTGTTATAAATTTTGTGGTTAAGGATTTGAATGAGTTACTTTGAGAATTGAGATATGAGGAGATTGGCAGGGACATGGGTGAGTTACCTTAGCCTCCCCTGGTGCAGCTCTCAGACTGCAGCTCCTGTTCTTTGCAGCACCGACCTGTTTCTGTTCATCCCATCATGAAGGCAGCATTAACAGTAGAAGAGACAGGTCTTCATTCCCCCGCCATCCTATAATTTCCTCAAATAATGACTTTATATGGTGAAGTTTCCCTTAAAAGTCTCCACCACTGCGCTGCCAAGTCACAATGGAGTCAGTGATTGGATGCTGTTTCTAAAACTGTGGGAGAACAACTTCACAGTTTGTCAACATGGGAAGTGTTCTTTCTGCTTGCAGCTGAGTTTGTGAAGCTAGCAGACCTGCCATCCCTGGAAGATCTGGTGTTTGTGGGCAATCCCCTGGAGGAGAAGCATTCTGCTGAGGGCAACTGGATCGATGAAGCAACCAAGAGGGTCCCCAAACTCAAAAAGCTGGATGGTGAGTGGCTCTGCTACTAGAAACCTTTGTTTGTCTTTTGAGGCAGTGTCTTACTACATGTAGTGTACGTGGGCCTAGAACTCCCTATGTAGTCCAGGCTGGTCCCAAACTCACAAGCTTTGGGATTAAAGCCACCACACCCAGCTATAGTAAGACATTCTTAATATCTCTCTAGGATGATGCCATCATTATAAAGTAAGTCATGAGGAAAAGTTTATAGGTCAGTTGTCCACAACAAGTAAAACAGATGTATTGGGGCTGGAGAGATGGCTCAGTGGTTAAGAGCACTGGCTGCTCTTCCAGAGAACCGGGTTCAAATCCCAGCACCATATGGCAGTTCACAGCTGTATGTAATTGCTGGGAATGGTGGCACATGCCTTTAATACCAGCACTCGGGAGGCAGAGGCAGGCAGAACTCTGTGAATTCAAGCCCAGCCTTGTCAACAAAGTGAGTCAAGGACAGCCAGGGCTACACATAGAAACCCTGTCTTGAAAAACCAAAAAAAAAACAAAACAAAACAAAACAAAAACCCCAAAACAAAAGAACAGATGTATCTATTGTCCCCATTTTCAAGAATCCTGTAGGACTCATCCTGAGTGCGTCTTGCCACAGCCATGCTACACACCTGTGTTATAGAAATGGTTTTTTTGTTTGTTTGGTTTTTGTTTTTGAGTGAGGTCTATGGTGATCATAGGATCCATTTCCTCCCAGTAGTATTAAAAACCAGGGCCACAATTCCCCTGTCCCAGAAGCCCTGGATCCTTCTCCTGCCATCCTTGTGAAGAACCAGTCTAGTTTGGAAGCAATCACTATTCTCCTTCTTCACATTGTTCTGTGTCTCTCCACTAACAGATTCTTCTCAGTCTTTCTAAATTTTTCAGAGACAAAAGCAACTATGTCTATGGTCTCTTTTTGCTTTCTTATTCTGTCCCTAAAATAATTATGCTCACAGCTGACTAGCCCAACTGACTGAATGGAAGAAAGGAAAACACGTAGTGATGGTGACAGTGGTGACAGTGGCTATCATATTTCCCATGTTACCTTCATCACTGCACTCACATTGACAGTCATTCAAAATAAAGGGTATAGACACCGTGTCTCCACAACACAGCTGTGAAGCATGACCGTGGCGGGGAGCAGTCAGGACAAACCGTACAGGAGTCTTGGGAATGAGGACAATAGATACGTGTTATAGTGGTTGGGGACCACTATCTTTAAATAGTTTCAAGATGTATAATCATCATCATTGTCAGGAAAATGGACATGGGCTGGGGCGATGGCTCAGTTGCTCAGACGTTTGTCTTACAAGTATAAGGAAGTGTAAGTCCCTACATAAGGCCTTAAGGCTGATCTCCAGAACCCATGCAAAAAAGCCAGGTGCTGGAGTGCAAGCTTGTGGTCCCAGCACTGGAGAGATGAGGACAGGTGGGTCCTTGGGCTTGCTGGTTTTTTGTTTTTGTGTGCCAGTTCCCGGACTATAAAGGAGTGCACAGTTAGTTTTGAGACCCTTTAGACTGCATTTGCATGAATGAATATTTCACATTTACAAAGAAAGAGGGCCAAGAGTAGTTCAGTGGTAGAGTATATACTTAGCACGTGTAAGGCCCAGGGCCTTACAATCCCCAGCACCAAATAGAGAAGTGATTGGAGCGGGGAAGAAAAGGAAATAGAAGCTACATTAGAGCCTTGAATTTGAGCCATTCTATGTTCACTTTGATTGATCTCTAGAGCTCCTTTGAGCTCATTTGTCTTCACTTCTTTTAGAGTTGCATAGAAGAAGTGAAATCCTTGACTTAAAAATGAAACAAGTTGGGCTGGAGAGATGACTCAGTGGTTAAGAGCACTGGCTGTTCTACCAAAGGACCCGGGTTCAAATCCCAGCATGACATGGCAGTTCACAGATGTCTGTAATAGCCAGGTGTGGTGGCGCACATCTTTAATCCCAGCACTCAGGATGCAAAGGCAGGTGAATCTCTGTGAATTCGAGTCCAGCCTGGCCTACAGTGCTAGTTCTAGGAGAGCCAAGGCAACACAGAGAATCCTTGTTTAGGGCTGGAGAGATGACTCAGCCGTTAAAGGCTAGGCTCACAACCCAAAATATAAGAGAGACCTTGTTTAAAAAAAACCAACAACAACAAAAACAAAAAAAGAGAGACCAGAAATATTTTTCTTTTTTCTTTTAGGTACTCCAGTAATTAAGGAGGATGAAGAAGATGAAGGCTAAGGCTGTACTTTCCACTTTGTGTTAATTTATTTAAATGTTATGAGAACAATAGATAAGTTTTATATAATTGTCTATTTTAAAGATTTTGTGGGGCAGAGTTCTTAAGATGAAACATATCTCTCACTTCCATCCTTTAAAAAACCTATTCAGGGTTTCTCCCTGTAACTGGTAACACCAACTTTAGTCCAGTCCCACCTTTGGAAACTTCAAATTTCCTGGTTTTGTCCAGTTACACAGGTCACCTGTTTCCTAAAATTTATAGACTAGTCATTTTTAGCAGCAAATGGACCTGTTGTCTGTACTCAGTTGCTTAGTAATTTTTTAGGCCGGGCATTTTAAAGATATACGTTCAAATCTGTAGAAGGTTCATGTCCTTATAACTCGGAAGCACAAGTGCCCCCTCCATGGTTCAGAGGGCAGTGTGGTGATGGGAAGTATTTCTTTTAGAACACAGCTATACCTAGAACCAGAGTCCAACGTCCCATAGGAAACACTGGGGAAAAAAGGAAGAATGACTGTCGTGGAGTTTTCTTAGCTCATGTTATATTTACTTATTCCAAAAGTGTGTGCACGGTCAACTGGAATTTAGGTTGTGGTACATGGATGGCCACTTAAGTCATTGTGTACAACCGGACACTCCATAATCTTCCTCAGTGGCTAATGCAACTGGCATGATCATTCCTTTAATAGTAATGTGATTACATTAATTTTTGTGAATCTTGCTCACTGCAGATTTTAAAAAATAATTTCTCATGTTTAAGTACAGGTCAACAGTTCTAAGTATCTACCATGAGATTTATAAAAACTTTCCCCAATGATTTAGCTTTTGCTTTATGGTTATAAGGTACAGACTTAAAGACTGAATGTGGTTCCTCTAAGTAAATGAAACTATTTCAAAATATATTTTTGAGAAGATCTAAGTTAAATAGCTTTTAAAGTGTATCATGTAAGTGGTGTGGAGGGAAGAGAGAGATGTTTTGGGATGGATCCTAGGCAGATGGCAGCATGCTGCAGCTGTCTACTGTGGAACGCTGCAGGCGTCTTAGCCTCAGATCTGCAAAGCAACAGTTAGATGCGGAGATTAGAATTTATCATGTAAGAGAAATATTCTGAAAAATGTAAAACATCATTAATGTCAGATGAAGTCTTTAGTGGGCCATGATGGAATCATTGACTGATTGCAGAGAAGTCAGGAACCCCTGCCAAATTGTGCCTAAAGTCTCAGCCAGAGGCTGCTGGTTCTTGTTCTCATCTCCATGTGATACTACCTGTAAGTAATCACAGTGAAAGGGGGCAGAATCTTTTTTTTTTTTTAATTAAAAGATGATCGCATAAGTAGTCTTGGTTTGAGAAACTTAAAGGTGTCATTTCAGTAAGAATGACTTGATTTCTGTAAGAGTTACACTGATCAAAAGGGACTACAGCTTTGACAATCAACTCTAAATCCAAGCAAAAATGTCTGCTCTTAGCCTGGAGAGATGGCTCAGAGGCTGAGAGCTTTTGTTGCTCAGGACCTGAGTTTGCTTCCCAGCACCCACGTGGAGGCTCACAACTTCCTGGACCTCCAGGGGATCTGATGCCCCTTTCAGGCCTCCCCAGGTACCAGGCACACACATGTCATACATGGAAGCAAAATACCATACACATAATAGATTTTTAAAAAGAATACTTAGTCTAATACCTTATACACTCCTTTGTAGCTTTTCTGATGGGAAGAAATTTACCCTGACTGGCTCAAACATTCAAAACCATTGGCGTTTCTGTTGTGAACCACAGTGTGAGACTTCACTCTCCTGGGTGTGCAGAAGGCTCCCAAGCTGAGGGGAATACTGTTGTTCTTTGTGGTGTACACAAGGCAAGGCCTGTTTCTATAGATGGTTGTACTTCCTGAAAGTTTCCCTGAGAATGAGGATGGGAAGTAGATGGCTTCATACTGGATCTGTGAAATGACTTACAGTATGTGTGTGTGGTTTTTTTTTTTTCAAATTCTATAGTTGGAAATCACCTTTCCACCGTTTCTGAATGTCTTTTAATCACTGGTGGTTCTCAGAGATATGTTAAAAGGTGATTTTCTGTGTCCATTTCACACAAAAACCATTTTCAGCTCCTTTCCACAAATATTGGAATGGCTTTGATGCACCTCTGTTCCTGGAATTAAAGCTAAAACACATTCAATTTGAAAGTGGAATGGAAGGCCAGTCTGGTCTACAGAGCAAGTTCCAGAACAGCCAAGAAGGCTATACAGAGAAATCCTGTCTTGAAAAACCAAACCAAAGAAAGGAAAGGAAAAGAAAAGAAAAGAAAGAAAGAAAGAAAGAAAGAAAGAAAGAAAGAAAGAAAG
>CAJQZJ010032322.1:1290131-1399544 GCA_907164525.1 Lophiomys imhausi | reverse complement strand
AAAGAAAGAAAGAAAGAAAGAAAGAAAGAAAGAAAGAAAGAAAGGAAAAGAAAGAAAGAAAGAAAGAAAGAAAGAAAGAAAGAGAAAAAGAAAAATGGAATGGAAGGTTGGATATATGAACGTGTTAAAGATATCCTCTCAGATCATTCCTTAAGATATCTTTAACTGCTAAAAATGTAGTTGAGATAAGATGGGGCTTATGCTGGTCAGACTGGCGATCCAACCAACTTGGAATAGATGTTTTCTGTGTTCATTTGACCTTCTATTCTTACAAATAATGGTAGTGTGCTGCAGCCAGCCATATTTTCTTTTTCACCATCAGCGTGACGTTGGTATATTAGAATTCTACTTTCTGTTCCGCATTCTGAGCTGATGTCCGAATGATTTAGCTAGGCCGTGGAAGGCTTTGTGCTCCATGCTACCTGCACTAGAGGTCCTCAGTATGGGCACTGTTCACATGTCAACTGTAACTCACTGTTGTGGGCTGTGCTCTGTAGGCTGTTTAGCCACATCCCTGCCCTGGAGCAACAGAGGACAACCAAATTCTCCCCTAAATAAGAAGCAGTGTTTCTTGTCCCAGCATTCCTCTGTCTGGGCCTTGTTCACCTTGGCCTGGAAGCTGCAACTTCTATCTGCAGGATTTCAACTTCAGTTACTCATTCCCTGCTCATCTTAGGACAATAATTGATCATTTAATCTACCTCTCTGTCAACAAAATACAACTTTATGATAGATTTTGTTTGGTCTCTAAAGCTTAATATTTGAAATATACTTTAGAAAATGTGTCGTCATACACAGATTTTTTTTTCAGATTGTGTCACTCATTAAGTCTAGACAGCATTGTGTTCAGTCTCCCATGCCGGTTGGCTGGTGCAGACATCCACTAGGACTGTGATCGGAAGGATGCTGTCCCTAACTGGTTGATAACTTGGGATGCCTCCTGCAGGTGCCCTACATGTGGCTCCGGAGTGAGAATTTTTTGTTGAATAGGTGTTTCTTAACTACCTTTGCCATTGGTCTGAAAGCAGGAGGAGGAGGAATGAGAAATGAATCTGTCATGGCTCAGGGTTGGTGAAATGGAAAACAGAACTGGAATCTTTTACCTTGGTTTCTCTTGAGGTTAAAACAAAAATGCAGATGGCCAGTCCAGAAAGTTTGCATTTAATGATCCACTTAAAAAAAAATGGGTAGAGGGAAGTGTCATGAGGACAGTTCACTAAGATTGTGAATGGCAGAGCATGTGCAAAGGGAGAAAATCCAAACTGTGAGCAGACCTTTGCCACAGCCACCTGGACTCATGTCCTTTATATGCGCTGACAAGGAATCCGTGAGCAATGAAGCGGAATCCGGTGCAACAAAGAGTCAGAGCTGTTCCTGACAGCTGAGTAACCGACTCACTCTTTTTTTTTTACCTAGTGTGACATGCTCCTCCCACCCATAAAAGTGTAGAACAGGCAGAATGTTAAAACTCGCAGTTAAATAAGAATCACTGAAGCCGGGCGTGGTATCGCACGCCTTTAATCCCAGCACTCGGGAGGCAGAGGCAGGCGGATCTCTGTGAGTTCGAGGCCAGCCTGGTCTACAAAGCGAGTCCAGGACAGCCAGGGCTACACAGAGAAACCCTGTCTCGAAAAACCAAAAAAAAAAAAAAAAAAGGACAGAAGAATCACTGAACTTTTAGAATTCCATGTTTGTGTGTCTATTTCTGCTTTTTATTCACCATTAACTGTAAGAAAGGAAACAGAGGGGGCTGGAGAGGTGGCTCAGAGGTTAAGAGCCCTGACTGTTCTTCCAGAGGTCCTGAGTTCAAGTCCCAGCAAGCACATGGTGGCTCACAACCATCTATAATGAAGTTTTGTGCCCTCTTCTGGCCTGCAGGCATACTTTCAGACAGAATACTGTATACATAAATAAACAAATCTTAAAAAAAGGAAACAGAAAATAAAAACTAGATTTCTAGCCTGATAGAAATTCGTTCACTTAACACATGGAGAAATTGTATTTTGTAATCAGATTCTCATTAATTTCCCATATTGGGCAGATTAGAGAGGACCCAGACAACCAAATTATGATCTAACAAATTTAACAAGAAAGTAGACAGAGTAAACTATTTTTTAGTAGATTTGCACTTTAAAGTAATGAGTGCAGCTTGTGGTGGAAAGTACTTCTGTTAGGGAGCTGGGGAGTGGTTGAGCCTGCTCACAGGTGTTCCAGAACCGGAGTTCACCCTGCTCACTCAACCGCAACTGCTGTGTCTTCATGGTCAGTTAGGATTTCCTGCCTTTCCTATTTGGGTCATTGTGTTCAAGGTCATACTTCTGGAAGGGTGTAAAAATAGCTTTCCTGGGCTGGAGAGATGGCTCAGCAGTTAAGAGCACTGGCTGCTCTTCCAGAGGTCATGAGTTCAATTCCCAGCAACCACATGGTGGCTCACAACCATCCATAATGAAATCTGGTCCCCTCTTCTGGCCTGCAGATATATACCTGCAGACAGAACACTGTATACATAATAAATAAATCTTTAAAAAAAATAGCTTTCCTATTCAGAATAGAAACTTTGGGGATTTTCTTGCCCATATCTAGGTTTTCTTTCTTTCTTTCTTTTCTTTTTTTTTTTTTGTTGTTGTTGTTTTTTGATGCAGGGTTTCCCAGGCTGTCCTGGAACTCACTCTGTAGATCAGGCTGGCCTCGAACTCAGAGATCTACCTGCCTCTGCCTCCAGAGTACTGGAGTTAAAGGGGTGTGCCACTACTGCCAGCCCATATCTAGAGTTTAAAATTTCATTTTAGTGGTGGCTACATTACATGGGTGGGAGCTTAGCTTCTCCATCACCGGGAGTCCCTGCCTGTGACACTGTTGCGCAGTGGGACCACTCTGGTGAAGAGCTGAAGACCATACACACAGTCCCTCTGCTTCTCCCAGGTTGTCCTTCATGGCCAGGAGCATCATTCTCAAAGCTTTGGCTTCTAGAGCCATGTTCATTCTGAAGAACATTTTAACATCTGTTAATGCTTTGGTAATAATCTTTTATACACAGGACTTTTGTAGCATGACTTTATGACGAAACTTATTGTGTGTTAAATTATTTAGTAATATTGAGTTTCTGAATGTTATTTTGTGAAACTTGTTTTAAAATAGTAATAAATTGTGTTATTTTATAAAAAAAGTCCTTTTATTATTATGTTTTAGTTAATATAGAGAACTCACAGATATTTGATTTTTGAAACAATTAAACTTTTGAATAATATAGTCCATGCATGTGGTGACAGGGCCAGGGAGGAAAGACACATAGACATGGTGGGGAAAGAGAAAGATGGGGAGAGCTGTGGGGTGCAGAGGCACTTTATTGTTTGCTTATTTGTTTGTTTGTTTGTTTATTTATTGAGACAAAGTCTCAGTGTGTAGCCTTGACTGTCCTAGAACTCAATATGTAGACCAGGCAGGTATCAATCTCAGAGATCTGCCTGCTTCCCATGTGCCAGGATTAAAGTTCTGTGCCACAACACCTGGCTGAACTAATTTCTTATTTCCTACCAATGAGAACGTCCTTTCACAACTCTACCTTGCCACTGGAAAGAGTGCTCCCGTTGCACTTGGCCGTCCCTAGTAAAGGTTAGCTAGCCAAGAGACGGTGAAGCAGGGGTGACCCAGCAGCACCAGGAGCACCATGCACCCCGCCAGTGTATGTACTATGTATGCCAGTAGTCTGTGCTATCAGCCAAAACAATTTTGTTACAGGATAGAATTGTCATGCCATTTCTACTATCCCACGGTTCTTTGAATATATCTTTATAAAACAAAATTTTTAAAAATTCTGAGCTGAGCCAGCCAAGATGGTGCATGCTTTTAATCCCAGCACTTGGGAGGCAGAGCCAGGTGGATCTCTGTGAGTTCAAGGCCACTCTGGGCTACAAAGTGAGTCCGGGGCAGCCAAGGATACACAGAGAAACCCTGTCTCGAAAAAAAAAAATAAAAAATAAAAATCTGAGCTTATGAGAGGAAACCTCAAATCAAATCATAGTTACGTTTAATTCATTGTTTCCTCACTCAAAGGATGTGTGTCTATCAGCATCTCAGGAGACTGAGGCAGGTGGCTGGGCAAGTTCAAGGATAGCCTAGGTGACTGGGGAAACTCAGCTCAAAGGGAGACTGGGGAAAGGGGAATGAGCACCCATGATCCTGACATTGCGTTATTACATTAAATATGCATGTATGGGCACATAGATATGCACAGTTGGTATACCTACTTAAATAGTAAAAATGCCTGTCCACATTGGCTGCAATCAGTTCTTCAGCTATATAAAGGAAGTACAGGCCAAGCATGTTGGCTCAAGCCTATAGTACCAACACTAGGGTGGATGAGGCCGGAGATTAAGCTCATGGCAAGTTGCAGGACAGCTTGTTCTGTACAATGTGAGACTTCGAGAAAACAGACAAAAGCAATGGACCGGGCTGTGGCACAATTGTAGAGGGTGTGTGATCTTAGATTCACTCCTTGCTACTGAAGAAAGCAACCTAGCAAGCATTGAGTTGAGGTTGCATTGGCAGGACCATGTAGGCTGGTGAGATGGCAAAGAGTGCCGACCTGAGTCTGACCCCCCCAAACCTACATGGTAGAGAGAGAACTGATGCCTGCAAGTTGTCCTCTGTCTTCCACACGTGTGTGCCCACACTTGGAAAGTGTGCTGAGTTCCTATGTGAAGTCAAGGATGCTGACGACGTTGAAAATGCAGGATCCATACTTGTTTTTCAGAGCGTATGTCTAAATGTATGAGCTGGGAATGTGGTTAGTTAGCATGTGATAGCAAAGGGTGTTCATGTATAAAAATGTAAGAAATAGAATCTTTTTTTTTCCTTTGAGACAGAGTTTCTCTGTGTATCCTTGGCTGTCCTGGACTCACTTTGTAGACCAGGCCGGCCTTGAACTCACAGAAATCCACCTGCCTCTGTGTCCCACATGCTGGGATTAAAGGCGTGTGCCACTATGGCCAGCTAAGAAATACAATCTTATGTTGAGGGCCCCACATGGTAGGAGAGAATGAATTCTTGCAAATTGTCCTCTGACCTCCACATGCATACTGTGACACACACACCAACACACATACACACAATATTTTAAAAAGAAAAACCTGGAAAAACACGTGCCAATATTAGCATTCACAAGTTAATAGTGACAATAAACAAATGGCACCAGAGTCCTGTCCACCCCATTCTCTGCCCAAGCTGTTAGTCCACCAGTGCGTCCACAAAGCAGAACCTCAGGGACATCTGCAGCTTTGACATTACACCAGCTTTGATCACAAACCCTAAGAGAAACTTCAAGGCACTTCCAGATTTATTTATTTATTGGTTTTTCAAGACAGGGTTTCTCTGTTTAGTCTTGGCTGGCTTGAGTCACTTTGTAGGCAAGGCTGGTCTTGAACTCACAGAGATCCACCTGTCTCTGCCTCCCGGGTGCTGGGATTAAGGGCGTGCGCCACAGCCGGAGACAGGTTTACCTAGGTTTACCCAGGACCTTAGAGCTGAGCATCTGCAGTCACTGACTCTCTAGAGCAAATAAACATGGTTTTAAGCCATTTCCCTTTTCTCATCTTGGTATATAATGGCTGCTGGGAAACAAATACTCACGTGGTACATTATGACTTGACCACTGTTTCTGCTCTGAAACAAGGTGTTAGTCACACAATGACTATAAAAGAAAAAGGTTGCTCGATAACCTCAGCCCCATTTCAAATTTCTGTCACATTTCGTAGAAACATCTCTCTTTAACCATTTTCACTTGCCTTGAAGTCATGTGAAAACTGAACCCACTGAAGGGCATTGCAAAAGCCAGATGTGGCAGCATGTGTCTATGATCCCAGCACCCAAGAAGAGGAGGCAAGGGATCACAAGTTCAGTACCACCCTGTGCTACCCAGTGAGACTATATATAAAAGAAATAGCTGAGTGTAGCGGCTGATTCCTGTAACCCCTGCTCTGTGGAGGCCGGGGGTAGGAGAATTGCTACAAGTTTGAGGCCAGCCTGGGCTACAGAGTAAATTTCAGGCCAGCCTCAGCTACAGAGTGGGACTATGACAAAGAAATAAAACCACCAAGGAACCGGCCAAGCAGGATGTGTAGGTGATATTGCAATTTAAGCTCACAGCAAGGGGATTAAAATTTTTTTTGACAGGAGCAAAAATTCTTCTAAGAGAAAAATATACAGAGCTGAATTACACTGAAAATTTTTATACATTTCAGGAAAAAACAAGAGAATTTTCAAATTTTTATTTGTATACATCTATTTGATAACTTCAAGTTTAGAACACTTAGCATCAACATGAGCAATAATTAAATGACAACTATTTGAAGTGGGGGAAACGTAGCTAGTTCATGGCACATACCCCTGTGATTTCTATCTGTGCCTTATGCCATGAAGACTCGATAGTGCTATAAAAGCACATTTTATTTATTTATTTATATTTATTTAGTTAGTTAGTTTTTTCAAGACAGGGTTTCTCTGTGTAGCCCTGGCTGTCCTGGACTCACTTTGTAGACCAGGCTGGCCTTGAACTCACAAAGATCCACCTGCCTCTGCCTCCCAAGTGCTGGGATTAAAGGCGTGCGCCACCACTGCCCGGCTAAAAGCACATTTTATAACAGGACTTCACTTTTATTTAGTCCTAGGATACTTTTTTTCAGGTAAACTGATATTCCAATGTTGAGCCAGGAGAAATTAGAAGTCTGTATTTTCAAAGTGAGTAATATCATCTAATAGAATCACATTCTTTCCATCGATATAAATTAGGAACAATTCACAGTAAAACTATCCACAATTAGTAACAGAGTTTGTACTCTACAGCCTCTGGACTTGCAGTTTCATAGTCATCTTGACAGGAAGTGTAATAGCCTCACGTTTTTTTCACAGCCGTCAAAGCTGTCACCAGGAGAGCTTGTATCAAGCATTCCCTTTAGGCAGTGTGTCTGTGACCCACCTCTACTGTTGCAGCTCCTGCCAATCAAACAGTTCTGTGAATGTGACATGAATATGCAGGCCTGACCCCCCAGCCCTCCCATCCCTCAGAAAACAAAACAAAAACAGGAGGCTAGGTGTTTACTGTGGGGAGGCGGGCTTGTAAAACTGCACAGGGGTAACAAAAGCAGCCTGGCCAGTCCAGGGACTCAGAAGTGTCCCTGCAGGCCTAGCTGCAAGAGGGCGGCCTCGGCTTCCTCTTCCTCCTCTTTGGCTTCCTCCTCTCGAATCTGCACCAGCAACTGGAAGAGGTTGGGTGCGGGGCCTTCTGCAGCCCCGGTCAGCCACAGCTGCCTTCGGATGGCCCCACTGTGGTTGGCCCCGGCGATGACCTGCTCCAGGCGAGCCTGGTTGATGTTATCTTTATCAATGGCCCCCTTCTCCACGACCTTTTGCAGCAGAGACTCCAGGCGGATGACGTAAGAAGATAACTTTTCTCCTGGGTTCTGGTAAGTGTTCAGAAATCTGACCTGCGCGTCTCTAGAACTCTGCACGCTCCCAAACACCTGCTCAAGGGCCTTCAGGCATTCTGCGGTGGTTATGGCCGGGTTGTTGGTCTTGAGGATGCGGATGACATCAGCAGCAGGGCCTCTCAAACACTCCATCAACCGCCGTCTCTTCTCTATATCAGCCACCTGCCATTCCTCGATGACCTCATTCGAGTGCTCCAGCCAGGAATCAAAGGTCTCCTCGCCAGGCCCGGGAATGTCCCTCCCGGAGAACAACGTCAGCTTCTTATACCATATGGACTCAACAAGAGGCTGAATAACATTATCCAAAATATAGTTGAGCATCTCTGCTGGCATTTCTGGGCCTGAAACTGGAGCAGGGTTCTGAAATCCAAGCACACGACCAAGGTCTGGTACGGTCCACCCTTCCCTAGCTAGAAAGCGGTGCAGCCTTTCCAAAAACTCGGCGTCGGTAGTGGGGGGCTTAAACACCACTTTCCAGAGCCCTCCTTTGCCTGGCATCTCCCTGGGGACCAGGGAGTAATCCACCGCCCCAGTGAGCTCCAACAAGGCTGCCTTCGCATTTTCTTCCCTCCAGAACATTCTACCAAGTACCCGGTAGGGCACCTGGGGCATCGCGGCTTGAAGGGTCTCTTCGATTTCAGCCTCATCACAGTTGACAGGGATTCCCCAGACCAACAGAGCTCTCTGGGAGTTCACGTCCATTCCCCTGCACCAGTCTTCCAATAGTGTCATAGCCATTTCGCCCAACTCTTAAGGGTGCGGGTTCTACAAACACCGTGTGGACTGGCTCGCGGCGCTGTAGGACCTGGGACAATACAACATGCCTCCCTCCCCCAGATAAGCCGGGGGCGACAAGCTTCAAGCAACCCCAATTACTAAATGATACCAGAGTCTCCTCCTCTCGTCCCTTCCATGTCCTAAAGTCAATGCCGGGAGCCACGGTCTCTCCGCCTGTTACCCTCAAAGGTCGCCCCCCTTCGGTCCAGGCAGGGCTGGGCCGCCACCGCGCGGAGGACTCCGGGCGGGTGACGGCCGGCGGGTGCGGTCGCGAGGCGTGGCAGCTCCTCCCACCTCTCTCCGGCGGGCAGGCAGTCGGCGGTCGCGGGCGGCGGGGCGCGCGAGGCCGTGGCTGGGCAGACGCCGCACTCAGGTCACGCGACCGCGGCAGCGACAGCTGGCGAACACTGGGGGCCAAGGCCACAGGAGGCGCGGAAGGCGGGAGGAGCCGGGCAGGAGGCAGCTCGGAGGCCGCGCGCTCGGGCAACAGCTGCCTGCCGTGCGGCTGCAGTGGGAGGGCAGAACCGGTCTGCTTGCCTACCCCAGTGTCGCCGTGGCAACCGTGTCCATGACGACGCAACATGCGTCGGGCCCAGAGGATCTGGCGGTTGCTATGTGCTAAGGAGGGGTTTGGGGAGTCTATTCTGATGGTGCATCGCCCCCCCGTATTTCCCAAACACTTAGCAATATTGCAAAGCATCGGGTTTTTTTTTAAAACCTAATTTTGCTATAGATTTACCTTATTGATATTCATCTACCATGACAGACTTTTTTTTTTTTTGCTATAGATTTGCCTTATTGATATTCATCTACCATGACAGACTTGTCTCATGTTGGTCATCCATCCTATGAACTCACTCTATACTATGAAAACACTCAGCATTCTGACTTCCGTATACCACCTGATCGCAGCTGCTCCGTTCCTCCCCATGAAATCAGAAAAGAGAATGCCATGTACAGGTTCCTATGAGACTGCCTAAATATATATGTATATATATTTTTACATGTTATATATACATGTATATGTATACATGACATATATCTTGTATGCCTGTTTATATATCATATAAACCCTGTGACTACTTAACTTTGTAGCCAGGCAAACTGGAAACATTTTCTTCTTGGTCTTACTGAGTATATAGGATAGCAAAACAGAATGCTTAAGGCTCAGCAGTGTCGGGCAAGTTTCCTTCAAGCAGAGCAAGGCCTATCAGTCCCAGCTGGTAAAAAACACCCCTATAAGAATGTGGCATTCAGCCAGGCTTGGTGGCGCACGCCTTTAATCCCAGGAGGCAGACGCAGGTGGATCTCTGAGTTCCAGGCCAGCCTGGTCTACAGAGAGAGCTCCACGACAGCCAGGGCTACACAGAGAAACCCTGACTCGAAAGAAAAACAAAAACAAACAAAAAAGACTGTGGTATTCAACAATGAATTTTTAAAAACCTTATTTAATAAAAGGTCTTAAGATACAGAACATTCAAAAGTAAATAAGTTACATAGGTACATTACAATCACATCAGCAAGATTCTCTTTAGTGTATTAATTTTTTTATAAAAAGCACACAAAAAATAAAATTTTCAGTCTGGTCTATCACAACTGTACAGCAAAGAGGTAATATTTATATATTTATATATATACAAACTATTTTTAATATGTAACAGTCTTTTTTAAAAAGAGTGCCACGGGCAACAAACACATGAAAGGCAGTGTCTGATCATTTTGTTTGAAAATAAGAGGAATATACTTATTTTTTATGCTATTAAAATATTTGTACAATAATTACATACTGTCAAGGCTGTTCCTGTGCTCTGTCCTCTCCAACAAAGCCTTCAACTTAAGAGACAAACGAGGAAGAGTTCTAACAGCTGCAACTTTTTTTTGAGGCAACACACACAGCCAAATGTGGGTTAGACACAACTGTTTTATAAAACAGATAGGCCTTCCTGTAAAAACCTAAAGGGTTAGGCTTTGCCAGTCTAGTAATAAATAACCCAGAAAAGTGAGCCCCAGAAAAAAATTTAAACAGCTGAGGCTTGAGTATGTGTTGTATTCCTCCTTCATCTTTAACATCTGGCACGTGAGGAGAAAGAGGTTATTTATAGGTGACTGAGGCAGTCAGATATAGGCAATCCCTTTAGACGCCAGCAGCACAGGGCCTTTGTGCCAGGGTTGGAGGTGGGGCGGCAGCAGGGTGGGCATGTACCTTAGCTATGAGGGGGTGCTGAAGGCGTGGTGGACAGTAAGGGCACTGTCTCCTTAGATGGGCAGAGACCTCAGAAACGGTCCAGAACACAGGCGTATGTCAGTTTGGTGGGCTTCCTTGAATGCAGGTGGAGGCTGGGAGACAGGCAGGGTGACCTAGTATATAGGGAGGGCTACTGTAAAGCTGAAGTTGTTACTTATTCTTAAAGCAAAGGTCTGAATAGAAAGAAAAAAAGCAACAAAAGCCAAGCCCAGTGTGTTCATATGAAGAAGCACCAGTAAGGATATACCTGTGCCAGCCTCTGCGGCCACTTGCCCGCCCACTTGCCACAAGTGTATCTGCCCTCAAAATATTTCAGTTTTCACACTGCATCCTTGAATGGCAGACTCCTCTAAAACAGGGTCTGGTGGGATCATTACCTAAAGGGGCCATCTTGACTTTTTTCTGGCTATATTCATGTGGTCTGGTCTCTGTAAACTTAGAAAAGTAGAGTCGATTTATTAAGATTTCCAAGGATTAGTTGGTACTGTTGAACAGGAGAGTCTCGTGAAACTGAAGATTTCTGAGAACCACATGTCCTCCAAAGGGGCCCGAGCCAAATATGATTTAAATAGAAAAAAAAAATCTTGGGAAATGTAAGTAGCACTTTGGGGCTAAGCTGTGAAGGCACTCATAGAAGAGATTTACAAGACAGCCTAAATTTGTTGCCATCAGGATTCTAGAGGGTACCAGATTTTTGCACCCTCCAGACTTTGAGTTTGTAGAATCCTATGAAAGAAGCAAATAGGGAAGCTGAAGGTTCAGGTATCTGTCCAGGTATCTAGGGGTACAATTCTGTTACTTCCATAGGCATCTCTCATAGAACCATACTAATGCACAAATGGATGTATAAAATACCCAAAAGTGCATAGCTTAAAAACAAAACTCTACCTCTATTTCTAGTTTCCAACAGGGCTGTAAGCTAAATTTCTTAAGGAATAGTGAACACATCCTTTTCCTAACATGTTGACCAGTCAGATACACAGACTTAGACTTTCTTCTGTACAACTAAAGTTAAGTAATGATATCAGGCCAGGCATGGTGGCACACGCCTTTAATCCCAGCCAGCACTCCAGAGGCAGGCGGATCTCTGTGAGTTCGAGGCCAGCCTGGTCTATAAATCGAGTCCAGGCCACCTGTTACAAGGAGAAACCTTGTCTTAAAAAAAAAAAAAGTAATGATATCAGAAAAATAACCTAGGCCCTTTATAGTACTGGAAAGCAAAGGGGCCTGTAGAACATTCTGGCACTTCAGTAATTTCATGCCAAATATGGTTTCTTCAAGCCAGAATCCAAGCTGATAAACAAAAGTAGATTTCTGGCCTTCTGCCAACTCCCTCAAGTATTTTCAAAGTACAGAAAGGGCAGGATGGAGAACTGCCTTTGATCTCACCCACATCTGCTAGTTTCCTGTGACTGATAACACTCCCCACCTTCCCAGCCAGTTCAGTCTACTATCATTCCTACTGGCAAGAACAAGGTAAGGGACACTAGGGCCTTGGGACTGGGGGAGAGGTTGGGGATGCCAAGAAGGTGCCTATTTTGGGGTAAATGCACTTGGGCCTCTGGAAAGCAAGAGGCCCCTGGTCCCTGAGGATGTTAACAATTAAATATTAAGAATAAATAAATAGTTCCCAAATGACAAGAGTCAAGGAATGAAGGCTCCTCTAATCTAGTTAGGAAATAACCCCCTCCCAGGGAAGGATCCAGAAATCTCCAGCATGCAGTATTGGGGGGGGGGTGCACTGTGAATACTAACATTAAATGGGGTGCAGTTGGGTTAGGTGGTAGCTACTATGAGCAGGACAGGTAAAAAGGGAGCTGGCACCGAAGAGGATCAGGCCAGGCCTCTCCAGGACCTGTTTGAGGTTCCGTTAGCAGCCTCCAGGACCCAAAGGTAGAAAATGGTAGAGAGCAGGAAGAGCCATCAGGCTTGTCAAAAGCTTCCTCAGGCCCAGCTCTGCATCTTCTGGCCTCTGTATAGTTCCCTTCCCAGCAGCAGGCTGAGGGTGGTGGCCATGACCGCCAGCCCCTTCCTCAAACATTTGAGAAAACTCTTCCAGCCCCAGACGGGCTGTTAACAAGCAGCAACGGGGTAGAAACTGCCCTCCGCGACACTCCTAAGACCTGAAGACAGATCATGGGGGCAGCGCCGGCCTTGGGCACAGTTGAACAGGGACAACACTGGTGTTAAGGCCACCTTTCTCTAAGGAGTCCCTTTTTGAGGGCTTAGGGCAAGGTTTGCACAGCCTTCCAGGTCCTCTGGGGAGGAGGAATAACGCTGCCAAGGGGTAAGCTTGTGCTTGGCTTGCCATGGTGGCTCACTAGGGACCTGGGATGAAAGAGGCAAAGACGCAAAAAGACTGGCAACAGAGATCAGAGAGGCAACTGCAGAGCCTCCCCCGTCCCGGGGGCCGGGAGAGCAGAACTCGGGGGACAGACCAGATAATCAGAGAGCTGGACCCTGCAGCCCTTAACACTGTCCTTGGCCTTTGTAAAAACAAGAGCCTGTTTATTTTTTCAGCATCGATTTGTTTTGCAGAGCCAAGTTCATGCGACCCTCTCCTGGCTCCCTCTAGGGGTTCCCGGGTGCAGGATGAGGAGAAGCCGAGCCGGAGGGTCCAGCAGGGTCTCAGCCCTTCTCGCCGCCGCTCTCTTCCCTCAGCGCCTGCTGGTGAGCTGCCGCCGCGGCTGCCTCCTTCTCCTTCAGTCTCAGCGCAGCCGCCTTCTTCTCCTGCTCTGCGTGACTCTTCATGTGAGCGCTGCGGCTCTTCACCTTGTAAAACACCCTGCAGCGGCGGGCAAGAGGGGTTCCGGTCGGGACGCTACCGGGGGTTGGGGTGTGGCAGCCCTCACTCAAACCCTCAAACCCCAACCCTTCCAACTAGTCCCCATCCTTAACCCCTCTCGACCAGGCCTGCCCCGCGACGTCACCACCCTGGAAACCCACTGAGCCAATCCAAACACAGGATCGCGGCGCCACGCCCACGCCCCGCCCCCAGCTGGAGTCCAGGTCCCCAGTGGATCCAAGGCTCGGACTTCTTACCTGCCGCACTTTTTACAGGGGAAAGTGTTCTCCTGGTTTTGGGTTTTATTAAACGCCTCGGGTTTTTTCCTCTTGTCTGTGAAAGGCAGTGCCCTTCGTGACTTCCCCGGGCCCTCCCTCGGCTTCTCTGAGGTCTGAGCACCAGCAGACCCCGGGGCGTTGGGTTCATGGCTCCTGAGAATGAGGATATCATTGGCCTGGAGACAGTCAACAGAGACAGTGTCTTTTAGAAGCAAGCGTGGATTCAGAATTATGGCGTCTCAGGGAACAGAGATCCCTAAAAAGCCATGCATTCCGGCCTAATGGTCACCTAGTATCTATCCCCGGAGTCCTTCCAACAAAGGGACTCCTTGGCTGCCTCCAGGAGGCCACTGCAGTTTGGGGCGGCTCTAGCTCTGTCACAGTGGCTGGCACAGTAATCCTGTGCCACACACTGGCAGTTATAGGCATTAATACTCCTGTTTGTTTTCTGACATTTAGTCCAATCATGTCTCCATGCCGGAAACAGATGTGTTCATATGATGTGACAGGTGGTAGGGAGACAGGACCTTGTTACCAGAAAGCTCCTACTGTAAGGACAGGGACAGATGTGAGGGTCACTTGCTGAGGAAATGCTAGTGGGGGGAAAACAAGAGAAAGAACAGGTGTCAGAGAGCAGACCGTGTACACCCCAAGGTGGTTACTGCTTTGGCCTCGGGCCAGGAGCCGGATGGGGATAGCCATCGGAAATGATAAATGTGCCCTGGGTCACCCCTCACAGGGTTCACAAAGACATTAGAAGTAGACGGCATGGATACTACACAGTTCCTGACAGGAGAGCAGCCAAGCTCAGAGGAAGCAAGCAGCTGTGTTTGGCTGACAAATGTTCTGCAGTTCTAAGTGTGCAAGGGCATTCCCATCTCTCCGACTTCCTGGGAGAACTCTCCTGACTGGAGTTGCAATGAGACGCCTTGCCTTGCTTAGCCTAAAGAGGCCAGCACAAAAAAAAGGCCTGGGGTGTTCCTCCGGCCAAGTCAAATGGCATCTCTAGACCTGATTTCCCCCATCTGCTGAGTGGGAGTTAGCACTCTGTGTGGTTATTCTGAGAACTTAGTAAGATAATGGACATGAAACAGTCAGTAGAGGACAGAAAGGACCGTTAGTGGTATTTCCAGAGTCTCAGCTCTACTGCAGACTCTGTTTAACAGCTCTGGCTGTCCTGGACTCACTCTGTAGATCAGGCTGGCCTTGAACTCACAGAGGTCCGCCTGCCTCTGCCTCCCGAGTGCTGGGATTGAAGGTGTGTCACCACGCCTGGCCAGTCAGTGCTCTTATAGTGTTCTAACCACTGAGCCATCTCTCCAGCCCTATTGCAGATATTCTTGTCAGGTACATGCTCTAGGGGAGCCGTGGCCCAGCTACAGCTTATGAATGCTTCCCCCATGTTGCACACATCTACTGGGTTTTCACAGGCCTTTTTCCTCGGCATCTCAGACACAGAAACATTTATATAGTGTGCGCATGTGTGTGTGTGTATATATATGTTATACATCATTTATATATGGTATATATATAATATATAGAATTTACATGTACATATACTTATAGTGGAAAAATAAATTGCAGACTGAATCAGACTGCAAGCTACATAATCTTCAACTTCAGTTTGCTTAGCTGCAAAATGAGATTCATAATAGTCCTTACCACACAGGGTTGGTTGTGGCCCAAATAAGTTAGGAGCATGAAACACCTGGTCCACTTCCTGAGCTATGACCAGCGGGCTCACCATGGTCTTGCTGTCCCCCCACCCACACCTCCAGGTCTAGCTCAGCCTTCCTGACCTGCGGTTGGAGTAAAGGTGGAGGGTCACTGGTCACTTACCGCCTCATTGGCCTGTAGTGTCTGTGTAGCTTTGACAGCAGCGGCCCGCCGGCTGCGCTCTCGCCCCTCCTCCTGCTCTCCCTTCTCCTGGGTTTCTGGCACCTCCTCCTCCCCCTCCTTCCTGGGCTCTTTCATTTCCTTCTTGGGCTCCAGCCTCTCTTCACTTGGGGACTCTCTTCTGGGAGGAGGCACCCTTGGGAACTTCTGAGAAGTCTATGGGCGACAAGAATGAGCTCAGTCATTCCAGAGTGCAGATTCTGAGCCAGCCAAGGCTCTGGAGCACCTGCCTGTCTTGCAGCCCTATCTTGGCTCAGTGAAGCCTCTTGTACTGTGCCTGTCCTAAGTCACAGCGCTCTCATGGCCAGTGGCCTGAAAACAGGATAGTCTTGACCGTGGGTGCCCTCAGGGCACTGAGCCAAGGGTCCGGAGGCAGCAGGCCAGGATCCACAAAAGCCACCTGGCCAGCCTGCGTAAATGCCCAGAACCTTCTGAGCATCCTTTGGGCAGAGAGACCTCATATGCCAGGCTCTGAACTCCAATTAACTATCTGAGACACTTCTGTATCTCTACTCCCCATTTACAACTCGGGGACCAAACCACTCCCTGGTCTCAAAGTAATATGCCACCAAGAATGGACTTCATGGGCATAGAATTAAAGCCCAGCACCTTTCAAGGGCAAAGTAGGGGGTTGGTGTTAATGTGGCTCTTCTGCTTTCCTGGACCTGATAATCTGTTTAAAAGTGAAGCTGGTCCTGTCTCAGAGTCCTGGCAGGCAACTGTAGCATGGATCTGGTATTTAGTAACAGTGTTTGGTTTTCATGTGTACTTATTTTTCCCAGTGCCTTCTATTTACGGGAAACAACACTAGTTTTCTATTTATGATTGGAATATAAAGCTTCCTTTTTGAGAAAGCAAAAAAAAAAAAAATGGAGTTGACTCAAAAGAAATTAATAATAAAAGCTGTGTGGGACGTGACAGAGACAGTAACAGTGGCATGTGCTAGTAACGCACAGACAAGGCGGAAATCAGAAGGGCCAGAGCTCAGGGGCGGAGCTAGCTGTCCACTCTGAGGAGGCAGTAAGACGAAGCACGCTGCTGGCTTCATCTTCATCTCCAGTGTAGGCATCAGCACCCTCACTGTGATCCAGCAGTCCATTCTGGACAACTCAAATATTCAGACCCTGGACCAGCAATTCCTAGGGCCTGTCAGGGGCCTGCTCTCCCCTGTCTACCCTCTGTCCTGTAAACTCCAGGAGAGTCTGGCCTCAAGCTTCCAGTTGGGTTCTGGCCCCAGCGGCTACCGAGTGTGAGGCAGCAGAGGCCGGGAAAGGACTCACCTTAATGTCCACTTCAACTTCTTCTTGGGCTGACTTGTCATCAGTGGCGTCCACATCGCCGAAGGTGAGCGTCCCGTTGCGGCCAATCTTCACCTGTTTTTTGTAGGTGTAGTAGAACTCCACACACTGGGCCACAGTCTTGGTCTGGATCTGAATTAAAGCCAGAACTGAGCGTCAGAGGGGAGTCGATGTAACTCAACTTTCTCTTCTCTGCACGCACGCACACTTTAGCCTTAGGCCAGAAAGCTGGACCCGGCGGTGGTCGGCGGTGGTGGCGCACGCCTTTAATCCCAGCACTTGGGAGGCAGAGGCAGGCGGATCTCTGTGAGTTCGAGGCCAGCCTGGTCTACAAAGCGAATCCAGGACAGCCAGAGCTGTTATACAGAGAGACCCTGTCTCGAAAAACAAAAACAAAAAAAGCTGGACCCAAAACTCCATTTCTCAATGCCTACTCTGCAACAAACCCCTGACCAATGCAATTAATGGAGGCTTCTGTACTATTTCAGTGAATAATA
The DNA here is from genome assembly GCA_907164525.1 of Lophiomys imhausi. Taxonomy (NCBI): domain Eukaryota; kingdom Metazoa; phylum Chordata; class Mammalia; order Rodentia; family Muridae; genus Lophiomys; species Lophiomys imhausi. The sequence goes on along the minus strand of CAJQZJ010032322.1, from coordinate 1,382,284 downwards.
CCAAAGGACCAGAGTGTGTGGGGACATCTGACTGTGGACTAGATATTGGAGGGCTGTGACCTATAAGAGCTCCAGCACATGAGGCCGCACTGGGCCATGGAGACTTGGCCGGGTCAGAATCTGTACTCCAGCAGTATGACTGAACTCATTTTTAGCCCTTGTAGACTTCTCAGAAGTTCACAAGGCTCCTCCCAGCATCCCCGGGTGAAAGGAGCTCACCCTGATCTCTGCTTTTCCACACACAAGCAGCAAGCAATGTGACACCTGAACCACCACATCACCTCCACAGGACTTGTAAATACGACTCCAGCTCTCCCAATTTCACAGATTTGGCCACTAGGTCTGGTCTGGGTGGTACATTCTCACACAGGGACTGTTTGACACTCCCTGACCTGCCCCCAGGGTTCTACCATATCTAGGCTTAAAGTCCAGTCCAGAGAGTTCAGAAGTCAGCAGAGGATCCTCTGTGAAAGCTGTGGTTTACAGGACTGTCTCTGAAGTTGCTTCCCAGCAGCAACCTAACCTCAGTGACGGGGCTGGACCACAGGCACACTAGGCAAGCACCCTGCCATCTGGCCACATGGTGAGTGACCACAGGACCCCTCACTCGCCCCTGCTTACCAGCTTCTGCACCAGGAAGAAATCTTTCTTATAGATGGCAATGCCTTTGTTGAACAGCCTCCTCTCAGCCATCTTCCACTGGTCAGAGCCTGAAGAGCAAGGGAGGTGCCAGGTTGTGAGTCGGACAGGAACTACACTGCAAGATGACTGACCCGTCAAAGGTGTGAGACCATCCACATCTGCTCTGCTCACTCACTACCAGCTCCCTGAAGCCTCACTCGCCTTGCTTGTCAAATGAGAGTGAACATTAGAACCCGGCTTTCCAAGCCGGGCGTGGTGGCGCACGTCTTTAATCTCAGCCAGCACCCTGGCAGAGGCAGGCGGATCTCTTTGAGTTCAAGGGCCAGCCTGATCTACAAATGAAGTCTAGGACAGCCAGGGCTATACAGAGAAACCTTGTCTGAAAAAACAAAACAAAAAAAGGAACCTGTCTTTCCAGGTATGAGAAAGACTAAATGCTGTAAGGTGGGAACAACCTTTTGGGGCTCTGCCTGGTACAAACGTGGACCTAACAGAGGCTCTACAACCGTAGCTACTGGGATTACATGATTGTACCCATGTCCCCCTTAAACTGCAGCATCTAGCACAAGGCAAGCAGTGCAAGGCTAAGTTCCAGGTACCTGAAATCAGTTTTGGTTGCACTCCCTAGGTTTCTGACCTTGGTACCTGTGACTTGAGCTTTTTTTTTTTTTTTTGGTCTGGATTGCCTACTCACTTCAGGCTTCCCCTCAAGGAAATGGGGAGCCCCAAGAGAGCTACTTGGCCTTGATATTAGTTTCCTTGCTTTGACTGTTGGCTGACTCTCCCTGTCCCAACTCCCATCCAGGGCTGTCACTCAGCACGGAGCAGGGCCCCATCGAAGCCGGAGAGCCTCGGGCTCTGGGCCACGTGGCCACCCCAGTCAGGCCCACCTGCGTAGTGATAAGTTGCCAGTGGATGATTGTGGGGCCGCAAGGGTTTCTTCAGCAGCAGCTTGCTCAGCGTTTCCTGGAGGGGAAGAAAGGGAAGTCGGGAAACTAGGAACAATTTTAGTGAAGGACGAAGTATCCCAGGCCTCGGCAACATGCAGAGGGCTTCGTCAAGCGTCTGGGTAGAGTAAGCACTTACTCTTGCCTGCCTTAGCTGCTGAGGGTTAGGGTGTGGGAGAGGATGGGCTGCTGAGGATTCAGATCAAAAGAGCACTCCCTGCAGGGATGCTTTAAGAGAACCACAGCCATCAAGGCAAAGAGAATGGACAGAGAATGCCCTTGGTGACAATCCTGTCTGAGAACAGGGGATCTTCTGGTCTACAATCAGGGATTGGATTTGACAGTAGGGCCTTGTACATCCAGCCAGGGTTGGAGATTACAGTTTCCTTAGGGCAATCCCCATTAGCCTCCTATTTGGTCAGACCCCTTGTAGTTGCCTCAAATTACCATCCAAGTCATCCCTGTACCCAGGAGGCCAAGGCAAGATAGACAGTCATGATTTGACAGGGGGCAAAGAGAAGAAAGCAGGGCTGGAGAGGTGGCTCAGTGGTTAAGAACACTGGAAGAGCAGCCCAAGGTCCTGAGTTCAATTCCCAGCAACCACATGGTGGCTCCTAGCCGTCCATAATGAGATCTGGTGCCCTCTTCTGGCCTGCAGGTGTATATACAAATAGACCACTCATCTACATAAATAAATAAATAAATCTTAAAAAAAAAAAAAAAAAAGACAAGAAAGAAACACATACACACACACACACACACACACACACACACACACCATTAAAAGACGCAAAAGAAGCCGGGCGGTGGTGGCGCACGCCTTTAATCCCAGCACTTGGGAGGCAGAGGCAGGCGGATCTTTGTGAGTTTGAGGCCAGCCTGGTCTACAAAGGGAGTCCAGGACAGCCAGAGATATTCAGAGAAACCCTGTCTCGAAAAACCAAAAAAAAAAAAAAAAAAAAAGACGCAAAAGAGCAAATATAAATCAATAAAGGTTTATACCCCCAGGCCTGGTTCTGGCAGCAGACAGGCAGAGACCAATACCTGCTCTCCTAAAGGACTCTCTTAATTAACAAGTCTTTCTTACCAGGATGTCTCCCCTGGACTCATGGAGATAGTGCAGGGCCAGCTCCTGGTTGGTGCCAGCACCAGGTAAAATGCTTGAACAGGCAGCGGTCAGCAGGTCATCCACTGAATTCACCAGAAGCATTGGGGGGACAACAGGAAACCATGCTCAGGTCTGGATCTTGCAGGACCCAGCCCGCCCATCATCTGCCCACCAGCCTGCCATGCCCTGCTCCCTGGAGACCTCTCCTTACCTTGCCTCTGCTTCTCCCAGCTGCTCTCAAGATGTTCCCACGGCTGCCACACTAAGTCGGCCTTATGGGGATCTGCAGCTGCCAGGGCACGGTCTCTCATCATGGGAATTTCTGCTTGGAACCGGGTACCAACGTTGATCCGTCTGCAGGGGTGGAAGGGCAGGGAGTGAGGCCTCGTCTTGTGGGGACAGAGAACCTGACTTTCTCCCTAGGGTGGGAAGAAAACAGTACAGTTGCAGATGCTGAACGCAGCAAGGCCACAGCTGGGTTTGGGAATCTGGCTTCCAGAGATAGTGAGGACAGCCTGACGCCTGGTATGACCAGAGAGACAAGTCCCAGAGGCTAAAGAGGGGGAATGCGACTCCACATCTGACAAATAAGGAGAGACTCTTGGACCCCCAACCAGCTCTCTTTAGTCACAAATTCAAGCCAACCTGGTCCTTCCCTTTCTTCTCCCTGCAACTTCCACATAAAAGCTGGCAGAAGACAGTAGAGCCCAAGACAGTACAGAAGCCCAGAGAGAATGCTTGGCTCTATGCAGGCCCCACAGAACCTCTTCTTGCACCCAAAGCTAACCTGCACCGGATGCGTTAGGCCCACCCGGCCACCCACACACCATAGGCATGGGGCAGGGCTGCACTTACGGTTCGATGCTCACAGGGGTGGCTTCCCCCATCACAGAGAGGACAGGCGGCGTGACTTCAGAACTGTCTGTGGGCAAAGAGCACACAGGTAAATGGCCCCTTCCTCCCGTGCTAGACGGCTGTCCTGCATACAAACGAGTCACAGGGGTGACTCACTGAGCACGCTCAGAACTTGGGCACCCTTTGTCCTTGCTCTGCAACCTGACAGCTGTGCAATCCAACCCCTCTATTAAATCTGTGAGTGCCTCAGTTTTCACATCTGCAAAAAGGGGTTACTTCTTTCTGTCCCCTCAGAATAATGAGAATTCTGAATTAAACGAGAGTCTGGCACTCCATGACCACTAGCTATTACTGTCAGCAGAGGCGCCAAAGCCCAGCTCCAGCTGTTGGGCTCTCCCACTCTGCACAGCAAGCTTCGGAACAGAACTATGGTTTATTCTAGCAAAGAGACCGAAATGAGGCCTACAGGGAAATGGTAAAAGGGGATCTCCTTTATAATTATCTTTTCATTTCCTCTCTGGATTTTAGCTTTTATTTTACTTTTGCCTCACTTTCCTCCAACTTAATCTTAAGGCCTGACTGGATCAAGACACTCCCTTACTCAAAACAAAACACACAAAACCTCTGCTGTCGCCCCAAGCATGAGATAAAGCCTGAAACCTTCAGCTGTTCAAGGCAGTTCCCTGAGTCTGTACCATCACGACCCATGGCCCAGACTCTCGAGGCTCACTAACCTCATGGCCCTCACCACCCCTGCCCAGCCCCAGTCCATGCTGCCTTGCCCTGGCTGCCCCTCCCACTCTGGAGTTCAAGCTCAGCTCTGTCTCCGCCCATCCCAAATTCTTCCCTTATCTACCCAGGCTTCTATAGACTAGAAACTTGGTGTCAGCTCACTCACTAGGTGCAGGTCCCACACTGCTGGGAACCTCTGCTTCTCTGTCTCCCAAGCTTTCTTGTCAATTCCCTAATGATCCTGCACTGCACTTTCTTCAGACTAGACAGTGGTGTCCCATACATTCTTGGACAGGATCCTACAAAGGATCTAGTTCCAGGTCTTACACCCAATGCTCAGCAAACACTTGCTGGGCACACTGACTGACATCTTGGCTGTGGGTCCGCTCTCTTCAGTGATGTCCAGCACAAACAGAGTCAGGGAGAGAAACCTCCCAGGGAAGCAAACCCTACTGCCTGCCGGCATAGGGCAATTTCCTTCCACAGACACCAGGAGGCACCAGAGAACTACACCATGGGCGAGATCTACGGTCAGAGGTTAACTGGGCAAAGAACACACCTATACCATCCCACTGTTAGGGATGAGGTAGTCCCACTTTCCAATCAAAAAGAACTCCTTGGTGAAAAGGAATTTGAAAGCCTCACAACACCAAAATGACTGCTCAACAGGCCCGGGAGACCAGCTATGTCTCCTACTATGAACAATGCTAACGTATCCGATCCCCACCACAACCCAAGGAGGTAGTCATTACGTTAAACCCTAGGAAACTGCTATTTGTGGATCAGCTGAATATCGGCAATTCCATCATCAGCCAAGCATAACTAATCTAACCCCTTCTAAATATTGAAGGAACTGAGGTCTGAGCAGTTGGAATCGCACAGGGGGTGTGACAGTAAACAGTGGAACCGGGATCAGAATCCAAACAGGAGGACAACACCTCACCCCACCCACTTGGGGAGAAAGCAGAATTCCTCTGGCAGGCAGCCTCCAGCCCCGGGAACTTAACTGTCTCTCTGCCCTTCCCTCTACACTCCCCACGACCACCGACCACCACCATGACCACCGAGGTCACTCACTAGAGCGCAACAGGGTACGATGGGCACTCTTTGGCGTGATAGGAGGAGGGGCCGGGATACTGCTCGTTGATATGATGGCATTGAAGTAGAGGCCGGAGCCTTCCCGAACAGGGCTAAGAATTGGAGGTGGGGTGTAGGGGGGCAGCTCAAAGCTCCGCTCAGAGGGGTGGTCAGCAAGGCGGACTGGAGAACGCAGGTGGCTCTGGTAGGGGGTGATGCTGGAGTAGGCAGGAGGGGCGATGAAAGTGCCCGCCTTGGTGGGGATGATGAGGGGCTCCGGTCGTGGCCGCTGCTTTGGTTTCCGCATGGAAGGCTCCCCCTCCAACTTGACATTCAGGTCTTCGGCCTGGAGAAGAAATAGAATGGAAGAGGCTCAGCCTCTCGTGCCCCCAGAAACCTGTCTAGGGCCACGCCTGGGTGACCAGTCTGCCACCGACATCTCTGGAACTATCTACCGCTGCACCCCCCCACCCCCACCCCAGGCAGCCTGAATGATGAGAAGGCACAAAAGCCCAGCTTGTCTCCAGGCAGATTCAGAGGGCAGCAAGCTTCACATAGAGGCCAGAGGGAGTGTTTTAGGTCGTAGGAGACACCTATTTGACAGGAGTCAATCCTGTCAAAACCCAGAAAGTATTCTTAGTTCTAAATTTGGGTTCCTGGCTGAAGCTCCCAGTCAATGCCGTAAAGTCTGCAATAGGGATGGAAAGTTCAATCAGGAAAGGCCCGGGTGCTCCAGGGCTTGAACAGGATCTGCTCTTTGCTGGCCATTTAAAATGAGACTTCCCAGCCGGGCGTGGTGGTGCACTCCTTTAATCCCAGCACTCGGGAGACAGAGGCAGGCGGATTTCTGTGAGTTCAAGGCCAGCCTGGTCTACAAAGTGAGTCCAGGACAGTCAGGGCGGTTACACAGAGAAACCCTGTCTTGAAACAAAACAAAAAAGAGACTTCCCGTATATGCTTCACTCCTTAAAAAAAAAAAATTGAATTTGTTTTCACTTATGCGCACACATATGTCTGTGTGTGTGGCTCCCATATGTGTGTCCATACACAAGGAGTTCATGAGAGGGAACACAAACCCCTGTAGCTGGAGTTACAGGTGGCTGTGAGTTACCTCAGTAGTGCCAGGAACCAAACTTACGTCTGTGGAAAAGTAGCAAGTGCTCTTAACCGCTGAGCATCTTTCTAATGCCCATCTTTTTTTTTTTTTTTTTGGTTTTTCGAGACAGGGTTTCTCTGAATATCTCTGGCTGTCCTGGACTCGCTTTGTAGACCAGGCTGGCCTCGAACTCACAAAGATCCGCCTGCCTCTGCCTCCCAAGTGCTGGGATTAAAGGCGTGCGCCACCACCGCCCGGCTCCCATCTTTTTTTGAGACCGGGTTTCTCTGTGTAGCCCTGGCTGTCCTGGACTCGTTCTGTAGACCAGGCTAGCCTCGAACTCAGAGATCTGCCTGACTCTGGGGCCTTATGTATCTAACATACATAAGCACTCTACCACTGACCCAAAACTCTACCACTCTACCACTGACCCAAAACTCTACCACTGACCCAAGCACTCTACCACTGACCCAAACCTCCAACCCACAGCATTTCACCTTCTACCTTGACATTCATATCCTCAGCCTCGAGAGGGGAAAGGAATGAGGGTGGCTCAGCCACCTGTATAGTAATATGAGCTAATAAATGGAGATCAATACTCTGTGGCTGTAGTAATATTTCTGTTATTACTCCATAAAGTCCAGACTCTGCATGGGTTAGAAGCCTTCGTTGTGTGCCAAAACCTGAGCTGCGGGTGAGACTGGAGAATGGAACAGGAATCTCTGCTCCTGTAGAATATTAGATCTGCAGTCAGAGGCTAGCCCACCTGTGTTGTCAGAGGCTGGCCTTCCTACCTCATACTCCTTCTACATAGTATGCCTATGGGCTTCTATACAGAACAGAAAGCAGGGTCATCAAGAAATAGCCTTTTCTTAGTCCATGCGTACGTACACTCTCCAAGGGGACTCGTCACCTAAGGCATCTCCAGGCACACAGTGAACAAAGTCATGTTGATTGAGGGCAGCCCAGGAGGAGTCTCGGAGTCTCCCCCTTCAGCTCCTACCACACATTCCAGCCAAGGGAGCTCTGCCATTTTGAGGCCCTGACACAACCTCTCATTCCCCTTCAACTCATTAGGATGAACTGAGAACATCCGTTCCTCTGCCTTTAGTTGAACAGCATGACTACACAGGGGGAAAAATGCAGAGTGGAGCCATGCTGGTTGGTTTTGCCAGTTTGACATAAATCAAGTACATGTAGGAGGAGGGAACCTCAGTTGAGGAAGTGCCTCCATTACAGAGGCCTGAGGGCAAGTCCTAACTTCCAATTGATGGGGAGGGCAATCCCCACTGTGGGCACTCCCACCCCTGGTCCTGGGTTCTATAAGAAAGCAGGTGGAGGGGCTGGAGAGTTGGCTTAGCTGTTAAGAGCACTGACTGCTCTTTCAGAGGACCAGGGTTCAATTCCCAGCAATCACATGGCAGTTCACAACTGTCTGCAACTCCAAGATCTGACACCCTCATACAGACATCCATGTAGGCAAAGCACATAAAGTAAAAGTAAATTATTGAAAAAAATTAAAAACCAATTTTGACTGGGCGTGGTGGCCTTTAATCCCAGCACTTGGGAGGCAGAGGCAGGCGGATCTCTGTGAGTTCAAGGCCAGCTTGGTCTACAAAGTGAGTCCAGGACAGTCAGGGTTCTGTTACACAGAGAAACCCTGTCTCGAAAAACAAAAAAAAAAAAAAAAGAAAGAAAAAAGAAAAGGAAATCAAGTGGAGGAAGTCATGACGAGCAAGCCAGTAAGTAACATCCCTTTGTGGCCTCTGCTTCAGTTCCAGCCTCCAGGTTCCTGCCCTGTGTGAGTTCCTGTCCTGGCTTCCTTTCATGTCAGACTGTAAATGATAGGATGAAATAAACTCTTCCCTCCTCAATTGCTTTTGGTCATGGTGTTAATCACAGCAATAGAGAACTAACTAGAACAGGAGCTAAATGCTTCCTGATTGTGCCAGAGAACCCCAAAACCAGATCTATTTATAGGTAAGAGATTTAAATTGTTTTGAGTATTTTTTACTTTTAAGGTGTGATAATGCTATTGGGACTACTTTAAAAAGAAAAAGAAGAGTTGGGCGTGGTGGTTCACACCTTTAATCCCAGCACTCGGGAGGCAGAGGCAGGCGGATCTCTGTGAGTTCAAGGCCAGCCTGGTTTACAGAGTGAGTCCAGGACAGTCAGGGCTGTTACTCAGAGAAACATTGTCTCAAAAAAAGAAAAAAAGAAAAGAAAAGAAGAAAGCCAGGGAAGAGGGAGACAGCAAGGGGGAGAGGGAGGGGAGGAATAATGGCAGGCAGGCAAACAGATCATATATATGTATTCTGGTGCAAGTTGAAAATATTTATGGATGTAATTATACAATGTATAAAATGTGCCTTGAGATAATTCCGAGTTGAAACCAAGTGATGGTTGCATGTGCCTTTAGTTCCAGCCCTAGGGAGGCAGGGGCAGGTGGCTCTCCCTGATCTACAGAGTGAGTTCCAGGATGACGAGGGCTGCACAGAGAAACCCTGTTTTGAAAAACCAAAACCAAACAAACAGACCAAAAAAAAAAAGAGAGAGAACATTTCAGGGTCATAAAAGTACAGATGAAATAAGATTGTACCTTGACATAACTGTGAAAACTGGGTGCTGAGTAAGCATTTATTCAAGTAGACCCTTCCCTTCTGTTTTTATGCATGATTGGAAATAACTATAATACAAAGAAACACACTAAATAAACAAATAACAAAATATAAACTCCCCCCAGCCACAGAATGAGACCCCAGAAAGCAGACAACCTTGGGCTAACTATCCTACAGTATTTCACGGTAATCTTGCAGCCCTCTGGTAGCAAAAACCCTCACAGGCAGGGGGGACTCAGAAGAGACGATCCAGAGTTGGATCTGCCATCATCCAGCGCTATGACCTTAGGTCAGTGCTAAGGTTTGCAGAGGTTTGATGACTTGAATAGAACCAGGGACCTGCACGGGTTAGGCAAGTGCCCTACCATTAAGCTGTACCAAGCCCCCAGTGCTAGGGTTGAATATCATCTGTACCCCAAGCACACACTCATGTGGGGTTTAGTCCTCAAAGCCTGATGTCAACAGTATTAAGAAGGTGGAAACTGAAGTATCAATGGTAGTCAGACAGGGAGGTGACTGATTAGGTTTAGATAAGGTCATCAGAGTAGAGCCACCACTGTTGAATCCTGGGTGGCCTCAGAAGAATATAGAGACTGGAGACACAGACAGACACATGTGTTCCCTTCCTTGTTTCCCTGTGAGCCTCTGTAATGATCTTGGAACTCTGTGTGCAAGATGATTATCACCAGAAAAGGCCCCTGGACTTTATATCTCTAGAACAAGCCAAACCAAAACTCTTCGTTTTAGCCTGCCTCGGGGGTTTGCTTATTGTGATGAGACTAATACAGTCTCTTGACTTTTCTGGACCTATTTCCTCAGGTATGCAATGGAGGTCCTGACTGAACAGTTGCTCAGGCCCCTTCCTACCCACTCTCAAGACCAGCTGCCAGGCCTCAGCGTCCAGCCTCTAACACTCTTTCCCCAACCACAGAGCAAGAACGCCAAGAGCCGATAAGCCTCTTTCCTAGTATAGAAAAGAGAGAGTCATGCGGGCCAGCTCTCCAACTGAATAAACAGGAAATCTGAACTGACTAGAAAAGACATTCCCAAAGGTAGCAGAATAAACAGCCTGACAAAGAATTGAAGACCCAAGACCTGGGGCGGGTGTGGGGTCCAACAAGGGAACCCAGCATCTGACCTGGCTTATGCCTGCAGGTGAGTCCTATTACTGCAAGAAGCAACTGGGAGGGGCTGAGGGCTAGGCAGAGTTTAACTCCAAAAGCTACCAGAATAAAAACTGTGGCTCAGAATAAAGGCAAGTAGCAAACAGGCTTATCCTTACAGAGAATAATGCTTAAACCACCTCATCTGTTTCTGATTAAGTAAAAGTGACTCAGGACTGCTAGGGCCCTTGGCTACCCATCAGAGGTCAAGATAAATGCTCGTGGAAAGAAGAGAATTGGAGGAACACAGACAGACAGATGACAGACAGGTACATGCACTGGCTTTTTAGGTAAATTTTAACAATGAACCCATGGCTTCAGATCTGGCACATAAAATGGCATATAAAGATGAATTCTTCTAGAAGGTGGAAAGATGTTAATTGAGCACTATTGAAGGGAAAAAAAGATTTCATAGAAAAAATAAGTATGGGAGGCTAGGGGAGATGTCTTGGCAGGGAAGTGCTTGACACCCAAACTAGAGGGCCCAAGTCTGGATCCTCAGAACCCACATTAAAAAAAGTCAGATGTGGTGGCAAACATCTGTAATCCCATGCCTATCTGTACACATGTGCACACATATACACTCTAACACACCAGTGCTGGAGTTATTTCTCCATTTTTAAGATACCTAGTGCTAAGATAATAAAAAATAATAATAGGGGGCTGGAGTGATGGTTCATCAGCTAAGAGAATTCATTGCTCTTCCTGAAGACCCAGGTTCAATTCCCAGCCCTAACATAGTGGCTCACAACTAACTCTAATTCCAGCCCCAAGGGAACTGACACTCTCTTTCAGCCTCCATGGGCACCAGGCCCATATATGGTACATAGATACACATGCAGACAGAACATCCATTCGGATAAAAATAAGTAAATGAGTAATAAACAAAACTAAAGAAGAAGTTGTCAAAGTCAGGTGTGGTGGCACACGCCTTTAATCCCAGCACTCGGGAGGCAGAGGCAGGCGGATCTCTGTGAGTTCAAGGCCAGCCTAGTCTACAGAGCAAGTTCCAGGACAGTCTGGGCTACACAGAGAAACCTGGCTCGAAAAACAAACAAACAAACAAACAAAGCAAGAGCAATATTAGGAGGAGCTTATGTTGGGAGCTGTTTGCAAAGAGCTTCTGAACAGCTTTGACTGTGCAGACCCAGCCTTGCTCTAGTAAAAGCAGCTGGGGCTGGCTTGATGCCTCCAGGAGTAAAGTGCTTGCCATGTAACTGTGAGCCCCTGAGTTTGGATCCCCAGCACCCACATAAGGTCCAGACATGGCATCTGTCTGTAATCCCAGCACTCCTATAGCCAGACAGAAAGTGGAGACAGGAGAATCCTGGAAAGCATGTAGGCCAACTAGCCGACTACTACAGTCACTGCAGCAAATGATGAGACTGTCTCAATCAAGGTGGAAGGCACAGACCAACACACAGGCTCCCCTCTGATTTCCACATACATGATGGCACATGTGCACTCCCCCCCCCCAAAGGCAGGCTAGATGGTTCAGTGAGTAGAGACACTTGCTGCCAAACCTGACAACTTGAATCCAATCTCTGGAACCCACAAGGTGAAAGGAGAGAACAGACTAACACAGCACGTCCTCTGACCCCCAAACACGCACGGATGACATGAGCACGCGCGTTTTGGAGACTAAAACCAAAACAGAACAAAAAGCAATAACAACAACAAACAAAAAGTAGAGGGAGAGGGGCAGGGAAAGTAAACCATTTTTCCTTTGCGACAGGGGCCTTCTAAAAAGCCAGGGTTAGCCTGACACTCACTATGAGACCAAGATACCCCCGCCTCCGCCTTTCGAGTTCTGGGACTAAAGGCATGCGCCCCCGCACCCTGCTCACATTCAGACATTTTCCATCTATGTTCGATGCTATGATTTGGATGTCCGCAGTGCAGAGGCCTGGTCCCCAGCACAGGGCGGCAGAGTGTGAGGAACAGGGACAGTGTGAGGTAATGGAGCTGGGGCGTGGCTTTGGAAGACAGAGCTGCTGCTTAGGAACAAACATAAAAAACGTTGGGTCAAGGTGTAGCCGACGAAACGGGAAGCAGCGGGCTACATTTTCTTTAAAAGAACGTTCACGATACCCTTTATGAAACTAAAGGACCGAGGAGGATTTGGCAGTAAATGAAGAATAGAGGGCTTAAATGGAACTGAGCACACACGGCCCGCCACCTCCTCCAGTTAAACGCAAGCCTGCACATACATAATTCTGGAACTACCAGCTTTTTTTTTTTTTTTGATTTTTCGAGACAGGGTTTCTCTGTTTAACAGCTCTGGCTGTCCTGGACTCAATTTGTAGACCAGGCTGGCCTCGAACTCGCAAAGATCCGCCTGCCTCTGCCTCCCAAGTGCTGGGATTAAAGGCGTGCGCCACCACCGCCCGGCTAACTACCAGCTTTTGAGAGGAGATAAGTCGTGACAAGGTGAGCATACTGGACAGTGTGCTTGGACTAATGAGAGCGTGGCTGAACTACCAACGCATCCTGGTCTACACCCACGAGAATCCACAACCACGGACTCTGGGAACTACCTCCAGCACCACCACACAGCTATAAACTAACCTAAAATAAGACATTTAACCAATAAAGTATTGGCGAGAGAAATTTTCCTAAGGAGCTGTGGAAGAAGTACCGCAGGGAAGATGAGAGATCCGTCAAAAGCAACATAATAATAATAAAAAAGCAAAGGTTAAACCTTGACCTTTTGCACAATGAATTAACTGGAATCATTCTAACCAAGAGAACTTAAGATAGAGACCCCGAAACCAAACGAGCTACCTAAGAACAATTTTACCAATGAACCTATCTATGTAGCAAAATAGTGGGACGATTCCTAGGTAGAGGTGAAAAGCCTAATGGAGACGAACTTTAGCTCAACTTTAAACCTACCATAAGAATGCCTAATCTAAATGTAAGTTTAAAATATAGTCTAAAGAGGGACAGCTCTCTAGACAAAGGAGAGAACCATAAATAGAGGATAAAAATCAAAGCATTTGCCCACAGTTGGCCTAAAAGCAGCCATCAATCAAGAAAGCAGTCAAGCTCAACACTATCAAGTCTATAATTCCACAACCAACCACAGATTCCTAATAACTCCAACTGGATTAATCTATCTTATGTGAGCATGCGTAACAAGAATAACTTCTCCAAACACAAGCATGTAACAACTCGGATAACCATTGTTATTTAACATCCAAAACCAATAAAAACTCAATGTTAACCAACACTGGAGTGCTTTAGAGAAAGATAAAAAGAAATAAAAGCAACTCGGCAAGCCAAGGCCCCACCTGTTTACCAAAAACATCCCTTCTATCATCATAAGTGTTAGAGGCACTGCCTGCCCATTGACTCAAGTAAACTCAGAGCCATTTAATTTTGGACTTTCAACCTACAAAACCATAAACTGAATAAACAGGCACCAGCTTCAGTTATTTTAATACAGCAACACAATGTGAACTAATATACTTGAAATTCAATTTAAAAACAACCTGACATGCCGGGCATGGTGGCACACGCCTTTAATCCCAGCACTCGGGAGGCAGAGGCAGGTGGATCTCAGGGAGTTCAAGGCCAGCCTGGTCTACAAAGGATACACAGAGAAACCCTGTCTCAAAAAACAAAACAACAACAACAAAAAACAAAAACAAAAACACCAACCTGAATGATAATAAGGAGGCAGGTTTCCATCTAAAAATCATGGAAAGCCAGGCATGCCGACACACAGCTATAATCTCAGCACGCAGGAGGCAGAGGCAGGTGGATCTCGGAGTTCAGAGGCCAACCTGGTCTACATATCAAGTTCCAGGCCAGCCAAAACAGACCAAAAGAAGAAATAGGTAACTAGAAAAAAATGGAGCCATGATATAAGTCTGAAGAACTAGACTTGTCCCACATAATAAAATTAAAGGTCAGAAGGTTGAGACTTCCATCAAAAAACCTGAAACTCTGAAAGTAAACCTGGTGGAAATCTGGGAAATGTAAAACAGGGCCAGCGAGATGGCTCAGTGCCTTGGTAAAGGCACTTGCTGACAAGCCTGACAACTTGAGTTCAAGCTAAGACTCACACGTGGGGGAAGGAACCAATCGCTGTAAGTTGTCCTCTGACCTCCACAGCGACACCGTGGCACATATGTCCCACATATAACCAATCAATCAATAATAAAATGTTAAAAGTGTTTACATGTTTTTAAATGTAGTTTTATTCATTTTATGTGTATAAGTGTTTTGCCTGCACAAACATCTGGACCACATACATGCAGTGCCCACAGAGGCCAGAAGAGGGCATTGGATCCTCTGACACTGGAGTTATATTATGTGGCTGGGAGCCACCATGAGTGTGGGGAACTCAATCTGAGTCCTGTGAGAGAGGAACAAGTGCTCCTAACCATGGAACAACCTCTCCAGCCTCAAATTTTTTAAATTTAATAACTAGCTGGACGCCACAGTACAAACCTTTAATACCAGCAGTTGTGAGTCAGAGATAGATGGATCTCTATGAGTTCAAGGCCAACCAGGGATCTTATCTTCAAAAACAAAAAAACAAAAACAAAGCCTGAAATAGCCAAAAATAAGAACTCCTATGAGGCTTTAATCCCAGCACTTGGGAGGCAAAGGCAGGTGGATTTCTGAGTTCGAGGCCAGTCTGGTCTACAAAGTGAGTTCCAGGACAGCTGTGATTACACAAAGAACCCCTATCTTGAAAAATCAAAACAAAAACAAAAACCAAACTCAATGAATGGGTCTAATGCAGTAGACACA
The DNA here is from genome assembly GCA_907164525.1 of Lophiomys imhausi. Classification (NCBI taxonomy): domain Eukaryota; kingdom Metazoa; phylum Chordata; class Mammalia; order Rodentia; family Muridae; genus Lophiomys; species Lophiomys imhausi. The sequence goes on along the minus strand of CAJQZJ010032322.1, from coordinate 1,367,282 downwards.
ACTAAAGAGAGAATTAGTGAAATGAAATAAATCAAACTGAAATCCAGATAGAAAACAGAAAAGAACGTGAGACACACATGAAATGGTGATGTGGTAACAAAGGACATAAAACTGGAGATCCAGAAGGAAAGACAAGAGAAAGACCTCAAAAGCACTAAGAAAGATAAACAGCAAAACTGTCAAAACAGCCAAGCTAAACCCCAAATATTGAGAGTAACAAGACAAAATATACATTAAAACAATAACAGTGCCTGGCTGTGGTGGCACACGCCTTTAATCCCAGCACTTGGGAGGCAGAGGCAGGCGGATCTCTGTGAGTTCGAGGCCAGCCTGGTCTACAAAGCGAGTTTAGGACAGCCAGAGCTGCTACACAGAGAAACCCTGTCTCGAAAAACCCAAACAACCCCCCCAAAAAAACCCCAAACTAAACAAACAAACAAACAAAAACCCAAAAATTAAAATACCTGCCAATAATTCTTCAAACTAGGGATTGTCAGGAAATGGAGTTAAGCCCTGTAGGAACTTTGTTCTGTCCAGGAAGAGATGAAAATACTATTACATTAGATTTCAATAAATCAAAGCTACATATTTTTTCAAGTCTCTAGAGGTCTCCTCGACCAGGGAATTAAGCTCTATGCCATAAGGCAGTCGCTGTATATACCATGAGATAACCCTTAGTGGACTGAGGAAACAGTCACTCTACAGAAATCCATGTAGAAGCCCACTACAGTAACCACTAACAGAGAAATAAGTATATAATTAACATGGTGTTGACAAAGGGGAGATGGGAAAGAACAGAACAGAGACAGGCTGACATAAACAGAACTCTAACAGCAGGTGACAGAGTTCAACGTAGATACATCAGTAACTACATGGAGCGGAGATTCTATCAGTGGAGTCTAAAAAGGTAGAACTCTCAGGCAGACAGTAGAATGGCTGTTGCCAAGGGCTGGAGTGAGGACTACAAAGACGATCATCAAAGGAAACAAAATCTCAGTAAAAACAGGAGATATAAATTCAGTAGGCCTATTGTACAACATGATGGCTTTCATTACTGTTTTAATTTATTTCTCTTAGAAATCCTGCTGAGACCAGATCTTAAATGTTCTCACCACAATAAACAAATAAACAAATAAATAAACAAACAAATAAATAAATAAATAAATAAATAAATGGATAAATGAATGAATATGTGAGATAATGACTATGCTAATTAGCTTGGTTTAGCAGTCTACTACACACACACACACATCACATATGTACACCATGCACACAATTTTTATTAATAAGTAAATAAAAAGAAAACAGTATATTGTACTGATGTTCTTATTAAGAGACAAAGGCTGTTAAGGCAGAAAATAGCAAACCACAATTATATATTACTTGAAAATACTCCTGAAGGATACAGAGAAGATAAAAGTGGAAGGGTAGAAAGACACTCACTTGCCAATACTAATCAAAGGAACGCTGAACACCAAAAGATGCTAAAGATGAAAAGAAGCTTCTCATAGTAAGTCTCGCCCAGGCCCAAACGTACACACCTAAAACATCATATCAAACCATACAAAAGCAATGACAGAAGCAAAAGAAAAAATACAATCACAATCTTAGTGGGAGACACCAAGGTGCTCAGCTCAGAACTGAACAGAAAAAGCAAACATTTTTACATCCCAGAAGCTAGCTCAGGGCCTTCTCACTAGGGGCCACTAGAAATTCCTGACCTGTAACAAAAAAGATCCACACCCTAGATTTCCCCTACCAACCACCATTTCAAGTATAAAACAGTCTCGTAAGTTTGATTTGGAAAATACAAATAGCATCTCCCTGACACCTGGACAGATGGCTCAGCGGTTAAGAGCACTGGCTGCTCTTCCAGAGGACCAGGGTTCAAATCCCAGCACCCAGATGGCAGTTCACTCTCCATAACTACAGTTCCACAGGATCTGACGCTCTTTTCTAGATTCCAAGAGCACTGCATGCAGACCAAACAAGCCTATTTCACAGCACAGGTAATGCATTTTGACATGCCACTGTGTAACCACCAGCACATTCTTAAATTTTAGACATAAAAATATAAAATTTAAGCCGGGCGGTGGTGGCGCGCGCCTTTAATCCCAGTACTTGGGAGGCAGAGGCAGGTGAGTTCAAGGCCAGCTTCCTCTACATAGAGAGTTGTAGGACAGCTAGAAGACCCTGTCTCCCCAAAACAAAACAAAAAAGAAAATTGTATCTCCTTAGTTACTTGAAGCATTCTACTGCTTCCCTTGGGTCTTTGCAATTAGAAGCACTCCAGCCCTGGAGGAGTTGGTGAACAGATTCTCTCACCTGAGCTGGAGCATCTGTCCCGGGAACTCGGGTGGACCGCCTGCGGGTGACGATGACCGACTGCTTGTGCTCAGTGGGGTACTGCTCGAGACCCTTCCCGTCCTCATCAGCGCTTCCAACTAGGGCCACCTCAGCTGGACCCACAGTCCTCACAGGAACAGACACCGGGATGATGAGAGGTACCATCCCACTCTCCTCCCGAGCTCGCTTGGCGGCTAAGGCAGGCTCGGTAAACTCTACCCCGCACTTGGCAGTAGAGGCCAACACGCTTTTTCTCTTCTCCTCAGAGCCATTTGCATCCTGGAAAAGAGAAGATTGGGGGAATGGCAGTGAGGTTCAGAAAATGAGTCCATTTGCTGATCCAGGGCTCCCATGACCTCTCAGTCCAGCAACTCAACCATCTACTGGTGTTTGACAGCCGGCCTTTCCTCTTCCTATACATTTCAGATAGTCTCCACAGCCTCCCTTCCGCCAGGTTGTGCCACCCCAGCCTGAAGCAGCGGATTCCAGGTGTCCATTTCAGTCCACAGGTGATGTCTCACCTAGCCTACAGGGTGTGACACATAACAAAGCATCTCGCTCTGGCAAGATGAAGGGAGGTCTTTGCAGCTAATTCCTCGTGGTTATCTGACTGGAGGGAAGATGCAAAATTCTGTGACCTCCTGTGTGTCAATCTGGACATAAAGGCAACCATGGCTGCAACTTCTAAGGAAGGAAAGAGTAAATGCTGATCAAATGGGAGGCGCCTATCCCGACTACATGGCTAAGCTTCTTTACAGGAACCTGGGAAAGATGACCTAAGCCTTGCTACTGCGTTTGATGAAAAGTCACTTTTGAGCAAGTATAAAATAAAATTAAAACCCCAAGGTTAACACAAGTGCGCATATTCTGTTTGGTTTTTCTCCCTTTCCGTCTTTAAAGAATGAACTTTATTGCAATGTGATGTATATAACCAAACAAACTTGTTTTGGACCTGCATCATCCCTGTGTAACCAGCAGCACGTTCTTGAATCTTAGAATGCTGGCTCCCAGCACTACTACTCCCAGTCCTCAAGTTCCACATGAAGACTCTTAACAAGGACTTTCCTACCCACCAACCTCCGTGGGCAGAAACCTCAGCGTCCCTGCGTGTAATGGACGCCTCATGCAGGGGTTTTCTGAATGAAGAACTTTTATTTCCTTTACATAATTGAAAAAAAACTGCCCTATAAACCTAGCTTCATTTGTTATTTCCCTTCCCTCCCTGCCCGATGCCCGATACCGCTCTCAATCTCACCTGCATCGAGGCCAGCTCCACGGCCTTCTGGGCCAGGGTCAGCAAATTAGCCTCCTGGGATGCCCTGCGTCTCCGTCTTGTGCTCTGGATCACCCCACCTCGAACCATCTGTCCACAGTCCCCGAGGGCCCCTGCCCTCATGACTTCCTCATTACCCATGGCGGGAGCCTCCCGCTCCCGACCGTTGGGTGCCAGTCTCTCCCCATCAGCCAGCAGCTGTGACTCCCTCAGTTCCATTGGGAAACCCATGGTTTCGGGATGGGGCTGTCCCAGGGAGACTGGTGGTGGCTGCTGCAGCGGCCAATGATGAAGGAACAGACTGCCCGTGGGCTCATGCCCAGGTTGGGTGCCAGCTCCATCAAGGGAGTTGGAAGGTAGAATCCCCTCCTTGGAGAGACGGCGGGAGCGACGTGGGTAGGCCATCTGGGGCTGAGGTAGCATAGGCTGTGGGGCAGAGTCCTGTAGGAGGGCCTTGCGCAGTTCTGGGTTCATGTCTGGGTTGTGGGGAAAAGGGTAAGGGGCCATGCTGTGGTGAGGCAGGTGGGTCTGTCCCAGTGGGCCACCCGGTGCCAGGCCAAAGTCCTGGGGCTGCTGCGAAGACGGCTGATGCATGGGGTAGAAGTTCTCAAACAGCTGCATCTGGGGCAGGGCCGCTGGCTGCTGTTGCTGTTGCTGCTTCTGAGGTGGGAAGGAGGTGGTGGGGTTAGAGGGCTGCGGGCCCTGCCGGAAGACCTGGCGGTTCACCTGGTGGCCAAAGGCCAGCTGGAAGGGTTGCAAGGGCAGTGTCTGGTTTGGGGGGTTTCTTGGCTGGATGGAAAGAGTTCAAGGGTGCTTGGGGTCTCCCCACCTCCAGGTGCACCTTCTGTGGTACCGTGGGCTGCACTGCATTTCCATAGTGATCCAGCTGTGGACCTGGTTTGTTCACCTTCAGTGCCTCAGGGTGGTTATAGTAAGGAGAAACCCCTACACCTGGATGAGGGCTCCCTTTGGGTCCACTGTAGAGGGACAGGCGGTTCCATGTGGAGTGGGGTGGGGGCTGGCCAGGTTGCTGCTGCCAGCCACTGTCACTGATGCCTCCAGCCCCTCCACGCTCCAGGTTCCGCCCTGGAGCCATCACAGAGTTGGGCCACTTTACTGAGCTCACTTGGGCCTGCTGGGACAACATGGCTGCCGTGGTCCGTTCAGATCCATATACGACACTGTTCAGCAGAGTAAGGCTGTTGGGAGGGGACAGCTCCAGAGGCTGGGTGGTGGAGGCAACCCCTGTTGGACCTTCGTGGGCCCCGTACTGTTCATCCTTCGTTCTGAGGGACTGTGGTGGAGCCTGCAGGGGTGGTGGCTGTTCCTTGGCAGCTGGCTCCTGGTCCCCAAAAGGGCAACGCTTGCGCTTATTCTGAGCCTTGGGCTGGGCCTGGAGGTTCATGGTGTGGCCAGCTAAGCCCTGGCAATGAGACGCCCTTCAGCAGCTGCCCATCCCTTGGGAGAAGGTCCCTGCTGGAAGCCTGGCCCCAGTCCAGGAGCCACTGAGGGCAGAAGAGGGGAGAGGAAAAATCAGCAGCCCTCAGGCAGGAGCCAAGAAATGTCCACTGGTCCTTTTCCTCTTCGAGAGAGGCCCTTGAGCTCAGCTACACTTCCCCAGTCATGGTGCTGCACCGGGTCCTGGAGCCTGCAGAGGAAGAAGCAGTGACAGGGTCAGCCACAAGATCCCTAGATAGGAGTACCAGTGTCCCCCTGCCTCAAGTCGCAGAAGAGTGCTGCACATAGGGGCCAGGAACCATGGGGCAGCTGCCAGGAAGGCAGCAGGGTCAAAGTCTCCTCGGCTGGACTGTCACTCTCCTCTTGTCCCACCACCTCCTGGCTAGACTCCACATCTGCTGCATTTGATTGTGTGATTTGTGCCCTGCAAGAAGACACAGGCTGAAGGGTCAAGTGGGGTTGACATGTAGCCTAAGCCCCAAGTTAAACTGGGAAAAGGGAAAACAAAGGCCAAACTAAGAACCTTGTCCTGTTAAACTAGGTTCCGGCACTGTGCACCTGGGTCTATCTACACAACAGCCACAGACCCAGAAGACTCCCACTGCCTCCTCCACTTAAGACAGAGGAAGTTAGGGGACAGGGACTATCTCCATCCTCTGTAGTCACACCAGGCTCTTGCAAAGCCCTGGGCCCAGAGAGCTGGACTTGCAGCCTTTTATGCTGAGGCATGTAGGTGAGGCCCCACCCCTGGGAAGAGCTGCTGGGTGGGGCTCCGGCTGCCAGAGTCTTTCCCAAACTAGCACAGAACCTGTTTTGCAGCCCTGGCTGGATGGGGCCCAATTTAGTCCAGTAGCTGGCCAGCAGCTGCTGCCGCCCGCCACCTCCTTTCCTTCTACTGCTGAAGAACAGCTGGCTAGACCACAGTCTAACCCAAATAGAAGGGTGCAGTTCTAGAACTTAGGCCCCCAAGACTTCCTGTGAAGTAAGGTGTTCAGTTCTACTTTACCATAATTTTGGGGGGTGGGGCTGCTGGGACAGGGGCTTTATACACGCTAAGCACATGTACAAGCGATCCAGACTCCCCATCCCCCTCTAAGGTGATGCTTAAAATGATTGTTATATTGTCATTGCTACATAACAGAATCCAGGCCTGTATTTTACAACACGCATGGCCGCTTGCTTTATCATTACACTTCTGTGCTTTCTTCAGATAAAATTTGGTTTATTTGTTTAGTTCCCCCCCCCCCCGCCCGGGAAGTTGGTAGGCACAGGAGGTATACAGTCCACCTCTTCCCCAAGATTCTGGCCCTGGGTCACTAAGGTAGGAAGACTAGAGGTGGCGAATCTGCAGATCCCCGGTAAGCTCCGACACGGGACACGGAATGCAACAGAGGTTATGACGGCAGGTAGGGCGGTTCCCAGAAACCAGCAAAGAACAGACCAGGCGTCACAAGCCCCGCCCACAAGAAACCCCGCCCACACCAGCCGCAGCTCCCCTCCCAGGCGCACCGTGCTATCGCAGCCCTGCACGTTTCCGTGGCTCCGGCCCTGGCTCTTGGACTGGCCTGCCCGCCAGCCTGGCTCCCTGACTCACTGCAGGCCCCCACCCTCTCTTTCACTTTCACCCAGCACCCAGAAGGGGGGGAACTTCCTCCTCCATTTCCTTCCTCAGCCCCTGGGCCCCTAGACAGCTCGAGCCCCTAGACTGCGCACTCCTTTTGTTTTCCTTTGTGGAAATTGCAGGGACAGAGGGACAGAGAGCACTGAGTCACCCTAGCACCAACAGGAAGGGGAGAATTTGGACAAGAGCTCAGAGCTCAGGGCCAGAGAACCTTTTTTGAACAAATCTTTCTCTTGGTTTTTTAAACCCCCTTACTTGGGCAGCCAGGCCAGTTCACAGCAGAGAACAGAAAGCCAGCCAGAGATGGAAACTACACCCTGGGGTCTCCATGAAGCTGAAGGGTGGGGCTGCAAGTTCCACCTCTCTGAGGGAGACCCAGGCCCGGCAAAACTAGAAATGCGTGCGTGCAGCAAGGCAGAGGAAAGAAGACCATGTGAGAGGTCGGAGAGCCACAGCATAGGCTTTGGGGGGCCTGGGACAGGGTAAGGCCCACGTGGCAGGCAGTCATGGGTGCACATGCAGACATTTTGCTGTCAAAGGGGGCCTAGGCAGGGGAATGGCTATTCAGTGCCTGGCTTGGGGGGGTGGGGTGGAGGACATGAGGTGGAATCTGGGAAGGCAGCTCCAGGATGCAGTCGCTCTTGCCCATGGGTGTGTGGGGTGGCGGGAGAGATGTAAGTCAGAGGTGTGGTCAGCTGCTGTGCTTCCTACCCTACACACCAGGGAGAATCCACTGCTCAGCATACTACCATAGGGGAGAGAGGGACTTGCTTAGACCAAGAGGTTTGGGGGAAGGCGGGATCACCCCATAAAGGCTTCTTGCTGCAGAGATCTCCCTAACTGTGCTCTTGGCACAAACACACAGGCCTAAGAGAAGAGGAAGTGGGAAGGGCCACCTAGGTAGACAAGGTCTAAGTAGCCCTAATAGTAATAATGTAGCCAGCTTGCCTGTGCCAGGAGGGTCCAAAGTACTTTGTTGTTGTTTTTTAATTCCTGTATCAAGCAAAGATATTTTAAACTCTCATTTTGTAGGTAAGCTAGGTAAAGGCTTGCAGGTACAAGGTAATTTGCCTACAGTCACACATAATGTCACCTCTCTTGACACTGAAGCCAGGCACCTCTCTCTCTCTTTCTCCAACCACTCTGATTTTAGGCCCCATATGCTCACCATGAGCTCACTTAGGGCAAGGGCTTGCTGGACACAGAGAGCTCTTCCCTAGCTCTGTCCGGCCAGTCCCCTCTTAACTCTTGTTTGAGCAGGTAACCCTCTCCCATTCTCCTCAAACATAGAGACAGCAGGTACAAGGTCCAGCTGCAGGAGTCATGACACCTGTACTGGCTGGCTATGCTGGCCTTCACCATGCCTAGGTTCTCTAACCCTGGCGCTTCTGGCCCCACTTCAGTCTTGGCTGTTGTGGTGGGACTTTTCGGCTCCCAGAGGACCCTGGCACTTCCCGCCCCTGCAATTTGAACAGGGCTAAGCCACTTCCTGTCATTTTTCCATCCCACCCTCATTCTCCTCAGCCCCTCACGTGTAAGTCAGCCTGGCCTTCCTCACAGTGAGGAAGAAGGAAGCCACCCTCTCCAAAGACTGCTGTTCAATGGGTCAAATCCCAGAGGTTCAAGAAGAGGGTGTAAGGAGGAACCCCTGCAGGCAGGTCAGCCCTGGGACCAGAGGCAGAGCCTCTGACAGCGGATTCAAGAACATAGCAGAAGGAAACCCACAGCTTCCATGGGGCCCCAGACACTGCAACCACTTTGTCAGTCTATGTGACTGACTGTCACGCTCCCTTCTGTGGTCCCTTCCCCTAGGAGCCTTTCTGCTGCAACCAATCTCTGACCAGGGAGCCACAGGTATCCCTGGGCTGAAAACAAAGCCACTGTCATTATCAGTGGCCTGGGACCAGTGAGGGTCTCAATAAGTTCTATGGTGGAAAACATTCTCAGAGAAAGAGAGAGAGAGAGAGAGAGAGAGAGAGAGAGAAAAGGGTGCACCAAAAAGAAAACAGTACTGAACCTACATACGGGTTTCAGAGACACATGAGAAGGTTCTAGAAAGTCCTTGGGTGTCCTCTGTGCTAATGGTCACTATACTCTAAAGGGACAGTAGCTCTGCAAGTGACATAGCAGCCCACTTGCATTCCTAACTATGGCTGGCCTGTCCAGGAAAATCTATTGAGTCCTTCAGCATGGGAGAGTAGGACGTCATGGCCACTGAGAGAAGACTGTGCCACTCATCAGCCACCAGGGCCATTCAATTTGTTCATCTGAGACACAAGACTGCTATGAGTCATAGAGACCAGGGAGGAGGTACCCATATTGATCCAGGGTTACAGTGGGTCAACTATGAAATAAAGGCAAGAACCAGCTAGAAAGCCTTCCTAACCCTTAGAGGGCTAAACGCTCCTACTCCAAACTATTTATTTTGAGGCAGAGTCTAACTATGTTGCTCAGGCTAGTCTTGAACTCTGGGTCCTCTTACCTTAGCCACGTGAGTATGACATTACAGATATGTGCTGCCACCCCCCCCAGGTCCAGCTCAGGGAAGCAGGGGAATCAGAGCTTAGGGTCTCCTACCCAAGAGTTAAATGAAACACAAACAGGGTACCCTTCAAGACCCTAACCTCCAAGCAAGTCATGTCTCTGAGCACTGAAGGGCTGCTTTGGGGCAAAGTCTGAACCACCTACCCTGCCCAAAAGCTCCCACAGACTCTGGCTCCTGCTGCCTCTCCTAGCATTTCATGCATGAAGAATGTGGCCAGGCCTCATCAACACTTTCCCACTGTGCGTCTAGGTCTCTGACTAGGCTGTGTCCCTGCCTTTCCATCCTTTGCATTTGGTCATGACCATCTCTCTCATCCTTTTGCCAATGTGTCTTTTGGAAAGCTCTCCAACCCCAAGGCCGGAAGAGGGATTTCACAGCTTATCATGTTGCCTGACGCCACCACACACCCATGTGCGGCACACTAATGCCCAAGTGCCTGGTTTCCTAATGTCCACCACAGACCCTTGAGCCTAGACATTTAATGTGGAACTGCCTGATCCCAAGATCTGCACTTCAGAACTTACCCAAGCAAAAGTGTTCACAGGCAGGTACCCAGCCTGGGGTCCTGCCTAGTCCCAAGGCCAGTTTATCTCCCAGATAGACAGCAGAGGTCCCCAAGCTGCTGAGTCGATTGACATAAAGGGCCCACACTCTCCCTGACAACACACACGAAGCCCATGTCCTCTCCGACAAAGCTGAACACAGGCCTTCTCCAGTGGCGGGCCCATGAGTCATGTGCTCCTGGACCATCATTCACTGTCCCATACTACATCCAAGCCACCTGGAAAAGTACCAGCTCTCCTGCCCCTAAGGCTTCTCATCCCTGCCTGGGCCAGGAACGCAGGCCTTTAAGACGGTTTACCTCATGCCCCGACATGCTGGACTGGGTCTCAAGACAGCAGGATGTGTCTAAAACATTAAAGGACCATACCAAGGGGCCCTAGCTGGCGCCCTAGTCCAGGTTCATTTTCTAAACAGCCCCCTTTTTCAGATATCTGCGGTTTCTGGCTATAGCCAGGCTGAGTAAAGTATTCTGCAAATGCCATCTTGGGTCAGTTAAAGTTGTGAGGTCTTAGATAAACCTTCCCTCTAGACACAAAGTAGCTGAGCCTGTCTAGCTTCCTGAGACCCTGGGTACTCCCTCAACATGCCATTTGTTCCCCACTCCACTGCAACAAGGAGTTCCCACTCAGGCCAGAAATATGCCCAGACCACCGGATACAGAAGCCCTATTCTCAAGGAGTTTGCAAGCCAGTGAGACAGAGGCTTTGATGCATAAGGTACCGACCTGCCTGCCACAGGGAGAGTAGGGCAGGCAGGAGGCCTATGGCTGACCCATGTCCTACCCATGGTCCCTGGATCACCCTTTCCCCAGACTGAAGTTCAGCTCAGAGATGCAGAACCTAAGTCAACAGGCCAGGGAGGGAGTCCCCAGGGTCTCAGTTACAAAGCTAGACAGGCTCAGAAACTTGGCCAGGGTTCAAGCTGGATACAGTATGAGCTTTGACAGCAAAAAGGGTAACGGTGAGGTGCTTTTAAAGGATTATGTGGGGAATCCTCGGCCTTACAACATCCTCAGGGCCGCAGCCTAAGTGACCACCTTGATTGTCTCCCTCTCCCCTTGCCCCACCAACACCAGCAAGATGACCAGGGACCAGAATAACCAGTTTCCTTTGGGGGGGGGGGTTCATGCAGAGAGAAGTGCTACGAAGGCAAAGCAGAGGACCAAGCCTCCAGGCTCAATGCAGCCTCCACTGAGGGACTGACTAAGTAGACAGGGTCACCAGCAACCCTCCTGAGGACTCAAAGATCAGAAAGAAGAGGGTGACGGCGAGTTACACACCCTGTAAAAAAAGATAAGGCCGTGCAGATGGTTCAGTCAAGTGCTTGGCACTTATGTATGACCCTCCTCAGTTTCAATCTCCAGCACCCACATCAAAAGCTGGACATGGCAGGGCACCTATAATCCCAGTGTGGGGACATCCAGACAGACAGAAGGACTCCTGCAGCTTCTCAGTCAGCCAGCCTAGCCAACTGCCAAGCTCCAAGTTCAATAAGAGATCTGACTCAAAAATCAGGTAGAGATATGAATGGGGCAGACACCCAACAATGAATGACCTCTGAGCTGCACACTCACATGTCCACATGCACCCTCACCCCAGAGGGAGAGAACCATGAGACACACAAATAGCCCTATAGCCGTGTCCTCAGATGGCTGAAACTTGGGTGGGGGCCCTCTCGTCTGTCCCCTCACAACACTCTCTGTGCCCTGTGATGCTCACACGACCAGAGTCTGCTTTAATGCTTCCCTTCTGGAAAGCTCCAACTCCCTAGTAGGTCTAGGGCAGGGTTCTCTGGAGGCTGCCTGAGTGTCCCAGGGCCAATCTCGGCTCCGAGCCAAGATACAGAGGAGGCCAGTCACAGGGGCCTTGCTTCACACTGCCTGCCCGGCCTCTTCCCCACTGCACACACCCTGCTGCAGCTGTGCAGGTCTGCCTGGGCCCCTTCATCCATTCAACAGGCATTTGATGGCACTGGCTGCATGCCAGGCTCTAGGGAGACACAGGAAACAAGGCATAGTCTTTACCCTGTGGAGCTTCTGGTGAAGTGGGCCGAGACAGACACAGAAACACATACCAACTGTAATGCAGGGAAGGGGAAGGGCTAGAGATAAAAAGAAGGGACAAGTGACCCATCCCCCGCAAGTTTCCTCTGAGCTTCTGCTGAATTGTCCCATTTTGCCTTCAAGTCCAACCTCTATAATTGTTTCTGTTAGTTCTCTGTCTCCAGCACATACTGTCACCCTCACTGACTCTTCTAATCAATCCATCACTACTCCATAATGCTTCATGGGACTAGAAGCAGATGCAGAGAGTGGTGGGTGGCTTGTCAGGGAACTGGGTGTCTGGTCTGACAATCTCCACTCACTAGTTCCTGCATCTGAGGAACTTCAGGGCAGGGGAAGACACAGGAACCAAAGGAAATACCTATGTAACACGCATCAGCCACGCAAAGCACCAACTGCACGCCCAATGTGTGCACGTGCTGCTTACTTGTACAGACACTATTTCCCAGCTGAGGCATAAGGAGAGGGTGGCTCTGAAAAGTAGCTTGTCCCAGAGTTCTCAAGTGAGGAACCAGGCTGCCGACTCCAAATAGTAGAGCTGTGTCCCTCCCCCTGCATCATCATACTCCGTAGCCAGTCTGTATGCTGCAGTGATTCTCAAACCCACCCTAGGTCTGAAAGGGGGAAGAGAGCAAATATAGGAAGCGAATCCACAGTGCTTCATAAGGAGCCCGGCCAACGACAAGTACTAGAGTCGGGGAAGGGATCTCGAGGCACGGTCTGGTCTAGTGACGTTTCCTAGAAACCATCAGTGCAAGAGCAGTACTCTGTGTAGAAGATACAAGGGTCCCAAAGAGCCCTCCAGGGTGGACTTTGCTTCTAGAAGCCCCTAGGGACAACTATGACTCTTACAGAGCCCAAGGTCCATGGGGCTATTAAGATGTGGGCGGCATCTCATTTAACCCTCACTTTTTTTTGTTTCATTTTCCAGGCTAGGAATGGAATGCTCAAAAATATTTATTTAACACAAATGAAGGCAGTAATGGGGGAAGTGTAGAACAAGACATAAAAATGAAACGGGGCCGGGCTTAGTGGTACACGCCTTTAATCCCAGCACTCGGGAGACAGAGGCAGGTGGATCTCTGTGAGTTCAAGGCCAGCCTGGTCTACAGAGGAAGTTCCAGGATGGCCAGGGCTTGTTACACAGAGAAACCCTGTCTCCAAAAAAAAAAAAAAAAAGGCAAAATGAGGCATAAATTCTACCTTATCAATAACTACTTAAAATGTCAATATATTAAATACTCCAATCAAAAAGCACTGGAAGGCTGGGCGTGGTGGCACACACCTTTAATCCCAGCACTCAGGAGGCAAAGGCAGATGGATCTCTGTGAGTTTGAGGCCAGCCTGGTCTATAAATCAAGCCCAGGACAACCAAGGCTACATAGAGAAACCTTGTTTTGAAAAACCAAAACCAAAACCAAAACGAAACAAACAAACAAAAAAAAGGTAGTGGAAGGCAGAATCTTCTTTTTTTTTTCTGAGCCAAGGTTTCTCTGTATAGCCTTAACTGTCCTGGAACTTGCTTCACACTCACACAGATCCACCTACCTTTGCTTCCCAAGTACCTGAGATTAAAGGAGTGTGCCACCACCCACCAGTGAGATTTCTTAAAGGTGGTCTAATTATATGCAGTTTACAAAAGACATAAATTGGTTCAAAATAATGAAAGAGACAACGAGAGGCAGAAGCAACTGGGCATGGTGGTATATGCCTTTAAGCACTTGGGCAGAGGCAGGTAGATCTCTGTGAGTTCGAGGCTAACCTGGTCTACAAATCAAGTCCAGGACAGCCAGGCCTATTACACAGAGAAACCCTGTCTTGAAAAACCGAAAAAAAAAAAAAAATTTTTAAAAAGAGAGGCAGAGGCAAGTAGATCTCTATGATTTGGAGACCAGCCTGGTAAGTTTCAAGCCATCCAAGGCTGTAAGTGAGACTCTGTCTCAACTGTACCCCAGCCCACCCCAAGAAAAAGGAAAGAAAAGAAAAAGAGGTGCTGGAAAGGTAGCTCAGTCTGCAAAGTGTTTGCTGTAAGCATGAGGATCTGAGTTCAGATCTCCAGCACCCACTTAAAAAGCTGAACCCAGCAGCACACACCTGTAACCCCCACGCTAGGGAGGCGGTCACAGGAGGATTCCCTGGGGCATGCTGGCCATCCAGTCTAGCCAAATCAGTGAGCTCCAGGTTCAATGAGAGAATGATCTCAAAAAATAAGGTAGCTGGTGATTGAGGAAGACACACACACACACACACACACACACACACCTGCACACAAGAACACCAAATACATTCACAAAATATACATACACATCAGATAAATATATAAAAGATAAAAGAATGGAAAAATTATCATGCAAATAGTATCTAAAGGACAGCGGGAAAGACTGCACAGTATTTGGGTAAAACTGATCTTTAGACAAAAACTGTTAACTGGAGACAGAGCAAAACTTTTTGTCATAATAACAATGATGATCCATCAAGAAACTACCACAGTTATAAACAAATATGTACCCAACACTAAGGCAAAACCATGAAGCACACACTGTCAGAATTGAAGTGAAAACAGTCAGTTCAACAGTTATCATCAAAGACTTCAATATTCTATTTATTTATTCATTTATTTAGAAACAAGGTTTCACTCTGCAGCCCAAACAGGTCTGGAACTTGATACAATCCTACTGGCTCAGCCTCTCAAGTGCTGAATCCCCAAACCCCGGCCTCTATTTTCAATAATGAACAATACAGTTAAACAAAAGATCAACAAGAAAAAGAAAACTTGAATGAGACAAAGCAACTTATAGAAAACTCATCTATGCATCACTCACTAAAACGACAACATCATATACTCTCTTCAGAGAGGGCATGCACTAGAATGGATTAGAAATCAAGTAAATCTTAGCCGGGCCTGGTGGCGCATGCCTTTAATCCCAGCACTTGGGAGGCAGAGGCAGGCGGATCTTTGTGAGTTCGAGGCCAGCCTGGTCTACAAAGTGAGTCCAGGACAGCCAAGGATACACAGAGAAACCCTGTCTCGAAAAACCAAAAGAAAGAAAGAAATCAAGTAAGTCTTAATATATTTAAAAGGATTGACATTACACAAAGTATGTTCTTTGATCAAAATGAGCTAAAATTCGAAAGCAAACAGTAAATCTGAGATGGCTGGGCGTGGGGGTGCACGCCTTTAATCCCAGCGCTTGGGAGACAGAGGTATCTGTGAGTTCAAGGCCAGCCTGGTGTACAAAGGGAATCCAGGACAGCCAGGGTTATTACATAGAGAAACCCTGTCTCTAAAGTAAATAAGTAAATAATAAAATAAATAAATTTTGAGAAATTTACAGAAAACAAAGGTTCAAAGACCTGTTCATATTCTCCTGGTTTGTAAAAGCCACTCCCTCCTCAACCCATGTTCTCCATGCATGGTAGACCTTGACCTTCTGCAAGCACATAGGTATTTTCTTGTCCTTTCTTCACACCAGACACTGATTCTGACCCCAACCCTGATCCCAGAATGATACTAGCTTTCACAAAGCCAGGCATGGTGGCACACACCTTTAATCTCAGGACTCAGAACACAGAGGCAGGGGGATTTCTGGCCTGGTGCACATAACGAGTTCTAGGCCTACCACAGATACATGAGACCCTGTCTCAAAAAAATAAAATAAGGGCTGGAGAGATGGCTCAGAGGTTAAGAGCACTAACTGCTCTTCCAGAGGTCCTGAGTTCAATTCCCAGCAACCACATGGTGGCTCATAACCATCTATGAGGATCTAGTGCCCTCTTCTGTCCTGCAGGCATACATGCAGACAGAACACTGTATACATAATAAATAAAATCTTTAAAAATAAATAAATAAAAATAAAATAAAATTGGGGGTGGCGTTAAATGGCTTCAAGATGAAGCAGCCTTTCTTTACTGTGCAACAGGTCACCTTGTAGCTTTGCTTTCCCTGGAAAAAATGGCCACAGGCCAGTATTTCTACTCTGTGGCCAGTCTACAGAATATCCTATATGTACTTCCTTCCCAAAAGAGGAGCTAACATTTACAGAACACTCCACTGAACCAGGCGCTTTGCAAACCCGATTAATAACAATCTTTACAAGGCACACAAGGAGGCACCCTGTCCTTTCCGCTCAGGGAAACTGAGACTCTGCTGTGAAAGTGGCAAAAGCAAGATCCAAATGCTGTCTGCCTCCAAGGTCCCTCATCTTTCTACCATCCCATCCCTGCGGTGCCCAGAAGAAAAGCGCAATGGTTCTGAGAACCTTACAAAGCCAGTGTGGCCTCTGCCTTTTCTCCCACTCCACCCCAAGGCTTCTCCTCCTGGGGAACCTTTTCCTCCAGGGTGTGGTATATCACACCCCTCTCAAGAAATGATCCAAATCTTCTGGAATACTACATCCCTACTAGAGGCGCTGATGAAAAGCTCCTGAAAGAGCCGAGGGCCCAGAGAGCATACAGTCAGCATGGAGAGGAGCCGGCAGAGGTAGGCTGGAAGCTGCAGGTCAATGGAATCTCCATCAAGTAAGGGCCTCCCACCACATCGAGATGCTTGGGCCTCATTCCAGAGGCAACTGGCAAAGCAGAGCTCAGCTGGGAAAGCTGAACAGATTCCAAGTATCAAGGGCTGTCCATGTTCACCCAACCTAACTCCTCAATCAGCACAGTAATCCAGAGAAAGAAATTTGTCTTTGGACACATCTCCAGGAGCGTAGCAGGGCTCCAATATCAAGGACTTCAAAAATAATGTTTCCTGCCTTCATTTAAGAAGGCCTCAGCTCTTGGCAACACGGAGGAAAACCTCGAGCCAAGGTAAATGGCACCACTACACAAATACAGCTTTATCCATGCCTTTAAAGTCGATTGAGGGAGCTGCCGTGCAAGCATGGTACTAAGACTCCTACTAAATCCTCAGCAAAGCAGCCGTCTTCCTCTCCCTCTTTTCCACCAACAAACCTGAAAAATTCCAAGGAGTCAAAGGTCAGGGGAGCAACAAGGCAAGCCCAGAACCGGAGCCAGGACTGCCTGTCTCAATAACTCTTTTTGCAAACTTTCTCCTTGAGTCTCAGGCTTCGCCTCTTGTTTGGACACCACAAAGAGCTATTTGAAAAAGATGACAGGAACCAGGCGAACAGAAACCTCCAAGATACGGCTTCTCCCTGAAGACTGTGTGCAAACCACCCTCATGCCCTAAAAGTGTGGCTGGCTGGGAAAGGCCCAGTAGGTAGGTAGCTAAGTAGCTCAGAAGAAGCTACAGAGATTACCCCCTGTGCACCCCCACCCGCATCCTGTGTCTTTTCCTTCAAGAGCCACACACTCCTAAGTACTCTCTTGCACTACACCCACAAGTGGCTTCAAACTAAAGCCTGCCCTCTCCAGGCCATCAGCTACCCCAAATGCCCATGAGCCTCAAGTTGTTACCCCTTTCCCTGATGCCCTGAAGTCTGTGTCCAATTGATTCCGTGCTTGAATTCTTATCTACCATCCCTACTATCCAGGACACTGAGCATCAGCTCTAGCCTCAGGCAATCACATCTCTGCATGGGATTCTACGGCTTCTTCCAAACAAATTTGTAAATAAAAGCCGTTCAAGGAACACACTAAACAAGGGAGAGGGAGACTAGTAACCGCACACTCCAAGATCTCAGCAGAAATCCCCGTTTCATGGCCAATGAAACCAAGGCCAGACAAGTAAACTGACCAGGAACCCATGGTCACTTTCCCTAAGGACATACAGACGACCACTAGAGTAGAGCTGTGCTCAGGTCTGCCAAGTGGATACCCTCACATTTGACATCTGTCTTAGTCACTGTTCCATTGCTGTGAAGAGACACAATGACTGAGGCCAATCTTATAAGAGAAAGCATTTACATAGGGCTTGCTTACAGTTCTAGAGGTTTAGTCCCTCAGCAGCATGGCTGAGAGCAAGGCAACATGCAGGCTAACATGGTGCTGCAAAGGTAGCTAAGTGTTCTACATCCAGATCCACAGGCAGCAGGAAAAAAGAGACACTGGGCCTGGCTTGAACTTTTGAAACCTCAAAGCTCACCCCTAGTGATACACTTCCTCTAACAAGGCCACACCCACTCCTAGGCCACGCCTCCCAATCCTTCTCAAATAGTGCCACTCCCTGGTGACTAAGCATCAAATAGGTAAGTCTGAGGGGAGAGGGGGATTCTTATTCAAACCACCATAGCACCGCTTCAGACCTACCAGGTCCTTGACAACTGTTTGGCTCATCTCTTCCCAGCTTTGAGATGAAGCGAGGAGTCTGGTGTATGGGGTCATAAGCCTTCTTCCTACCCCCCCCCCCCCCCCCCCAGGTTTTCCTGTCTGGCCAGCTCGAGAGAGGGACAAGACTCACCTTGTTGCCATACTTGGCATGAAGGATATAGATGGGTGTCTGCTTGTCTGAGGTAAGAATAAAGAATGGAGGTGAATGTGTTACCTGATCCTCCCAGTGACCAAGCACAAAAACTGGCTGCCAGGAAAGCTGGGTTCCCAGGATGGCTGCCTGGAACCTCTTAAAAGGGCTGCAGGGTAGGTGCAGAGAGCCGCCCACCTTTCTCACCCAAACATTGAGTCAAGCAGCAGGGCCTTTCTCAGGCCCCGGTCAAGATGCAGGACCTCTGCCAAATGCTGGCACATTCCTTGCGTTTCTCTGAGCAGCTGCTGTGGAGCCTTTTCTCCTAAGTTGATTTATTCTTTATTGTTCCTGAAATACACCCAGAGGCCTTTGGCATGCCACGCCAGGCACCCGCAGAACATTCAGCCTAAGCCCCAAATACACACCAACCAGGCAGTCTGGGGACCTGATCCAAACCAACACGAATAACAGGCCCTAGGGTCAAACCCAGCAGCAGGAAGACTCAAGATCCCACCTAACCCCTAGACTATGGTCTTCCAGAACTTTTCTTCGGGCTATAGAGCCTGGGGTACATTTGGGAGAGGAGACATTGGAAGGCCTAAATCAAGCCTCATCAGCCCTTCTGAGCATGACTGACTGGCTCAGCCATCCCAGACCCAAACTGGGTTTCTGGTTGCCCTGTGAAGTGCATGGGGAGGGAGGCACAGAGGGATCTTTCCTGCCCTCCTCAGCCCTAAACATCTCCCTACCAATCAGTCCAATGATGGCCCAATGCATCTCACTGCAGTCCATGTGTGAGGCACCATTCCCTGTGCTTATGGGAACAGCCACAAGAGTTAAGCAGTGGGGTAAAAACCTGCTGCTAGCTTTTGTGAGCCTCAGCTTCCTTATCGCTAAGTGAGCATAACAGTATTAAAGCTAATGCAGGATCAGAGGAGGTAACGTGAAGATGAACTACCCGCGCAAAGTGAGTACTCGATAAACGGTATTTCCTTCCCCCTTTTGCTGGGCCTGTGAGAAATGAATGGCTTGCCTCTTTCAGCCCCACAGCTGGCTGGCAGCGGCTCTGGGCCGGCTGAGCAGAACAAGGAGACAAGGGGTCCCTGCAACAGTGCTGGGCTCAGACATGCGAGACATCTGGTCAACAGACTCAGGAGAGGGAGCTGGCAAGAATTCCAGAGCACACACAGCACAGGACTCCTCTAGACTCAACTGTGCCAGCAAAGACTACAGGGACACAGTGGGACAAAAGCATTTCCCAGAGAACACTGGCAGGGCTCTCAGGCCCACAAAGATGAGCCACCACCCTCCTGGACTCACTCTAAGAAGAGCAATAAAAGGGAAGGCGCTGTGGTGGCCTGTGAGAGGCTGGAAAAGGGTGGCCACAGGAAGTAGGAACAGGGTGGCAGACGCTGGGCCTGCTTTCGAAAGTAAGTCTGCCCAGAAGTCATGGCAGTGAATGTTCCACAAGTGGAAGTACCCGCCTGCTTATTTTTGGCACTTCTGCCCAAAGCCTGCAAGGAAAAGCTGCCACTAGTAACATAGAAGGGCTGTTTATTCGAGTGTACAGGCATGGGGGACAGGAGATATACACCAGCAGCCACCATGGTAGAGGGGCCTTTGCCCTTTTTCTTTCTTTCCTAGCTGTCACTGTTGGATCCTATGTATGCACGGTATAAGCGTGACTACTTCTGCTCTCACTCAGATCCAGCTTTCCAACTACAGAGCATGTACTCTAGAACTGGAACACCAACACAAGCACATGCACACAAATAAATAGCTACAGACCCAGGAGAAGCTGAGCCACACCCAGGAGCTTAGACAGTATTCCTCTCTCTGGGTTCTTCCTGCACTGAGGTCAGCCCTTCCAACTTCCAAACTGGTAGGGCAGTGACTCTGAGGACAGACACCGGATGTAGGCACATGGCCTTCTTCCCACCCTCCCTAATGGGAACTGGCAACTCACAGTATCTTGGCCTCTCTATGTGGTAGGGAAGGAGTTTAGCTAGATACCCCCCCCCCCCCCGCAAATGTTTTCCAGCTCTTGGATGACTCTCCAAAGCTGGAGAGCTCAGGACTATCAACTAAGGCCAACAGAGGCCTCGGACCCAGTGAGGTCAGGTGAGGACACAGGTGCTCGCCCCAGGAGCTGCCCAAGGCTGAGAGGAGCTTGAAGCATATAGGCCCACCTGCACTTCAGAGTGGCAATTTTACAACAACAGTCCCTTTCTGAGCTCCAGTGGCTTTTCCCTTCCCAGCAGGCTGGACTAGGGCTTCTGCCTACCCAACCTAGGAAAAGCTAAAGCCCAAATCACCTTCCTGCATTCCTTCTTCTCTGGAGCCCATTTCCAAGAAGAATCTGGACGGCCTCATGGAATGGCCTCAGGGAATCCCCGTCTGGCTGCAAGCCTACAGTAGTTCCCCCCCTTCCAGCTTGGGTGAGCAGATCTTACCCAGGCTGCTCCCTTCCCCCTCGCTGAGACTTGGAGGAAGAAGTGCTCTCAGCCACAAGCTCCCTGTGGCTGGGAGAAAGGCAAAGGGAACAGGGAGCACCTTCCAGGGGCTGGCCACTCCCAGAAGAGAAAGAGCAACAGCTGCCAGGGAAGCAGTGGGCCACTTGTCCTGGATCTCCCTACCAGTCCTCACCAGTACAGAAGTAAGAGACCTTCATCCCCACCCACCAAAACCTCAGCTCTTTGCTGACTGACGTGGGGCAGCTTCCTTCCTCTGCATCATTTCAGTGTTTCTCCTCATCCCTGTTCCTACTTCAGCTGGAGAAAGGGCCAAAGTGCTCTTTGGTGGGACAACTCCTACCCCAGCTCCACCCAAACCTCCATCCAGATCACACGGTCAGGGGACAAAAACGAAGGTACTTTTTCCTAGGCTGCAAAACACCTACGTTGGTCCAGGTGAGCTGTTCAGCCAGAGGTCTGAGCAGATAGGTTCCCCAGAGCACAAGGTGACCTCTGGGAAATTAAGCCCTTAAGCCTCTTCTCCAGCGACAGTCCCTTGTACCAGCATGGACCTGGGTAGCCTAAACCTACAACCAAAATAGTTGTAACCCAAGACCTAAGGTGTTAGAAAATAAGCTTCATTTGAACAAGCCACTCGGGGGCCCAGACACTGATTTCCTACCACAAGCAGGACCCCCTTCATTTCCTCTTCCCCGGTTTGCAAAAGGCAAATAGGAGTTGAAACTGCACCTAGTGAATGGAAAGCTAGCATCTACTGCAAACCTACTTACTACCAGCCCACCAATTTGTATAGGTAATCTTGTTTCACCTTTACAGCAACTGTGCAAAAAACACTGGTCTCTTCCCCATCTTACGGAGGAGAAAACCGAGGCTCGGGAAACTAGGCAACGCCCAAGGCCTCACTGCAAGTGAAGAAGTGGAGTATGAACCTGGGTACTCAGGGGTCATTCTCAGGCACCCGCCAGGCTTCAGTCACTGCCAGGTGACTCTCCACACACCATCCAGGAATGGCGGTCCAGGGTGGAGGCGGAAGTGGGTGTGGCCAAGTTTTGCTTGATGGCTCTGGAATTTGAATTGATGCCCCCCCAACTGTTACAGTTGCCAAGTGACTGTGAGAGCCCATGTAAGTGTGCAAGTGGTGGGGGTGGGAGGAGGGTGATCTGGATTCCAAAGAGCAATCTCCAACACAAAGGTTATGCTGTAATGCTTCTGATTCATAAAATGAGCTCACAGTCTCTCGGTGTCCCAAATGCTGCTTCAAATACAAATGCAGGTCCCCTCACTAAGAACTGAGGATTTCAGCATGGTGCAATTTCATTTCCTTTAGCCTCACATGTGCAGAAGCAATTTCTCCAACGAGAAGCCACCATTGGCTGCATTTCCTGCAGTCTGCAATGAGTTAGGAAAACGTAGAGCCCCCCTACGCAAGCTGTCCCTGCACCAGAACACATACACACACACACCCAGGAAGGATGCCAACCTGTCCTAGCCAGCCAAGGAAAAGGCCAGTTTAGCAGATCTCCAGACAGGAGGCTCTACAACTCTCACTGTGAGGTCCCCATGGGGTCAGGATGACAGACACTGGCTCCCAGAGGCTAAATGTGTTGAGGAGCAAGCTTTACCAAACCAACACCGGGATCCCTGTGATGAACTGATCCTCTTGAAACTAAGGATGCAGTGAGGTGGTCCCCATAAGACCCCCAGATCCCACACTACCACACACCCCCATCCCAGGATAGCCTTGAATTCACGAGCTCAAGTAATTCTCACATCCCACCCTCCCACACCTACCTCCCAAGGACCTGGGACTAGAGGGGTGTACCATTAACCTTGGCAAGTACTTTTTTTTTTTTTTTTGATGGAGAGCTCTCACTCACTTACCTAACGAGTACTACCTCTTACTGAATGCCAGGCACTGTGGAAACAGCCCTAAGTTTACACTAAAGCAGAAGCTATCAGTGTCTTGCAAGTAGTATTACCTCAGAGCCCTCACAGCAACTCGATGCAGGAGGGCCTGTGCTCCTGACACCGTAAGTGTGCAAACAAAGTAGCAGTCATGTATTCAGAAAAAAGCCTTTAGCAGTGATGCGAAACAGGAGTAAAGGGGTCAGCAAGGGTCTCCCAGCCACTTACGTCCTCACCCCTACACCAGCATCAGCAAGTGTCTCTTTTGGGTGATGTGCTATCAAGGCTAAAGATTTGTGGTCCGAGCCCACAGGAAACCAGCCAGGCATGCTCTCCATCTTCTACCTACTTCTGTCTTTTTCCAGAGGCCTTGGCTCCAACAAGCCCTTCTGGGTCCCACGTCTACTGGGACCCATCTGCAGCCACATGTTGCCTCTCCCTCTTCCATTTATTAAAAGCAGCAGCCCAGGGTCAAACACTAGGGCTGGTTTTAAAATCTCGCGTTTAAACATTAAACTTTCATCCTTGGAACTCTTTTGAGTTGCGGAGTAGGGGTTCTACCTGGTGCTTGGAGCTGCCACAGTGGCAGGCAGGCGACAGGCCTTCCCAGAGCAAGCTGTGAACCTGGGGGCATTCTCCAGGCTCTTCACCCCTTGACCCCTGGAGTTACAGACCAGAGAAACCAGCCAGAGGCCAATCCAATTAGAATGGAGACTGGGCCAGGCCTGTGCAATGAGATAGTTTATCACAGTAATTGAATGTTTACACCCTGCAGAGCAGCAGGAAAGAGAGGCCCCATAAGTTCTCAACCGACGGTCTGTCTGTCCCTTTTGGTCCTGGAGTCAGAAGGGTGCATTTCTCTGATGCTAAAGGTGCATGCATCATACTTTCTCAGGGTGGCTGTGGACTGAGACTGATGGTTTCACCCCCTCAGCCGAGGCAACCAAGTTGGAGTCAGAGATAGTTTTATCCTCACCAAATCTCCTTAGTCCTAAAACTTCAGGATGAGTATAACCCAATCCCCCAGGCCAGGCTTCCTGTGCTGCCTGAAGCCACTTTTCCCCTCTCCAGCAACAGCTGCCCCGGGATCCCCCCCCCCCCCTACACGCACGTGCCGCCGGAGGCCTGAATGAGCAGCCAGTGCTCCCCTATCCTGCCTCCCTGGAGCACATAGGTCCGAAGTGGGATGGTGGAAGCAGGAAGCAGCCGCCGAAGTTGCAGCCAACAAAGTTTAAAATGAGGCAAGAAACTTCCCCTTTCATCTCTCATCCAGCAGCTCTTGCTAGATGGTTTGGGACACTCAGTGGCCTTCCTTTTAGGCGGCAGATGCCTCCTCCAGGTCTGCCTTAGTTCTGGGGCTTGAAAGTTCCAAGTGCCCAAAGTTCCTCGGCTTCCCAAAGTCTTTTTTCTTTTAAGGCCTGGGTGGGGGGAGCAGCAGAGGTCCACAGGCCCCTCAATGTGAATGTGTTAGGCGGGGAATGATGAACTCCACCGAGCCCACCATATACAGGGCCCAGACGAACCCGGGCTCCAAAGCTCAAGACCAGCACCAGGGGACACAGCACCTGGCCGGAGACGCGGGCGTGCGGGGGCGGGCGAGACGGATGACAGGTCTGAGGTGCACCAGCAACGCCGGGCGCGCGGGGCGAGGCGGCTCCACGCTCGTGCTCCGGCCCGGTTGCGCTCAGCACTCCAGCCTAGGCCTCTTCAGCACCGGCCCCAGGCCCCTGCCCCCACCGCCCCAGCGCAGCTCTGTCCCCGCGCCGCCGCAGCGCCTAGCACGCCGGAACGAGAAGGGGCGCTCGCCCTCCCGCCCGATCGCTCCAAGTTCTCGCAGCTCGCGAGCCTCTCGTCGCGCCTCCCCGGCCCCGGCAGGCACGCCAGCGGGTCCCTGCGGTCACCACCTCTCGCTCACGCGCCCGCAGCCCCTAGTTCCCGGTGCAGAGCGGCTCGGGAGGGCTCTCCAGCCCGGGGCCGCGCCTGGGTGGGCGGGCCGCGCGCGAACTGCGTAGCTGCACAAACCCGGCGCTGCACACGCAGCAGCGGGCGCCGGGCGGACGCGAGCCGGGCCGGGCCGGGCGGGGGCGGGCTACGGCGGCCCACGCCCCCGCCGCCCCGCAGGCAGCCGAAGTTGGCCGCCGGGGGCCCCGCGGGTGCAGAGCTGCAGCCACCGCCTGCACGGTAGCCGGGGGTTGGGGTGGGGGGCCCCCTCACTGGCCGCGCCGGCTGCAGGCCCCGGCCGCCCGCCGAGCACCACCACTTACCGGCTCCCGCTCGGCCTCTGGCCTCAGCGGTCTCCCTTCCTTCCGCCGGGAGCCGCCACCTTCGGTCGCCTCCGGAGAAGCCCAGCCGTCTGCACGCACTCGGGGATTTTGAAAACAAACAGGCGCCGCCGCCTCCCCACGCCGTTCGCAGGGCTTAATCCAAAGCCCGCGCCTCCCGAAGCGGGGAAGTTTGCTGGCAGGGCCCGGGCGGGACGTGCGTGCTGTCACCCGCCGCTCGCGACACAGCAGCCTCGGCGCGCCCCGCGCCCTTACAGTCCGCCTGGAGAGCTCTCTCCCTCCCTGCGTGTCACCCCCAGTCCTGCGATGCAGTCAGGATTGCACGGCTCTGACTCATCGGTTGAGCTCACAGCTTGAAAAAAAAGAGAGAGAGCGAGCGAGAGAGGGTGAGAGAGAGAGAGAGAGGGCGAGAGGCAACAGCGAAGGAGGAGGAGGACTCTCTGGCGTGTACAAAGGATTGCACAACTCGAGGCTGGGAGCGCAGAGCGCCCAGTGGCTGGCCGGCGCGCACGGCACGGCGGCGAGCAGGAACCAGCTCTACCACTTCATCAGCACAACTGTCTCGGGGCGGCCTCTCCGCCTGCAGGCTCCGCGCCGCCCACTTCCTGCGACCAAATAAGGCTGGGGAGGCGTCTTTGAACCTCGGGGTGCCTGCCGGGGCTGGGGATTTCCAGCAGACCTTACCTCCACTTGCAGGGCTGCAGCCACCCTACCCCCAGCCTGGGCCTGAGCCCCCTGATGGCTCTTCTGTAACCAACAGGCCACGCGGGCTTGTTCCTTGCACACCAAGGTCAGGAGGAGACGGTGACGAAAGGTTTGGAAAGCCATCCAGCCTGCCAGGAAAGAGTGTGTGTGTGTGTGTATTGAAAAAGGGCATAAGTCGGTTTCCTCCACAAAAACTGTGGCTTTGGATGCAGTAAAATCATACACAACTCACTCCGAGGCACTTCAGCAACAGCCTTCCTAAGTTAGGATCTCTAAACTACCAGCCCCACCGTGGTGTGAAGGTTATAGACAAACTAACCCTGTTCACATGACCATTACTTAGGTGCTGAAAAGCTCCTGGGTTGAATTCTCACAACTCGGGCCAAAGTTAGGCAGCTCTGACTCAAGGCCACGTCCCTGGTCTTCTCCCTCTTGCCTTTCTTAAACGGCCCTGACATAATTTTCTGGCCCTAGACCGTGATGCCTCTTTTCCCATTTTGGTGGTTGATGGGAAACTCAAGAGTTCTTCCAGAGCTGAGGGCAAGTCAGATGTACTTTGCTGTCTGCATGTTGTTGCTTCTTAAGATGAGTCAGAAGGCTTTCCTTTGAAGGAAAGAAAAGCCACTGAGGAACACACTAGCTTCTAGTAACCGCTTTCCCTGGCGACCAATCCTAAGCGTCAGGTGCATCCATGAAACCGATTTTCATCCCCGAGATTACAGGACCTGCGTCTTCACCTTATCTAGTGAGTGGATGACACAGAAAACTTGCAGGATCTAAGAGACTTTCCCATCCTCATCCACCTCTTGGCTGGCTTCACTGCTACCTGTGTGCACCTGGAAGGGACTCCTCCCCCAGAACACAAGGGCTTATTTGTCCTGTTAAGACAAACAGGTCAGAGAATTTTAACTGCAAAGTATCGATAAATATGCCAGGGGACTAGACAAGATGACCTCTTAACATCTGTTACAGTTTAAGATCCATGAGTTTGTGGCTGTGGAAAAAAAAAAAAAAAAGAATAAATGGAGGAGCCTGGGAAACCCCTTTCTACAAGGAAAAGCCCAGGCTCCCCAGTTTAGTATCCACTATGACAACACTTCCCCATACAGCAACTGAACGACTGTGTATTTTAGCAGTGTTACCCAATGGGTAGGAACACAGGTTCAGAGAAGTTGACTGCCTCACATAAAGCAACAGGGTAACCCAATAATCTGTCACCTCTCTTCCTCCAGTCTCCCAAAGAGTAGGTCACTGGCCAGTTGAGGGACTAGAGTACTCAGGTAACATAGTCCCCCAGGTACAGGCTAAACTCTCAGCCCTCCTGGCAGAGGCTGGGTATAGAAGCCATTTTGGTGCTTCTGTTTAAGTTTCTTCCACCCTGTGACACTTCGTCCACGTGAGGCCAACCCACTTGGTCTCCAGTGTCTACTCCTGCCAGGTTCCTCATTAAACCTGTAGCAATCCTGACATTCCTGAAGCCTCAGCCCCTGCGATTAGAAAGGGCCAGCCCAGAGGGAGCCCCTAAAGAAAATACAAACCGGCCCTTGGACATCCAAAAAGATGACCAAGCTGGGGAGCACATTCCTAGAAGAGTTTGCCACTACAGAGCCAGAGCCCAGCCTCATGGCAACAAGTGGGAGTCACTCCAAAGCCTTGCTCAGCCTGGCCTCAGAGGACTTCCTCCCTCCCCACACAAGCTGCTGGGCCTGTCCCAGAGCCACATAGGGAGGAGAGGCAGGTGGCAAGAAGTATGAGAAAGAGAAGTCAGGGTTCCTGGGGAAGCTCTGCCTACCTTGAACAGCACATTTCTTTACCCAGATAAATTTCTAAATTTGAGCCATCTCAGAAAGGAAGAAAGAGGGCTGTCCTCACATGGTAGAAGTCTCCCTCCCAACAAGCAAATGGGGTGGTATAGAGGAAGCTATGGCCTTTCTGGGAAAGCCTTGGAGGTTACTCTTGCAGATATGACAGAGCAGAATCACTGACTTGTGAAGTGAAAGTTTTGGTTTTAGAAGCTCTCCAGTCCCTTCTGTAAGTCTCTGGGGCAACCAAGAAGGTGACCTTTTAGAACTGGGGGAGGGGGTAGGGAGGATTATCCACAGAATGCCATTTTTTTTCTACCACCCCACTTCTTCACAAATCACAGGGAGGAGTGGAATACAGAGCTTCAGTTCTATGTGGTGTATCTGCTAAGAAACACTCCAGGAAGCGAAGTGCCCTGGACTGGACTCCCAGCAATGAGTCCATCTGAGGGCAGAATGTCACCTTACAGAGGTTTCCTGGGATGATGTCAACTCTCATGACAGCTCAGAATTGCCATCACCTATGTCCTGCCCATTAAACTCTGCAGGGATTAGGAGAGGCAGGGCTACAGAGGTGGCTCAACAAATAAGAACACTAGTTGCTCTTGCAGGGGACCCAGGTTCAGTTCCCAGCACCCACATGGTGGCTCACAACCATCCATAATTCCAGTTCTAGAGGATCTGATACCTCTTCTGACCTCCCAGGGTACCAGGCACTTATCTGGTGCACACACATTTATGCAGGCAAAAATGTTCATACAAATAAAATAATTTAAAAAAATCTTCCAAGGATGAATTTTATGGTACATGAGTTAAATCACAGTAAATTATATAAAGAATGGAGAGGATCTTACTACCCATCTACCTCCACTAATCTTCTGTTCACTACAGAACAGAGTTTTAGTATTAGGATGTAGCTCAGTGCATGAGGGCTTGCATTTAGTTGCTTGGGAGGAGGGAAGAGAGGGAAGAAAGGGAGGGGTAGGAGAAGAAAACAGTAGTGCCACACACTATAATAATAATACTATAGCCGGGCGGTGGTGGCGCAGGCCTTTAATCCCAGCACTTGGGAGGCAGAGGCAGGCGGATCTCTGTGAGTTCGAGGCCAGCCTGGTCTACAAAGCGAGTCCAGGACAGCTAGAGATATACAGAGAAACCCTGTCTCGAAAAAAACCAAAAATAATAATAATAATAATACTATAATCCTAGAACTCAGGAGGCAGAGGAAGGCAGATCTCTGTGAGTGCGAGGCCAGCCTGGAACAAAGCAAGTCCAGGACAGCCAGGGATACACAGAGAAACCCTATCTAGGAAAAAAAAAAAAAAAAGAGTTCAGGGCACTGTAAGTCCACACTCCAGGTTCCTTATGTCCCTGTTCTTTCCCGTTGCAAAATCAAGATACTATTTTTAGGACCTTCTTGCCTAGAGTTACAAGAGAAGGAGAAAGTTGTGGGAAAGATAGGAAACCAGGACTGAGCCTGGATCGTTGGGACAGTTGTCAGGAGCCTTCCTTATCTTTTTTTTTTTTTTTTGCCTATACCAAATCCACCATATTCTACGGGTTTATAACTGTTATTTCTCCCCCACTACTTTCTCCCTTCCAAGAACTTAATCTCAGGAAAGATTCTTACACACATTCCCACCCAAAAAAGACCCCATTGGTCCCAGGATGACCCTCTGCTGGGCTCCACCAGAGGGACTATTTCCAACATCAATTTTGTGTCTTATCTGGAATGCCCCTCCAAGGCTGCCCCCACTGCATGCCTTTTGTATCCTTTCCACAGCACTGTGAACTTGGGCTGGTTAGGGATATCCCTTTGATGGTTGTGTCTTCTCCTCATGCCTTACCAAGTCCTTCGGGAATGGACGGTTTAGAGCCACCCAGTCATGACATTAAGCTAAGAAGCCCCTGCATTTGATGTCTCTTACCCCTGAGAACCAGCTCCTTGGCAGTGACTTCATCTACTCTAGAAAATGCCTGCCACACCAGCCCTCAGCTGTCTGCATCCCTGGGAACTTCCCACCTGCCCCCTCCCTACAGGGCCTAGTCAGGCTCCTGAGTGCCTTTGTCAAGGCTTGAAAGGGAGCTTCTATAGATGTCCCCGGCTGCTGCTGTCACTCTGGGAAAGACATCTGGCTGGTTGCACAGAGAAGAACAAAACAGGTGTGGCTGCCAGGGAAGGCTGGCCAGCAAGGCCAAAGGACAGAGACACCCTTTCTTTAAGGGGAAGAGCTGCCAGCTTCTCAGATGCCTCACTTCAGCAGTCCCAGGCCCACTGGAAGACCAGCCCTGGACAGACTCCCTTGTTGGCCATTGGCTGCAACTTGGCTTCCCTGCATCACTGCAGTGAGCCAGGAAGAAAGGGATTCCCAGAGATCTAATGTATGCAATGGATTATGCTTTAAAATAAAAACATATCAATAAGTCATGGGCTGAAATCCAAAACTCCAGTTATGGGAGTGTCCAGGTTAAGACCTAGTTCCAAATTCTGGCTCACACTAGCCCGACTGCCCTGAGCAGGTCACTTAAACAGTCCTTCCGCTCATCTGCAAAATGAGGAAGTGAGACTTTTAAATGTCTGGCCCACCTGTGGCCTTTGATTTGTGGTGGCTATCATTTTCCTCACCTCTGAACTGATCTCTTTGCTTCTGGCCACATACACTGTATGATCCACAAGCCACCAGAGTGTCCACTGCCTAGGAGTCTCTGTCACCTCCTGCATAAAGTTGGGGCTATGAACCAGATGGTTACTACATTCGCATTCTTGGGGCCATCCAACACTGCCTAATTTCCCAACCACAGACGCACAATCTGAGGTTCCCCAAGATGCCTCCCCATCGCTCCCGCTTCTCCTCCCTTCTCCCTTCATCTTCAGGTAACCCGTGCTCAGTTCTCCCAGCAGACTACACAGCTTGCAGCACTTCTGAGCAGCCTTCCTTCATTCTTCCAAGCATGGGAAGCTGACGCATACACAGCGCGTTAGAGTTCTCCAGGGGTCATTTTACCAGGATGGCAACTGATCAGTGGCTAAAAGGTTACTGCTGTCCCCACCAATGGAGCCTGGGGTGGGACTGACGGGGTGGGGAGGGAGCGGTCTGCACTGTAGGGCTGCCTGTGGGCTGCAGCTGTAACACCTTGCCTTGCTTAACTGCTGTTTCCCTCCCTCTAAACAGCACTTCCTCAGTAAACCCCTGGCGCCCAAACCCCTCCTAGATCCCTGCTCCTCCACGCTGGTCCTTCTCTATTCCATCATCTATGCATCATCCTACTGTCTGCTGACCTCCTCCGGTCAGGGCACCATGGACCAGATCAGCTCCTCAGAGGCACAGCTTAGATCTTGGTAACCCTGATGTCTACAGGGCACCTGCACTTGGTGGGTACTAGTGAACGAATACTTTTGACAAGAGCTTTAACAAAATCATATATAAGAAGATTGCAAGCAAGCAATAACTAGGTCATACTTTCATTGCTACTTCTCTATTTTGTATATCCCCAACCCCATCTTAGCACCTCTGAAATCAGGATGCTTGTGATCATGGATAACATGTATTTGTTGTTTGGTTTGGTTGGATTTTGGATTTTGGCTACTATGTGTAAGAGAGGGGTCTTACTATGTTGCCCAGACTGGCTTTAAACTCCTGGGTTCAACCCATCCTCTTATTTCACCTTCAATACTGGGTCTATAGGCCTGAATGTATGATTTCATTACCAGAATTTTCTCTTTTTAAAAATCTTATTGTTAGCCGGGCGGTGGTGGCGCATGCCTTTAATCCCAGCACTTGGGAGGCAGAGGCAGGCGGATCTCTGTGAGTTCGAGGCCAGCCTGGTCTACAAAGTGAGTCCAGGACAGCCAGGCTGTTACACAGAGAAACCCTGTCTCAAAAAACCAAAAAAAAAAAAATCTTATTGTTGCCAGGCGTGGTGGCGCACATCTTTTACCCCAGCACTCGGGAGGTAGAGGCAGGCGGATCTCTGTGAGGTTCAAGGCCAGCCTGGTCTACAAAGTGAGTCCAGAACAGCCAGGGTTATGCAGAGAAACCCTGTCTCAAAAAACCAAAAAAAGAAAAAAAACTTACTGTTTTTAAATTTTGTGTGTGTGTGTGTGTGTGTGTGTGTGTGTGTGTGTATGTATCATTATGTGCATGAGAGTACAGGCGCTGGTAAAGTCCAGAAAACAGAACTGGACCTTCTGGAGCTGGAGCTGGAGTTACAGATGGTGTGAGCCACTTGATATGGGTGTTGAGAACCTAGCTCAGGTCCTCTGCAAGAACAGTATGCACTCTCAATTGCCGAGCCAACTCTCCAACCCCATTTCCTCTCCTTAGCTTGACATAAAATAATGGGACTCATTAGAATCAATGATTCCTTAGGTTCACTGGTATATAATGTTATTATTACTGCCATGTGGTCTTCTGGGTCCTAGAGCCCACAATGTGAAGTCCACTGTGCTATGAGGCCTCACGTCTCAGCTTGGTAGCTGTTAGGCATTCAAGGTCTTGCAAAGTAACCTACAATTTCCCGTGGAAATGAAAGACTCCTGTGTCCAGGTACCTCAAGAAATCCCAATGAAAGCAGGTCCATAGGATGTGGTGCAGGCTCTGGACTGAGAAATGCAAGCAAAGATGTAAGCTTGATTCTTCCTCACCTTTCTGGATGACCTACACAGGACCTGCTTAACACATCTATCTAGGACATGCCTGACAACCAGCACCCTGGGAGGAGGCCATTACCCCATTTTATAGAAAAGGAAGTTGAGGCTGGAAAAGGTGAAGCTGCTCTGCAGAGGTCCTACAGACGGATTCGACCTTGGACACAGACTCTGTGTTTCCCAAATAAGGAAGCAGAATAAATTGAGGGGATGCCGACTGGAGCCTGGTAAGCCATTCTCCCTCCCTCACAGTGATATTTTATCTGACCCATATATTATGTTTTATTTTTAACTGACTTTACTGCCAAGTTTTTGTTTTTCTTTTTTTTTCTTTTTTTTTTTTTTTTTTGAAGTTTTTGTTTTTCAATCAGGAAATTTAGGGACTGGAGAAATGACTTGGCAGCTAGGAGCCCTGACCACCCTTCTATAGGACCTGGGGACAATTCCCAGCACCTACATGGAGACAGGCTAACAACTATCTGCACCTCCAGTTCTAGGGGATCCAACACCCTCATCTGGCCTCCTTGGGCACTTCACACAAGTAGTACACAGACAAACAGACATGCAGGTAACATACAGGCAAATTTCTCATATGCATAAAATAAAAATAAGTCTCAAAGGGCTGGAGAGATGATTCAGCAGTTAGGAGCACTGGCTGCTCTTCCAAAGGACCCAGGTTCAAATCCTAGCACCCATATGGCAGTTTACAGATGTCTATAATTGCTGGGCTTGGTGCAGCACGCCTTTAATCCCAGCACTCAGGAGGCAGAGGCAGGAAGATCTCTCTGAGTGCAAGCCAGCCTGGCCTGCAAAGCGAGTCTAGGACAGCCAAGGCTTGGTATACAGAGAAACCCTATCTTGGAGAGAAAGAGAGAGAGAGAGAGAGAGAGAGAGAACCCTGTCTCAGAAAAAAAATTAAAAATAAATCAAAAGAGTTAAACTGAAAGTTAGGGTTTCTGTTTTGTCATGAAAAAAAAAAACGAACAAACAAACAAACACCAGTTGGAGCCAAGTGGTGGCGCACACTTTTAATCCCAGCACCCAGGAGGCAGAGACAGGTGGATCTCTGAGTTCGAGGCCAGTCTGGTCTACAGATCAAATTCCAGGACAGCCAGGGCTACATAGAGAAACCGTGTCTTGAAAAACCACAAAAAACAAACAAACACACACACTCACTTACACACACACTCTCTTACACACACACACATACACACACACTCACTACACACACACACTCACACACACAGCTGGAGCATTGACTATATCTCACTCTCCTTGGAGAAAGAACTGAACTGTGCAGCAAGAGGCGTGTCAGAGACAACTCCACTGTTCTGCGCTCAACTTTTCTGCTGTTCCTGGTCCTTCCTAGATCATGGGTTACTTACTGCTAGTTCTCATCCCACTTGTGCCAGCCTGGCATTTCATTCTCCAGTCCCCTGCTGGCCTTTACTTGCATGACCCACAGACCAGGAGCTCTCCCAACACCCTCTCCAGCTCTAAAGCCTAAGGCTCCCGTTAGCCTCCTGTCTTTCAGTCTCTATCTCAGGGCCCCTCCAGGGCCTGTCACTTGTACCCCACAGTAAAAAGGCTGAAGGCCAGAGTCACCAGGGTGGTCAACCCACCAGGTGGGAGGGTGAATCAGACAAGGAGTGGGCCGAACCCAGGCAGAGGAGGAGGAAGGGCTGTATTTCCCAAGAGGAAACCAGGAGATACATGTAAGCAGGAGTTTCTGCAGTTGAAGGAGATGGGCAGAGTTTGTTTGACACATTCGGAAACACAAACAGTATATCATCAGGAGGGAAACTGTAGTCTCAGCAGCGATTTTAGGATATGCAAATGAGAGCACCATTAAGGCCCCATTACAGCTGAGTCAACTTGAAAATAAATAAAATAAGACAAGAGGGCTGCTGTTGGGAGGGTTTTGGGGAAGCAGCTGTACATGCACTGCCGTGCTGCTGTTATTTGCTTAACTCTTCCTGGAATGTGATCCGGCATTGTCTTGCAAGAATGTAGGACTATGAACAGGTAACTAGGACTGAGAGACTACCTCCCACGAGAACAACCCAAAATGCCACCAAACACAGTTTGAACAAGAGATGTTCACAGCAACTGTACATGGAGCCAGGAAACAGAAATCTACTTTGATTATGGTATGCTACAGCAACAGGACAAAATATCAATAGGTCCAGCGCACCAACTAATGCGATGAAATCACTGATGAAGCAACAAAATTAGCCCAAATGTGTAGAGGCCAACCTGCAAGCAGACGCCACAGCAGCACCAGATACAGTCAGGGGAGAAGTCTGAGCAGCGCAAACTGTTGCCCTGTGATGTTTGTCCTGTCAGCCTGATGAGGTTGGTTTAAACAGGGTTGATGATGTCCCTCACCAGGATAGGGAGCCACCCCAGGCCAAGGCGCAAGCCCCAGGCATCCAGATGAGGACAAGAAAAAGAATGCAAACAGGTAGAGGAGGGGGAACTGTTGTGGGCAGAAGGACCCCAGAACTTTCTTTATATGGACAACTTTGAATGGCACATCTCAGAGAAGAAATGAAGTTACCCAAATAAACCCACACAAGTTAACCTCCAGTGTTCTCAGTGCTAGCTCCTGTTGCTACATTCGCACTCTCAGTTTTACTAATACCTCATTTCGGCAGCTTCTGAGGTGATACCAGGGCTCTTTGTGGGCTAGCCTAGGAACCCAGAAACCATTTATAGCATTGTTTCTATGGAAATGTGTTTCAAGCTTCAGAAGAACTGAGCAGCTGACAACCCTGGGGCACACACGTGGTCTCTAAATTAGGGAACTGAGATGGGCTGGTCCTGAGAGCTCAGGAAGATGATCTGCTACTTAGATTCTGCAGTAATTAATATTCAGTCACCAGCAGTGATCAGAACCGAGCCCACTGTCAGGATTGGGAGAAGATGGGACCAGAGTACCTAGGAATGGCCACCATGTGCAAGGGAGAGGGGACAGCCTGCTCCGGTCTCCAGTGACATGCATGAGCATTGCTTGTCCTGGAAGACACAAAACTATTCTGAACACCCCTCACAAGCATCCAGGCAAGCCCTGCACCCACACTATTTTTCCAATTCCTCTCTGACCCTGGCAAACCTCCAGCCCCAAGGTCCTATTTCAATCTGACCACAGAGCAAAAGAACTCCAGTTCTGGAATTTGGTTTTTAGCATACATATGCTTGAGATAACCAGTTCCCAGATAGGCCTGGACATATCCACGCCTATCTCCAAGTTCTCTTACAGTAGCCCTTGTTCTAGCAAGCCCCAACCTGCCCATTCAAGATACACCCAGAGCTCTGTAGCTCCACCCACTCCAAGACTCCAAACCCTGCCAATGAATCTCCATTTCCTGTTGGGGTCACAATCCTGGGCTAGTCACAAGGTCAAAGAAAGGGTCTCCAAACAGAAATATCAAGTAACAAGAAAGTTCCCCACTTTGAAGAAAAGGGTACACAGAAGAGTGAGATCCACAGGCACTGCAAATTCAGAAATGCCCTAATTTGACAGGGTGATCAGAAAAAGGTTGGCTCTCAGCTGCAGCACAGCTCCCAGTTGCAAGCTGGTGGCAATACAGAGGAATCAGACACCCTCTTTTATAAGGCAAAGGTGGATGGGATGAAGGTGGACGCGTCATATAGGCAGCACTAAAAAGCAACTGTAGGTTTAATACTAAAATATGTACTATAGTGGACACACCCGAGACACTACCTCACTAGGGCCCCACCTGGCTGACGGCAGGCTGTGGAGGTCAGCTTGCAAAGCACACCCTCCTGCTACCTGTTAGGAACCGCAGAAGAACTGGCTCTGGACACCTGTGGCTAGGGCTCGCAAGTGAGTGGGTGGCTCTGAGCCTGAAGGGCTACGTGTTCATCCTGCTGGCTGGTTCCCTGGAAACTCAGATGTGAACAACCTCTGGGTCTCTGAATCACCTGGGGCTGCCTGAACCAGCAGCAGAAGGCAGGGTCCTCATGCTGTGAACCCCAAAGTTAGGTGGCTAGCCAGACTGTGCTGTCAGGCCAATCTGAATTCCCCAGCCCCAGCATGCAGCAACAGTAGCTGATAAGCCAGACAGTTGGGCCTTTCTGGTGGTAACAGATTCGAGGCTTGGAGTCCCTCCCTGACCTTCCCACCCATTTCCAAAGTCTTTGATGCTGGCGTCTAATCTTTTTTTAAGTATAGATAGTATACAACAAATGTGCATACACTCCAAGCATGACCTCTTCACCTAAACCCAGAGGTTTTTTTTTTTGTTTTTGTTTTTTTGGTTTTTTGGTTTTTGGTTTTTGGTTTTTCGAGACAGGGTTTCTCTGTTTAACAGCTCTGGCTGTCCTGGACTCGCTTTGTGGACCAGGCTGGCCTCGAACTCACAAAGATTCACCTGCCTCTGCCTCCCAAGTGCTGGGATTAAAGGCGTGCGCCACCACCGCCCGGCTTAAACCCAGAGTTTGAATTAAGTCAATTTATACTGTGACCAAGCACTCAAGATTTTATGTATTCACCTAGCATATGCATAGGCAGTTTGATGTTTCACCAAAATTCATCAGCATTTCCCCATGAATTAGCATTGTCTTCACTTTAATCCAGCACAATACTCCCCAAGGTCCACGTATCCTAAACTATGTAGCCACATGGAACCCTGAGGCTGTTAACAGTTTTCTTGCTTTTTAAAATAACATTGCCACAAATATCTTTGTGCTTACAGCTCTCTACTCCTTTTTAGAACTATTTCCTTAAGATTAATTCCCAAGAGTAGCTCTAATAGGTGAAAGGCAATTAGCATTTTCTTACAGCTTCAAGCTTGGCGTATAAAAATATATATCGTTCCTTGTCAGCTACCAGGATTGTCTATTTTCTAAAGTTCTCCTGAAAATACCTCTCAATTCCAGCAATCAGGGCACACAACACCACCACTTCACCTCCGCCACCATGCTAGGATTGAACTCAGAGCTTTGGACATATCTCTCTCCTCCCGCCCATGTGTGTGAGTGTGTGTGTGTGGTGGTATGGTATGTGTGGTATGTTTATGTATGTATGTGCACATAGCCAGTATGTCCCAGTGATCTTCCTGCCTCTCCCCCCCCCGACCCCCGCACCACCCCCCATGCCCAGGCCTGGGGTTATAGGTATACGTTGCCACGCCCAGTTTTTATGTGAATGTTGGAATCTAAACTCAGGTCATGCTTGTGCAGCAAATATTCTTTCCCACTGAGCCATCTCTCCAGCCTACTACTCTTAGATCTTTTTTTTTTTTTGGTTTTTCGAGACAGGGTTTCTCTGTGTAACAGCTCTGGCTGTCCTGGACTCGCTTTGTAGACCAGGCTGGCCTCGAACTCACAATGATCTGCCTGCCTCTGCCTCCCAAGTGCTGGGATTAAAGGCATGCGCCACCACGCCCGGCTCTACTCTTAGATCTTGAATCTACACTTAAAATGCACATTTCCCAAGGCTGGAGAGATGGCTCAGCAGTTAAGAGCACTGGCTGCTCTTCCAGAGGACCCTGGTTCAATTCCCAGCACCTATGTGGCAGCTCACAACTGTCTGTAACTCCAGTTCCAGGTGATCTGACACCCTCACATAACATACATGCAGGCAAAACACCAATGCATAATTAATTAATTGATTGATTAATCCCTGTTTTCCAGTTCCTCTGTGGGTTGGGCATCTGGAATAATGTCCTAAAACTGAATGCCCTATGATGTTGGAAGTGGTATGACTGCTTTGCTGAAGGGAAGAATGATAAAGAGAGATTTAGAGGGCTAGACAGTAGAGGGTTGGGTGAAAAGAGGGAAGAGTGGGTCCCACAGAGATAGACTAAGGCCATGTCCACACACTAGCCATCCTACAATAAGCTGAAACCTCTCTGGACATCAGCTCATACATCTGCCAAGAACAAAGAGAGGCTCCTAAAAGGCAGAGGAAATGCCACCTACTTCCAGGTTCTGGGAATACATCTAGGAACATCGTAAGCCATGCAAATCACTGCTATGCACTTGAGTTCTGCCCAAGGTTGCCTCAGCTTTGAGACAGTTCACCAGGCACAGTGAGAAAGATGTTTCTCACAGTACTCTCCACATGGCACACAGACTCAAGATGTCTATTCGGTGAAGGACAGCCTCCACAGGCCTCTGGTTCCCACCACAAGACAACCACCTAGCAGGAGGCACTCACAGGCTTGCAGCATCTCCAAGCGGGAAGGACTTCAAGCGTTCCAAATCAGTTAAAGGCACAAAGGCCCCAAGTTTCTGATTTGGGGCTCATGCTACACCCCGAAGTCACTGTCAGGAAGACAAGTTTCTCCCCACCTTCAACAGGAAGAATGACTGGACTGAGCAGGGGCTTCATCTGAAAGAGCCTAAGGTTGCCTATCTCTTCCTCATTCTCTTTGTGCAGAGTCAGCAGACGTGCTGTGCTGGGAGAGCAGAGGGGCCTCTGAGGGCAGTGGGGATTTGTTCTTCCTCCAGTGGAAGGGCAAGTCTGCTCCTTTTAAACCAGTTCCTCACCCCAGATACCTGGTCAGAATGTCTCTCATCTGAGTCCTTCTCAGAGTGGGCAAGCCCAGTTGCTGGGATTTGTAAGCTCTAACTCCCTCTCTGCCCTCACTAGGGTCTGGGAAGCCTCAAAGAAAAGAGCAGAGCAGCAAAGGGTTATTCCCCCGGGGAGGGGCCGTCATGCATACAAGCAGCTCCCTGGGTACACCTGACCACCTGAGTATCAGGGTCCACTGCACCCACATCCCCACAGGCTGCCTCGGTATCCTCCCTGTGGAACCCCTACTGTGTGCCAGGCACAATTCCAGGCCAGTGAGAAGACTCCAGGAATACTTGCATCTGTCACCAACGTCTCACTGTTGGAAACTGATGCCAGAAACTCAAAGGCGATAGCTCAAAAGGACAATATGGAAGCAGGTGACTGCCACCTGGTTCTGTGGACATTTGCCAATAGGGAAAAGGGCGGGGGGGGGGGGAGACATTCCAAACAGAGGGAACGATGAGCAAATACAGAGGGGACCAGGGTCCAACAGAAAGGACTATGCTAAGCCAACAGGGGTGTGAGAGAAGGTGGGCTGGGACTTAAGCAAGGGCCTTGGTGCTGTTCAGAGGAAGGTGGGGTTTCTCCTGCAGGATGTGGGTGGCTCTCAGGGCTGGTAAGAAGGGTGACATGACCAAAGCTGTATTTTTATAGAATAACTCGAGTCCCTTGAGACTTCATTTCCGCTTTAATGCTGCTCTTAACACAATTTATTTCATCTGGACATACATAGGCCAGTGCAGTGTAAATTAGCTCAGAATCAAAATGGCCAGGAAAGCAACCTTTCCCCCACCAGCCTGGCAATCCTGACCCTGCACTGGTCAGGAAGCTTCAACATCAGGAGGGAAAAATCCTGAGCAACTACTGTTGGTTGCTAGAGCTAAGCACTGGTAAGCTCAGAACCATAGTTTTCTTTCTTTCTTCCTTCCTTCCTTCCTTCCTTCCTTTCTTTCTTTCAGAAATTAGTTCATTTGTCTAAGGTTACTGGAACCAAATGGCCATATTTTCAGTCAAGGAGCCCTTGATTCAGAGAGACAACGTAAGGACAAGAATGGGGCCGGAGTGCACAATAACTTTTGGAAAAGTGAACAAGGATGTGACAAGAGATGCTGACAGTCCCAGGCAGACCAACGCCCCAGCTCCTATCTCAGGAAAAGGGATGCACAGAACATCTTAACCTAGATTGACATCCCTACAACTGGAGGGGTGCCCACTCCTGGGACACCAGAGACCTCAACTGTTCCACAGCCCAAACCAGAGGCCAAACACCAAGCTCTGGTCAGAAAAGCAAGGCGGTACTCTCCCAAACACCTCATGATCATGTTATCTCCTGCAGCCTTGGAAGTGGAACAAAATTCAAGTCAGAACTGTTACCTAGAGAGTGCCATGCCTTGGCGTCTGTTCTCATGGGGCAGTACTGAAGTTTTCCAAGTGGAACCAAATGCGCCAGCCTCCCCACATGCTGGGACATTCATCCCTTTCCGATGGAGTGGCTCCAATTGCAGAGAAGAAACCCAATTGCTAACGAGATGCTCAGCATTCCAGAGCATACAAAAATCCTAAGCTTAGCCAAAGGTTCAAGATTTGGAAAGATGTCCAAAAAGATTATGATCAAGAAGTGGATGTCTTAATGGGCCAAGAGGGATGTTCTGTCTCTTTCTCCCACATCCAGCACTTCCAACCATCCTATCTCAGTGCTAGAATGGGCTCTGAATTCTATGGGCGACACCTGTCCACTGAGCACATGCACTCCTCAGTTTCAGACACCTGGCATTGAGACCCAGGAGGAGGAAGAGTTCCACCCACTACTGGCGAAGCTGTGAGCTCCTGGGCTTTGCTCCTGGGGACCAGCAACAAACACACAGACAATTAGGTGAGCTGAGCTGACTGAATGGGCTTTGCCTGGAGCACGCAATTCTCAACCTGTGGGTTAGGACCTCTACAGGGGTCACATCACAGCCGGGCGGTGGTGACGCACGCCTTTAATCCCAGCACTTGGGAGGCAGAGGCAGGCGGATCTTTGTCAGTTCGAGGCCAGCCTGGTCTACAAAGCGAGTCCAGGACAGCCAAAAATATAAAAAAAAACCCTGACACCAAAAAAAAAAAAAAAAAAAAAACAAAAAAAAAAAAAGTCACATTACAATTCATAACAGTAGCAAAGTTAGTTAAGAAGCAGTAATGAGCCGGGTGGTGGTGGCGCACGCCTTTAATCCCAGTACTTGGGAGGCAGAGGCAGGCGGATCTTTGTGAGTTCGAGGCCAGCCTGGTCTACAAAGTGAGTCCAGGACAGCCAAGCATACACAGAGAAACCCTGTCTCGAAAAACCAAAAAAAAAAAGAAGCAGTAATGAAGCCGGGCGGTGGTGGCGCACGCCTTTAATCCCAGCACTTGGGAGGCAGAGGCAGGCGGATCTTTGTGAGTTCGAGGCCAGGCTGGTCTACAAAGCGAGTCCAGGACAGCCAGAGATATTCAGAGAAACCCTGTCTCGAAAAACCAAAAAAAAAAAAAAAAAGAAGTAGTAATGAGATAATTTTGGTGGGGAGGGGTTTCACCACAACATGAGAAACTATATTAAAGAGTTGCAGCATCAGGAAGGTTGAGGCCTAGAGAGTGAATGGTAGCCAAAGGCAGGAAAGTTCAGAACTTGTTCTGGAGTGGGTGGTACCCTCCAGGCCTGATCTCAGCAATGAGCCCCTAAGCCAATGTCTTCATCACCTTGGCTCTGATTCTGGCTATCCAGTTTCCCACAAATCCTGATTGATTTCTGAACCTTCCTCCAGGATGTTCAATGAGACACCAGATATCTTTTCAGTAAATTTCTTTTCAGTTCAGCTAGAGTAAGTCGCCTTCTACTTGTAGACCTAAGAACTGGATGTACCCTAGTATCTCCCATTTACACACAGATCCCTGGGGGCCCATGAAACAACACTTCACTCATTCAAGCTTCTGTGTTTCAGTTGAGGATGTTGTTCAGTGATAGGATGCTTGACTAACATGCATACAGGCCTTGGTTTGATTCAGTGTTGGGGTGGGGGTAGGAGAGGAAGAGGAATGGGGAGGTGGGAAGAAGAGCTGCTTCTATCTTTTCCTTGGTGAAGAATCTAATTTAAAATACCTACAACTATCTGAAAGGATCACAGCCACCTGGGAATAACCAATGGGGCAAGGGCTATAAAGGCTGGATACAGCTCTGGCTCTTTTTTTTTTTTTTTTTTTTTTCGAGGCAGGGTTTCTCTGTGTAACAGCCCTGGCTGTTCTGGACTCACTTTGTAGACCAGGCTGGCCTCAAACTCACAGAGATCCGCCTGCCTCTGCCTCCCAGTGCTGGGATTAAAGGTGTGAGCCACCATGCGGGGCCAGCTCTGGCTCTTAAGAAGACCAGACACCCTGCACTGTAAGTATTAGTATCAGTCGGGCATGGTTTTGTGTAAAAACAAAAACAAACAAAAAACAAAACCCCCCCAAAAAAGTCAAAGAAAATGTTAGTATCAGAAATAAAAGGCATCCCTGCTGCCGTGGACCCTCCTCTTCTTCCTCACCAGCTCAGGGGAAGGTGGACTCGGGCTGAAGAAGCTAGGTTGTAGGCCTTGTAGGAAGCCACAGTGCATGAGATGTCCCCTCCACAGCAAAGCCTCAACAACTTGATTCTTTAACCAACACGTCTTTCCAACACTCTCTGTCTTGACTTCCCACTGATCAAGGGTGGATCTACTTTGGCCCAATTTAAGAAACACTAGTGGAGAACTCTCACAAAGTGCTATGCACTATAACTGAATGCACAAAAATCACATTCTTTGTTCTCATCAAATGCCAAGCTTTCTCCTCCCTTGGCTTTCCTGACATCCCCCTCTCCTGTTTTCGTCCCTTCCTCACCTTGCTGCCTTCTCAGTCTGTTGTTAACTCCTCTCTTCAGCCACAGCCCTTAAACCAGTGATTTCCCCACTTCCTCCTTGCATGATGTCATTTTTCTCTGCGAGTTCCCACTGCTTTCGATTTCCTGGTGAACCCCCGAAGATCTGCTCCAGAATGTCTGACCAAAGAGGCTAGAGAGATGATCAGGCTTGTCTGAGATTGGGGCCATCGTTTACCATTTCTTACTTAGATGCTGTGTCTTTGGAGTAGCCTAGTGCAAGTCAGCTGGGTTAAGTAACTGGAAGGGCCAAACCCCACAAGTCGTATTTTGGGGGTTTCCTGCCCAAGACCAATTTGGACATCTCTCTCAGGAGTCCCACGTGTTCCTACATGTCAGCATGTCTGAGCTCAGACTCAACCCTCCCCTAAAATACACTCTACCTTCTACATCCTGAGCAGAAATCTGAGCTCACTTTTTCACTTCTTTGCACTGAGCATTCAGTGGGTCCATCAAGCCAGTTAATTTCCTGGCGTCTCCTTAACCAGCTTTCCAACACTCTGTCTTGACTTCCCACTTGTCAATGGTGGGTCTACCTTAACCCAATTTAAGAAACACTAATGGAGAACACAAGGGAGAGGGGAAAGTCAGGTGTAGCTAAACCAGCCTAACTACCTTTCTCCCTCTTTCAAGGACTGTAATACCTTCTCATTGCCTTTTGGGCCAGTCTTCCCCAACCTCCAATTAATCTTCCATGCTGTAGTTGGAGTGAGCTTTGGAAGGAAACTCTCATCTACCCACACCCCATCAAGTTCTAGCTGTTCCCCCACTGTCTCAGGAGTGGTCCAGACCTCTCTGCTGGCACCTACCACCAGCCCACGACCTGGCTGCCCACTCCCACCAATCCTCAGCAGTTTCTGTCACTTGCAGTTCACTTTTAAGCAGATCTGTTGTACCTCCAGGCTTTGCTGAGCTGTTCCTTGTCTACAATGCCCTGGTTCCCTTTGCCACCCGGTGGATGCCTACTTGCTTTCAGACTCTCATGAGGCTCAGACACTCTCTCCTACATTTGTTGGGGAGGATAAGGGGTGGTTTATTGTTGTTTGGTTTTTCAAGACAGGGTTTCTCTGTGTAACAAGCCCCGGCTGTCCTGGACTC
Source organism: Lophiomys imhausi (assembly GCA_907164525.1). Taxonomy (NCBI): domain Eukaryota; kingdom Metazoa; phylum Chordata; class Mammalia; order Rodentia; family Muridae; genus Lophiomys; species Lophiomys imhausi. The sequence continues at coordinate 1,323,681 of CAJQZJ010032322.1, read as the reverse complement.
ACTTACCAGGCTGGCCTCGAACTCACAGCCTCTCCTTCCTTAATTTCGTGGCAGTCTGCACAACACACATACCTTGCAAAGTCTAAGGTCATAGTAGGCCTTCCCTGACTTCACTCTCCTTTGTGAGATTATTTAAGAAGGGTTAAATAATCCTGAACACTGAATTATCTAATGCTTAACTGCTCTTAGATGCTGTGCCCAACTGTCTGTCTCCTCACAGACTGTAAATGTGGAGTGGAAGCTTGAATTTTCTCCATCCTTGTATCCCTAGTGCCCCTGTACCTCACTTTCTTCATCACTGTGCCCTTGATAAACGAATGTGGCGTGAGAGAAAGAACGAAGACAGAGAGGGAAAACACCTTGTAAACCACACAGTGCAAAGTTACCACTGCTATGGGAATGAGCAATTTTCTTCTCCAAAGGGGAAGTCAGATTCTAAATGCCATCTGCCAGCGCCTCCTTAGAGAGGTGGGAGAAGAAATCTTGAGCCTTTTACCTCCTCTAGTGCAAGACAAGACAAGGTCCAGGTGTGGTGAAGGCTCCTAAGATACCCCAGAGCATGTGCAGGAGACAGAGATCCAGATTGGTTACTTCTTTGCAAGCCCCTTGCTGGCCTTCAGCAGGAAGGTCAAGGAAGGGTAGGGGCAAGGAGAAGGCATACAGCAGACCACAGCCTTAGATCGAGGGACTGCCTACACGTGGGCAGTCCTCTCTCAGCCCCACATCAAGTACAGGCAACCTAAACACAAGGCTTTCATCTGCAATCCTAGGTGAACAAAGTCCAGTTTCAACCTGCTCTATAGATCTCCTTTCCACTGTCTCCTGCGCACCTATCCCAAGAGCCTTTCACTTTGCCAACCGACTGACTGGTTAGAGAACTTGGGGGACTTAACAAATTGCTTAACCCTATATGGTTATTTCCTAACTTACAGCCCCTTGATCTTCCCAGGAAACAATGGGTGTGCTTCATGAACATTATACAAGTTTTCATTAACATTATACAAGTTCAAATAATAACCATGTTCATTAACATTATACAAGTTCAAATAGTCATGCTTCTTAGAAGGCAAGAGAGAGAACAGGACAGGGAAGGGAGTGAAGGGGGGGGGGGGGACACAACATAATAGAACAAGGGAAAACCAGCCACGTAAATCTGCTGTTCCAACCAAGGGTAAGCATGGGCTAAGAGCCTCAAGCCTGTTGTGGTGGAATATCATAAGGCAATCATTTCAGCATACTGTGTAATGCAGTAGCATTTTAAATTGACGTGCACTTCATACTATATCCCTCTTCATCTGCTGTTCAGTCTCTACAAATAGAACATGGTTACGATAAACTTAAATATCAAGAGCCTGAATCATCTAGGCATGATGGTGCAAACCTGTAATCAGGACACTAGGGAGGCTGCAGGAAGATCACAAGTTCAAAGCCAGCTTGAACAAAGAGCAAAGATAGCTTGAACACAATGAAAGACCCAGTCTCAAAAAAGGAAAAGGAAAAAAGGAGCAACAATGCCTGCTGCACATCTGGAGTCCCCTAAAGGACTTTCATGGTTAATCTTAATTATATTTGAATTCTTTACCTTACCTACTGACTATCCCACCAAATTCCATCCTCCTAGTGACAGATTCACACTCAGGTAGCTCTTCAGTCTCATCAGGACTACAAGGCTTCTATGAGCATGTGGGACCCACTTTGGACCCCTCATTGTGCCAGTCTTGAGAGCTCCATAGCTGTCCCATGACACTGGCCCTATATTAACCAGCTGTTTCAAGGTGTCTGGTCTATGTTGCTGGGCCTTCTCTTCATTCCTCTCGGGTGCTGGGAGGGTTTCTCTGTCTTCCTGGTGTTTTTCAAGCCACATTCTGTAACCTAAGTTCACTAAGTCACTTTGCCGACCAACTGACTGGTTAGAGAACTTGGGGGACTTAACAAATCGCTAGCAATTAAAGGGCTAAGGGTATATATAGCTCTGTGACAGAGTAGGCCATTACCATGTGTGAAGACCTGGGTGGGGAACCCAGGGAAAGAGAGGGGTAAGCTGAAGACTGGCGAGAGGAGGAGAGGAAGAAGAAGAGACGGACTGAAATACACTACAGTGAGATAAGATATTGGTGAGCAGTCTATTAAATAAACATTCTTCTTCAGATATATATGGTTTGTTTCTATGCTCATTGGTGTTTTTCTGGCATGTATGCCTGTATGAGTCTATCAGAAGCCCTGGAACTGGAGTTACAGACAGGTGTGACCTGCCATGTGGGTGCTGGGAGTTGTTGTTGTTTTTTGTTTAGTTGGGTTTTTTTTTTGGCGTTTTTTGTTTTTGTTTTTGTTTTCCAAGACAGGATTTCTCTGTGTAACAGCCCTGGCTGTCCTGGACTCTTGTAGACCAGGCTGGCCTCGAACTCACAGAGATCTGACTACCTCTGGCTCCCGAGTGCTGGGATTAAAGGCATGTGCTACCACCGCCTGGCCAAAAAATGGTTTTCTATGAAGACTTCAGTCCCACCAATGCGTAGCCATTAAGAATATTTGATTGAAAAAATTGAAAAATCAAAAAAAAAGAGAGAAAATTTTTGATTGAAAGTGAATCCAGTGTATTCCTTGCATCCCTGTTTGTAGTTGCACGGGCTGGAAACAATCCAAGCAAATTGCTTTCTCTGTAAGGTACTACTGACCAGCATCCATACAGCAGAATAGAGGTTAGCCCCTAGGGAAAATTAGGCAGCCTCACTCACATGGACTGGTATAGAACAATCTCCAAACTTCTGTGCATGGATTCATATTTCTGTCTATTTGCCGAGACTACATCTGGAAGAGTAGCTGAAAACAAAAATTAACAGATGTCTAAGAGAGAGAAACCTGAGGTCTACAGGCATGACAAGCATCAGAGGGTGGGACCTCTTTTTCAAAATGTTATGTAATCACCTTTATCAAGCTTCTCATTTTCACATGTGTGAGGTATGTGTGTGCGTGTGTGGGTGTGTGTGGTATGCATGCATGAATGTGTGTCCATGTTCACATGTATGAGTTTGTACATACATGTGAAGGTTTTAGGGCAGGTGTCTTCTTCGACTGCCTGTCACTTTCTACGCTAAGACAGGGTCTCTCACCCGATCCCAGAGCTCACTGATTCAGTTAGCTAAGAGCCAGCTTGCTCCAGTGACCTCATCTCTACATCCTGAATGCTAGGATTTCAGGCAGGCCATTATGTCTTTGAGTGTGTACTGAGAATCCAAACTCCAGCAAGTACTTTATCACTGAGCTAGCTATCTCTCCAGCCCCTCTAATAATATTTTATAATGGCTTTGGGGCTCTGTGTTTTTCTTATGAAAAATCTTTCTCTCATAATTAATAATACATATTTTTCTAATTCTCCTGAATGTGTGTGTGTGTGTGTGTGTGTGTGTGTGTGTGTGTGTGTAAGTATAGCAATCTCTTCTGTCTCTTTTGAGATTTGGAGACTTATTTTATATCCATGTAACATATTTGTATTTTGAACTATGTACATGTTAGCTTTCCAAATAGGCATGGGGAAACTAGGGGAGGAAAATCTACTAAATTTTAAGATTAAAAAAAAATCATTAAAGAGTCTACCTTATAGGGTGTATTTTACAATATGTGAATTATATCTTGAGTATTAAAAACAAAGGAAAATCTTGTTCTGGCGAGATGGATCAGTGGGGAAAGGTGGAACCTGAGTTCAATCCTTAGGACCCATACAAAGGTGAAGGAAAGCATTTACCTCACAAAGTTGTCCTCTGACCGGGCCCCGCACACACATGCACCATGCCACACACATGCAGGCCCACACTCACTCACACACATCATACACACAATATTTTTTTTTTTGTTTTTTTGAGACAGGGTTTTTCTGTGTACCCCTGGCTGTCCTGGACTCACTTTGTAGACCAGGCTGGCCTCGAACTCACAGAGATCCACCTGCCTCTGCCTCCCGAGTGCTGGGATTAAAGGCGTGCGCCACCACGCCCGGCTCACACAATATTTTTTAAAAGAAAGAATCGAATTTCCGAGGCAAGGTTGTGAGTCAGAGCCTGAGAACTGGGTGGAGGCATGAATCTTCCTCCATCAAGCCCCATGTCAAAGTTTAGCCAGCATCCCTTTAAGACTCAGTTTTCTACTTAGCCTAGTTTTAGAGGTCAGCCCCTGATTGCACAAAGCGAGTCTGCAGCCACCCGGGAAACAGCCCATCTCAAGCCTTCCCTCAGGTTCCCTCAGAAGGCCAGGCCAATCTAGAGAACCTTAAGTCCTCTGCCCTTAAGACAGGCCCCAAGGCACAGCATGGGCAAGACACCCCACCCACATCAGGTCAAGGCAGAGTGAACATCAATGCTGAACAGATTCTATCTGACACCCAGAGTGAAAGCAGTGCTAGACATGGGGAAAATTAATGAGGTGAAGAGTCAGAAGGATCCAGAGAGAAGCTAACAGGCAGGGGAGGCAGGCCTGGAAAAGTGATTTCGAATAAGACTTCGAATCATGGGTTTTGAGGCTTAGCTTATGTGCATAACTATGCAGAAGTAGACAAATTCAACTACAGCCCTTTGGGTTGTTACCATCATCACCACCACCACCACCATCGCCTTCATGTTTACCAAATGTGCTGTAAGTAGAGCAACAGGCCTAGGGATATAAATATACACAAAACAAGGGCATCCAGATTAGTTTTAAATTGATCATTTTTCATCTATCTAAGGCTACATTTAAGAAGCTGAACAGCTGGTCTGAGTGAAACCATGCTCAAGAGAGAAGCTGAAGACCCTTCAACCGGGACTTGGGTTCAATTCGGCAGAAGGTCCCAGTGGATGCTACCAGAGTCCCAGGCGAAGCCCAGAGGGTGAGGCAGGGAACCGCTTAAGTAAGGAAACAGGACAGAAAGAGAGCAGAGCTGAGGTAAGTGGAAGAGAGGAAGAGGGAGTTTTTCCAGGCCTCCGGAAAAGCATGAGAGGCTGGAATGCTTGCTACCAGTGGCTGGACAAACACCCACAGTGGGTCACTGGGTCAGGGCTGTGATTTGAGGCAGGAGAACAGAGACCAGACTTCTATGTGGAAGGCCCTGACCACCAGCCTAGAAGTTTGATCCTTACCATGGAGACAGTGGGGAGCCATTGAAGACTGCTGAGCAGGAAGACCCTTTCGAGCAGGCGGTTAAGTAAGATGCAGAACAACCCTTTATCTGAGGCTTATTCAAAACCCTGTGTGTAATTCAAGTGGTACTTCAGACACAAAGTCCTAACACTTTTTGCCCTGTGCCGTGTGGACCAGAAAAAGAAGGTTTAATGGTCTCACAACGAAATACTTCATCAAGAACAAGAACTCAAGCGCAGCCTAGAGAAGGAACCAAGCCTGTGGTTCAGCATGTCCAGCCACAACATCTGGAAGACTGTAGCACTTTCTTTAGAGTCAGGAATGTCCTCTTCAGCTAGGGCTGCTCCACCTCCTGTTTTGGAGGTAAGTTGTTATGTCAAAACACTGCATTGTGCAGGGCCTGAGGCAGCAGAGGAAAGCAGAGAGCTAGAAACAGAAGTTTGAGCTTGGATCTCATAAAAGGCCTTCTGAGACAACCTTCTTCACAAAAATCTGCTTCTCCCAGTAACATTTTTTTTTAAATCTCCCTGCCCCCCTTGACTTGCAGGACTCCATAATAACCCCCATGTAGCATTTCCTATTAGAGCAATAAAAGTATCTGTTACGGATGTTAGGTTTTGAGTCAGAGCTTGTTTTCACTGCTGCTCCTAACTGTGAATAGCAAGGCAGCAGGCGGTGATGCTTGGAGGCTGTGAACTGAGTAGCACCATCAAGCTAGAAACCAGTGTTTATATGTAAGGTGGGTGAGGAAGTCAGGACTGGGCTGCGTACCACCACAAGGCAAGTTCTGTGAAAAGAGGCAAAGCCTGGTGAACCAGGGAAAGTGCGTGAGTTCTGTGTGAAACCCAGGCAGGCTACCCTGGAGATGTGGGGGACAGACTGTTCCAGATGACCCCACAGCTCCTGGGAGCAGGCCTTGCAAGGGGCCCCTCCCTGCCATTCTGCCAGCCACACCGGGAGACCCTTTAGGTGTTTCTAGTCTCATCAAGCTGCAACAACACACAAAAGATCAAGAACTAACTCACTGTTCTCTTTCTCTGGGGGTCAGAAGGAAACACGTTCCTTCCATCGATCTTGGTTATCACCTGGACCTCACTAAGGCAGTTCTGGTCAGGTGACAAGGACCTTGACAGACTAGTTCAGTAAAAACTCAATATCCCTGGAACAAGTAGGTTATACAATTCAAAGTAACTCCTACTGGGCTTTCATTCTAAATCTCATTCGCCTGTGGCTACTGTAGGACTAGACTTTCAGGAGCTATCCTGATTTTACATGTTCTTCCTCCAGTCTCGGAAAGCACACGGATCCCTGCCAGGGACCATGCCCTAATGGTCTGATCTAACAAACGGTCACTATGCCAGTTACATACAGCTTCACAAGGCTCCAAACCAGCAACTGGCTTCCAAATGAAACTTCATTCCGTGTGCTCCGTCACCAGTACCTGCTGCTAGGAGCAGAGCACCATCTGTGCACTGCAGGGGGTTGGTGCCACAATGTCATCCGGTAACATAACAGGGAACCGCAATGCCTGGTGAAAACTCAGTCTAGGACAGACTGCTAAGACTGACACCTGAGGTGACAGAGGGATGGCCTTACACAAATCCAGCATGTGCTTTTTGACATAGTGCTGGTCCACTAGTACAGTTAACGCTCTCAAGAAGAAACTTCTAGCCTTCTCTGAGCAGGTTGGGCCTCTGTGGTGGTTTGCATGAGTATGGCCCCCACACAGGCTCATATATTTAAATGCTTGGTCCCTTGTTGATGGAACTGTTTTGGAAGGATTATGAGGTGTGGCCTTATTGGAGGAGGTATGTTGCTGGACGTAGGCTTTGGGTTTTCAAATGCCCATACCAGGCTGTGTCCCCTGCCCAGCCCCATCTCTCTACCTGCTGCTTGTGGATCAGATGTAACTCTCAGCTACTGCTCCAGAGTCATACCTGTCTGCCTGCTGCCATGTTCCTGACCATGGGGCTCATCCTCTGGAACTGTAAGGAAGTCCTCAATTAAATGCTTTCATGTGTAAGTTGCCTTGGTTACAGTGTCTCTTCACGTCAATAAAAAAGTAGCAAAGACAGCCTGCTTCCTGCCAGGCAGCATTTGGACAGAGACTAGGACCCCTGCCCTGGCCTGTACTGCAGGTTGTACTGGGGAAGTACGTGTAGAGAAAACATGTGAGTCACACTCCCCCACACCCGTCAACAACACAGACACATAGTCTCAAAGCCCTAGTACATTTCCTTTTGACACTAAGCAGGCTTCCCCTTTGCCCAGAACACAATAAAGGAATTAGGACCCACCTAAGTTTAGATACTTCAAGGCTCAAAGTCTGGCTGGCCAGCTCAGACATACATGACCCGTGATTCTTCTTTATAGCTAGCCCCAATACTGCTACCGGTGCAATTCTGCTCATTTAAAACAGCCTTTCCATTAAGGCTTTTCCTGCTGACATCATCCCACATTTTCTCAAGACATGTGAAGGTACAGTTCCTGGCACAATTTTCAGGCTGCCTAAGAAATTTATTCTATAGTAAGTAGTAAAAAGACCTTGCTCTCTTAAGTAGGCTCCAAACTCTCAGGACATCAGAAGTTGTCGGAGGTTAAGGGAGAGACCAGGGAACAAATCACCTAGCAAAAATTAAAGGGTAAAAGGAATTCGGGGGGGGGGGGGGCTGCAGCTCAGGCCCAGATCTGTCCTAAGCATTTGCAATGCAAATTTGCGTTTTGTTCACCACCACCACCAAGATCTTGCACAATAGCGTGTGTATAAACATCTACGCCAACAAAGCCTGACTGTGCAATCACGCTCTAATTACAGACCGGCAGGAAGCTGCTGCTAGGGACTGTACCATTCAACCTCTAGACAACCCATTTCCAAGTGTCCATGGCCTGCACACACATTCCCGCAGACATCATCGTGTCCCCGGCCCTGCCCCTGCTACAGCTTCAGGCACAACGGAGGGAGCGCAGGCGCCACCCGCTGGGCCTCGCCAAGACCCTTGCTACTCTGCAAAGATGTTGCAAATTTCTCAGCTGTCCTTTAAAGACGCAGAGCCATGAGGCTACGGGAACCACCATCAAAGTTCCCAAGCACACTCCTGCAGCCCTCGCATTTTTAGAACACAGAAAAGAACAAGATGCGACGGAGTCCACTGGAAGCGGCTTTCTGGGTTTTATATAGAAAACACTCACATATGTACGTGGGTGTGCTGACAGTTTTTATGGCTAAATTGCAAAGTGTTAGGCCTTAGAGAGCTTACTGTTGGGTTCCGGGCGTGGTGGGGAGGGAGGAAGAGTGCAGAGTCAGGAGGGGCTGGTTTCAAGGAGGCTTGGAAACAACTTGGGTTTTGTTTGTTGGAAATGGATAGGACTATTGACCCAAACTTCTGCGTTGTTCTGCTCACCCCAAGGCCGAGTAAACAAAAGTAGAGGGAAAGTTCCTGTAACTTCCTTCCTGCAACCTGGTGGAGGGCTGAGTAGAGGAAGGGAATGTTTCCCAGGGAAACACCGGGCAAGGCTGGAAGAGAGGCTGCATGCAGCCTGGAGGCTTGGGGCGCAGAGTGGAGGGCTGGCTCCGGACGCAGGTCCGGGGAGGCCCCTTCCGGTCATCTGTGTTCTCAGGGGTCGCACCCGGAGAGGGCCAGGCAGGGCCCGGGTCGCAAGTCGCAAGTCTCGGAGCAAAGCAGCCACCCGAGAGGCGCGACACCGGTGCAGATCTGCGCCGCCTTGTCCCTCTTCTGCACCCCCACCCCCAGCGCTCCAGGGCCCGGGCCCGCGCCCGCGCCGCCAAGCCGGAACAAACCCCGGATCCACCCCGAGCTCCACGTCGGCGCCCCAGCAGCGGGAAGGGCACGTGGCGTCCGCTACTCACCTGCACGCGGGATCCCGGGGCGGCTCCGATGGGGGCGCGGGACGCAGGCGAGCGCGGCCCGCAGACTCAAACTTTGTTGCTCTCGGGACGACGCAGTCGTCACTTCCTCGCCGAGCGGGCGGCGCGGCCAGGGCTGTGACCCAGCAGCTAGCGCGGCGGCGCGCAGGGCCCTGCAGCCTCCTGCCCCGCCCGCGCCCCGGTTCCGCGCGCCTCCGCGGGGCCCCCAGCCTACTCTCGGGGCCCCGCGCTGCAGCCGCTGGGGGAAAGCCTCACTCCAGCACCCACTCTGCGCTTGGTGGAAGTGGGATCGGAGGCGCCCTGCTCTCCCTTGGGTGGCGTTGGAACGCAGGGGCTGAGTTCTAGGGACCCAAGAGGAAAAAGGCGGCCCCCGCCCCCGACCAACCCCACCCCCACCGAGTCCGAAGGGAGGAGATAAAGGTTTTCATTTTGTATTTGGGCTAGAGAGGTCATGTGTGAAAGCAGCGCGCTATTTCCCTAAATAATGCCAGGCCTGCTTCAAACCCCACTCTCCTGTCGCCCCTTAAAGGTCTACATGGTTGCCCTGTCACTTTCCCCGGGCTGTACTTGCCCACGACATTACCATACATTGTGTTTCAGGAACTATGTCATCACCCACGTCGGGTCTGGGAAAAAGTCGCTCTGTTTCCTTTCTTCTGGGATTTCCACCTCCTCCTTTTGCAATCAAGTCTCAGGTTCTTTGGAGCCTGAAGCATTCGGGTGTCATCACAAGCCAGAAGTGATTTACAAGGTGGATTTTGAACCAAGGAGTTTCAGGCAATAGTAATTTTGAAGTTTATCGTTGCCCAAAATAAATTTTCTCAGCATATTAAAATTTATATCAGCCGGGCGGTGGTGGCGCACGCCTTTAATCCCATCACTTGGGAGGCAGAGGCAGGCGGATCTTTGTGAGTTCGAGGCCAGCCTGGTCTACAAAGTGAGTCCAGGACAGCCAGGGCTACACAGAGAAACCTTGTCTTGAAAACCAAAAAAAAAAAAAAAAAAAAAAAAAAAATTTATATCAACAGAGAGCTGCCTTTTGAGTCTTTGGTAAGCAGTAACAGCCGTCAAACAGCCGAGCCCAAGGAAAGATTCCTAATTCCCTTCAGCTGGAGAGAGGACCAGGCTGGCCTTTGCTGTGGTTTTCAAAGAAAACAAAAGCAGACAGCCAAAACTGCAGGGCAAGGCTTTCCCAACAGAAACATTTAGCCCCGCTGAAGCTTGCCCTGCAAAACAGGGACCCATAAAAGGCTATTCAAAGACCTCCGCTAAAGCCAGACAGTTTTCCCTTTTTCCCCCAAATACTGCTCCTGCTAACACAGTGACCTGATAATACCTCCCACCGTGTGTTTAATCTTCTCACTAAAGCCCAAAAAACCCTAAGCTTGAGTGAAGGTTATGTGTCCAAATGTGATGTAAGATTGGTGGGAAAATTATGTCTGGGAAATGCCTCCCACCCCAAGTCTGGTTAATACCTCAGGGGAAGCCACAGACTCACCCAAAGATTAGAAGCGTGTAGACCCAGACCCAAGCTCTCCTGAAGTATGAATTCCTCCATCTCCCAGCTGCCAATGCGCTGGTTCTGACTTTCAATGAGACACTACTGTCACATTACAAACACAAAATGTACGATGAAAGGAAAACAATATTGTTTTAAGAGGTAAGCATGTTGTTAGACTTCAATATAATTCTTTGATACCTTTATTAAATCACACTACGATGGACTAAAGGTATGATAGAGGCACTGCCCATTTTAATTTTTGGATAGAACTAATTCCTTACAGCAATGACCAGGGTTCTAAAGAAAATGGTGTTCCTCTATATTTGCTAAGATAAGAGCAGGGTATTTCTTTGTTCAGTATAGTGATTCTAAATCCTCTGTGGCAACTTAATGAATATTCAGTATTTCTGTATGCTCAGGAGTAATTAGCAGAACTCACAAATGTGTGAAGGCCTGACATTCACACATGCACATACACACCGCTTTGTCTCTACATAGTGTGGCATTTGCTGGAGTCCAGGGACATTGGGTGGAGGATGTGGTAAACAGTTCCCCTGCCACTGACCTCCTGCCTCCTGGCATTCACACCCTTACACAATCCCTTCTCCTCAACTCCACTGACTCAATTCTAACAAACAGAATATGGCAGAAGAAATGTGATGTCACTTGTGAGGCGGGATTATAAAGAAAACTGTGGCTACCATCTTGGGTGCTCTCTATTCTTCACTTTATCTTGCTCATTGTAGGGGAAGTTAACAGCCATGTTCTAAGACCTTCCTTGCAAAGGAAATGAGACCTACTAACAACTCTTTGAGTATGTTTGGAAAAGGAGGTCTCCCTCAGCTCCCATGTTATCCGAGCCTTCTGACGACTCTTTGCCTGGGAAACAGTTTAACAGTGACCTCAATAGCAGTGGTGAGTGGCACAGAGTTCGAGGCCAGCCTGGTCTACAGAGCTAGTTCTAGGACAGCCAAGGCTACACAAAGAAACCCTGTCTCGAAAAACAAACAAACCAATAGCCTCATCCCAGCTAAGATACCTGCATGCTGGACCTACAGAAACTGTACAATGACAAATTTTTGTTATCTCAAGCTGATCTGTTTTTTAAATATGTGTGTGTCCATGCACGTACAGCGTACACGTGATACTGGAGACTGAACACAGCCTTGTGTATGCTAGACAAGTGTTCTACCACAGAACCACTACTGCAGCATTCCCCGGCCAAACTGCTGTGTTTTAAGGTAGTTGACACACAGCTGCAGATTACTAACATAAAAGTCAACAGGTAGGTCAGTGGGGGCCCTAGGACAGCCTCACATGCTCCTGGTAATTCCTGATCTGCAAAACAGAACGTGGAGGGAAAAGAAAGGACCCTAAGCGTAATACCTAAATCTGAGCCTTCAGTCCTCTTGTCGAACAAAGGTTATCTTTCCATGTAAACTAGGTCAGAGGGTGTGGGTTGCTGCTCTGTCCCTGGCAGCCCTGGTATTGGGCGTCACCTACATCACAACACATGCGGATGTCTTAGAGTCACAAGAATTTACATCTGTCCAGGCATCTCCTTTTTCCTCCCAGGGGATCTACACTAGTTTCTGAGACCCTGAAACACCAAAGTTAGACTTTGGTTCTAGAAGGAAAACACACCAGAAGCGACTTAAACTCTGACAGCTAGAAAGGGTAAGTTATTGGGAAAGGATCTGAAACCCAGAAATTGGGTGGGGATGTAGCTCAGTGGGAGAGCTCTTGTCTAGCAAGTATGGAGCCCTGGGTTCAATTCTCAGGGCCACCAAAAACAAAACAGAAAAATAAAAGAAAGTTGTGCTAGTCTGGGCTAGCGAATATACCCCAATGATGGAATGCTTGCATGGAAAGCCTCCAGTCTTGTGTTTGATCCCCCAGCAAAAAAAGAAAAAGAAAAAAAAATCACCACAAAAAAATAACATAATTAAATTTAAAATGAAGCCTAAAAGCCATACCTGGTGGCACAAGCCTGTAAACCCAACTATTCAGGAGGATGAGGCAGGAAAGCCACAAGTTCAAAGCCATCCTGGACAACTCAGTGAAATCCTCTCTCAAAATAAAAAGTAAAAAAAGGAGCCAGGCATGGTGGTGCATGTCTTTAATCCCAGCACTGGGGAGGCAGAGGCAAGTGGATCTCTGTGAGTTCAAGGCCAGCCTGGTCTACAAAGTGAGTCCAGGACAGCTGTGGATACACAGAGAAACCCTGTCTCAAAAAACAAAACAAAACAAAAACAAAAAAAGGATATAACCCAGGGGTGGGGTACTTGACTTGCTTTCCCAGGAGTTTAATCACTCCTCAGTTCTATAGCAATAATAATAACTATGAAAACGAGAAAGAACTATGAAAATAATAAGAACTATGGAAACTAGAAAGATTCTGAAAGAGCAAGCCACAGGGTCACTCACTCTGATAAGAGTTGCTCCCCTGCCGTTTCCAGGCTGGGAAGAACAGGCTGCCCACGTGACTGACTCTTTTCACTCAGCATACTTCCTCTCTGGCGGGAGAATATTATTTACTTTTAAAATACAAAACAAAGTTTTGGAAGTAGGAAAGATGTTGCCCTCCTTTAGCCCCAACCAGGGCAAACATCTGCCTGTGACTACCCTAACGTCCCCTCCCCTCGGCCCCTCCTGCAGGGACTGGCTGTTGGGAACGGCCATTTCTGGTTTCCCTCCAGAGACACCAGGCTCTGATTTTTCTCATGTGCAGTGGCTGCAACCACTGTGTTGCTATGCCGTCATCCGGTTGCTATGACTCGTGAGGTAGCCAATGTGCCAGAACGTGAATCTATTAATTTAACAGGACCAGGGCTCAGCACATATCTTCCTTGTTAAATCATTGACTTTGCTACCTAAACCACATCCAGTGTCCTCGGCAATGGGCATGTTTCCTGAAGCCTGGTTTTGCAAAAAATGCCAAATGCCCTGACTTTTGAGTGTTCTCAGGTTTATGTGATTAAATGACCATGATGGGGATAAAGGCAAAAGGACCAGTTCAAAAATTAAAAAAAAAAAAATTTTAAAGGGGGGGGAATGAGAAATGGTTACAATATCTGGTCCTCACTTATGCATTTGGATCTTTGCTGCAAGAGAAGTATATGCTGGTGTTTGTAGGAATCCCCTTGTGAAACCCAAGTGCTCCCTTTCAAGTTCTGAGCCGCCCCGCCACAGCCAGTCCAGATGTTGTAGCTGCAACAAAAGGGATCCTGTCCCTGTCCCTTTCTGCTGTGCCCACTACATAGGCATTTTCCATTCATCCCTCAGTAACCATTCGCAGAATGACTACTGCTGGGTGTGCTAGGCACGCAAAGATGACAAGGACAAAGTCTCTCCCTAGTGGGAGAAAATGACACATAAATTACAAAGCAGCATGAGCAATGTTAAGACTCCTGCTTTGCATAAGGCAGGAGATCTCAGACAAGGAAGTTTAAGTCTGGGATGGCAGGATCTAGTTCACTACCCGTACTTTTTCTTTAAAAAAAAAAAAAGTTAAGAATTATCAAGATGCATTGTTTTGAGTAAGCACTGCATTGTGTTGAATTTGTTTGGATAGGTACAATATAGATGTCTATTTGCACAGATAAGAATATCAAATATATCTCCTATATTCAGATAAAAGTGTGAGCGATTTGGTGTATAGAATGATAACAGCCATGCCTGCCCCGCAGGGCCTCAGGTGAGCTGGGCATTAAGGTTCCACTGTAAAGTTTAATGAACAAGCTTTGCCTCTGATGCTTGCTAAATCTTCCTTCCTTAGTAAGTCAAAGATGGAGTTCCTTAAGGCCTTTCTTAACAGAACAGAGGCCTTCCACCCAGAACAGTGAGGCTAAGCCAGCTCTAAGGAAAGAGAGAAAGAGAGCCAGAAGCACACTGTGCCTTTTCCTCCTCTACAGACCTTGGATGGGAGCCAGAATGGTACTTCACCTAGTACAATGGTTCTCAACTTGTGGGTCACAATGACTTTATGGGTCAAACAACCTTTACACAAGGGTCCCATTTCAGATATCCTGCATATCAGATATTTACATTACGATTCATAACAGTAGCAATATTAGTTATGAAATAGGAATGAAAATAATTTTGATTGGGGGTCAGCATAACATGAGGAGCTGTATTAAGTGGTTGCAACATTAGGAAGGTTGAGAACTACTGATCTAATCGCCTCATACACACAGTGGGGCTCTGATCCAGCTCTCCACTGGGAATGTGGGAAGAAAACTACCTAAAGTTGATTCATACCAAGCCAGGGATAGTCCTGTCAAAGTGATCTGCTTGTCAAACCTAAGAAAGCAGACAGAGAGGGTGGAGAGATAGCTCTGCAGCCAAGAACATCTGTCGCTCTTCCAGAAGACCTGGGTTCAGTTCCCAGCACCCATACACCACGATGACTCACAATCTTCTTTACCTCCAGTTCCAGGGGATCGGTTAGCCTTTTTCTGGCACCATGGGCAGGGGACACACATATCATTCTCATACATATGTGAAAACAAAACGCACAAGAACACACACTAAAAATAAATAAATCCTAAAAGAAAGAAAGCAGTCAGCATCTCTGAACTGAGCTCACCCGGTTGCCACCACTTCCCACACAGCGCTCCTATGCGACTTTTGCTACTACACTGGGACTTCCCTCACAGGGCAAAATGACCCTGCAGCAAGCTTAGGGGAGGATAATGGGTCTGCACCAGTGGGAAATCAGAGAATGACTGCTGGCTTGGAAAGAGGAGAAACAAACTCAGGGTGGCTCTGTAGGAGAATGGATGACAAGCTTCCCTACAGCCGGCAACGGAGTCCTCAAGAGCAAACAGAAACTCAGGCAACTGGTAGATCTGTATACTGTTGGGAACAAAGATCCTGCACTGTCCACAAATTGTCTTCAGGTCCCCTCTTTGGTGCAGATTTTGTGACTGTGGACAAGCTTGGAGCCACCCTACATTGAAGAACGCTCTCTCAAAAAAGAAAAGTGAGCCAGGAGGAATAGAGGGGCGGAGGGAGGGAGAGAGAGAAACTGGCCAGACGGCTCAATGAGCACTTGCTGCCAAGCCTGACTACCTGAGTTCAAACCCTGGAACACACATGGTGGAAGGAGAGAACCAACTCTCCCAAGCTTTCCTCTGACTTCTGGGCACACACAAAATGAATAAATAACAAAGAAAGAAAAGGAAGTGGGAACTGGGATCATGAACCAATAAATGAGGTTAGCTTCTAGAAGCTAGAGAAGGTTAAGAAACAAATTCTCCCTTAGAGTCCCAGAAAGGAACATAGTCTTGCCGATACTTTGATTTTTAGCTCAGTGATTCTGTGCTGAACCTTTGGCCTACAAAACTACAAGGCTGATAAAGTAAATAAATAAATCCTATTATTTTAAGCTACCACATTTCTGGTAGTTCATTATAGTCACTGAAGAGTGTGAATAATGCAGGACTATTGACTTTCTAAATGTGATGTTTTCTGGAAAACATTTGTACTATACACCAAAAGCCCTTGTTTTCACATTAGAACTTGATCAGGAAGCTCGGCTGGGTGGACCAGGCAAAATCCCAGGAAGCTAGGTCATCAGGTGGCTTCCAGAGTAGCAGGCTGTTAGAAACTCAATGGCATCAGTCCCAAACGGTATAAAACTATAAATCTGAGAGTGAAATCTGTATGCAGTCTTCAGAAATAGAGGTGGGCTATAGGTCACACTCCACATCTCAAAGTTTTCCTCAGACTTATGGCTTGTTGTGTATCTTAAGTAGTCCACCAAGACCTGCACGTTGACACCTTGGTCCCCTGCTCCTACCACCATGAGGTAGGAGAACATTTAGAGGTGTGTCTGGGTGGAAGGAAGTTAGGTCATTGGAAGAAGGTCTTGGGGCACTAGCCACTTCCGGTCTCTCTCCTTGCTCCTGCCTGCCACTAAGTAAATAGTACTCTTCAGACACAAGTTTCCAGCATGAGGTACTGTGCTCCCATAGGGCTGTGCAAGCATGCGTGCATGGACTCTGAAACCTGCAAAGTAAGCCCTTTCTTTCCTCAAGTCAGTCGATTATCTTAGGTATTTTGTCATAATGATAGAAAGATGACTAACACTCATCAGGCTGGCCACAGCATGAAGGCCAAGTGCAGGACCAGTCAACAGAATAAGCCAGAGGGGCCAACATTCTGTGAAGAGCTCTGTTTATTCAGTAAGTCCCGGGACTCCAGAGTGGGCTGCACAGCCACTCGGGCTTCGTAAATACATCTTTCTTTTTCTCCGTGAATGGAAAATACAATGTCGAGAGTCAAAGCATTGTGTGCAGCATTCCCGGGATCCGGGCTGGCCAGTGACGCCTAAGTTTCCTGTTGTCACATCACTCTGCTTTTTCCTGTTTGAGGCAGGCGAGTATTTGCTGGCAGGCCCAGCTCAAAGGTCAGAGCCCATTGCACAGTGGGAAGGAAGTGTTTCTAGAAGTCTCTGCCAATCATAAATGCTGGTTCTGGGATATCAATCTTAGCATACAAGGGGAGGTGCCCTCTGAGTTCACAGCCAAGAGGGTCAGGCATCTCCAGGTTACTTTAGGGCCTATGGCTTCCTCAGAAAAGAAGGAAGCTTCCTTTCCTGTATATAGTAGTGTCTGGGGATTCCAGCATGGAACTGCATCTTTGGTCTCCTCAAGCAGCTTCTGTGGGGGTGGATCTTTGTGAACAAAAGTTCTTCACAGTAGCTTCTAGGAACCGTGTGTGAGAGCAGTAGTTTGGAGTGCCTCGACAAAGCACAAAGAGCTCTACATCCTGCCTAATTTAGCGTTTTCTACTTCCTATTCCAAACTGAGTTCCCCAGAAGTCAGTGAGGAGGAATGCTCACACTGGGTGACCACCTCTAACACTCTCTCTCTCTCTCTCTCTCTGTTATTTCCTTATAGAACAGCCTGTCACATCCACTGGAGGATCTGTAATCCCCATGTCCCTCTTTTAGGATATTTAGGGTTAATTCACTTGAATGCCCTTTGTCCTGTAATGTTGGTCTCTTTCTAGTTTCATGACATATTTTGGCCCTTTGCACCCTGTTGAAGGGTGTGGTCACTGACTCACCAGCCTCAAATCTGAGTTCAGTCAATGAGTTACCTCCCTCCTGGCATGGTGGCAAAGGGTCTCAGGGTGCACAGAATGCTACAGAATCCCTCTGGACCATACCCCAGATCCTGCTGTAATGCCAGCAGTGTCTTGGAGTTCCTGTCCCAAGCTAACTCCTCTTCCAGGCAGAGAAGCATGACAGTCTTGGGCCTGAGAGCCAAGGTCCTGGGTCTTACTTACAGATACAAAGCATCTACTTTAGAAATGTACTCCACTGGGCTTGGAGAGATGGCTCAGCAGTTAAGAGCACTTGCTGTTCTTGTAGAGGCTCCAGATTCTATTCCCAGCACCCACAGGGTGACTCACAACTATCTGTAACTCCAGTTCTAAAGGATCTGATGCCCTCTTCTGACCTCTGCTGGTATCAGGCACTCATGTAGTGCACAGACTTACATGCAGTCAAACCATTCATCCACATCAAACTTAAAAACTCTTAGAAGAGCCGGGCGGTGGTGGCGCATGCCTTTAATCCCAGCACTTGGGAGGCAGAGGCAGGCGGATCTTTGTAAGTTCGAGGCCAGCCTGGTCTACAAAGCGAGTCCAGGACAGCCAGAGATATTCAGAGAAACCCTGTCTCGAAAAACCAAAAAAAAAAAAAAAAAAAACTCTTAGAAGAGCCAGGCAGTGGTGGCGCACGCCTTCAATCCCAGCACTCGGGAGGCAGAGGCAGGCAGATCTCTGTGAGTTCGAGGCCAGCCTGGTCTACAGAGCGAGTCCAGGACAGCCAGGGCTGTTACACAGAGAAACCCTGTCTCAAAACAAAACAAAACAAAATAAATAAATAAATAAATCTTAAAAGAAAGAAATGTATTCCATATCTCAAATAAAACCTACTTTATGGGGCTGGAGAGATGGCTCAGAGGTTAAGAGCACTGGCTGTTCTTCCAAAGGTCCTGAGTTCAATTCCCAGCAACCACATGGTGGCTCACAACCATCTACATTGAGATCTTGTGCCCGGGCATTTATATAGAGCAAATACTGTATACATAATAAACAAACAAACAAACAAACAAACAAACAAACAAATGTTTAAAAAAAACCCTACTTTATGGTCAGTCTAGTCATGATTTCAGATGACAGACAAGACCATGCCAAGAGTCTTGCCTATTGCATCTGGGTGACTGGCAAGCCTTACCATGTTTATCTTGGATGTTGATGGAGATGATGCAAGAGATGATGCACATCCTACGGCCAGCTGCAATGTGGCAACCATGGATTTTCCCAGCATGCACTATTTCCAGAAAGCAGATAGCATTTGGAAAGCTACATTCTTCTCCTGTCTGTGGAGTTATTAGGTTCTGGGGATTATTCTTTTTTGTTTGTTTTGTCTTGTTTTTTTTTTTTTTTTAAAGATTTATTATGTATACAGTGTTCTGTCTGCAGGTATATCTGCAGGCCAGAAGAGGGCACCAGATTTCATTATGGATGGTTGTGAGCCACCATGTGGTTGCTGGGAATTGAACTCATGACCTCTGGAAGAGCAGCCAGTGCTCTTAACCGCTGAGCCATCTCTCCAGCCCTGTTTTGTCTTGTTTTTGTCTTTCGAGACAGGGTCTCTCTGTGTATCCTTGACTGTCCTAGACTCGCTTTGTAGACCAGGCTGGCCTTGAATTCACAGAGATCCACCTGCCTCTGCCTCCCAAGTGCTGGGACTAAAGGCATGCACCACCACACCCGGCAACTACAGACAGCTGTGAACTGCCATGTGGGTGCTGGGATTTGAACCCAGGTCCTTTGGAAGAGCAGTCAGTATTCTTAACTGCTGAGCCATCTCTCCAGCCCCTGGGGATTATTCTTCAAGACACACAAAACAAAGACTTAAAAATTGTCCAAAACCTGTGGAGACAGTGATGTGAGGGCCATGTACATTGAAAAGAGAGACGAATGTCAAAACCCACAAAAAAGACTATTTGTTTTTTCCATAAATGAAACCAGTAAGCAGTAATATGCAAAGAGCAGAGCCGGGCGTGGTGGCGCACGCCTTTAATCCCAGCACTTGGGAGGCAGAGGCAGGCAGATCTCTGTGAGTTCGAGGCCAGCCTGGTCTACAAAGCAAGTCCAGGACAGCCAGGGCTGTTACACAGAGAAACCCTGTCTCAAAAAACCAAAAAAACAAAAACCAAAAACAAAAACAAAGCAAAGAGCAGAGCTGCCCTGCATCCTCTCCTCCATCCCTTGCCCTATCATATAGCAGAGGGCTACAGGCTGCTTTCTCAAATGTACCTAACATTTGTTGAGAGATATGGGTCTCTTGCATGTTCACATGCCTGGAGAATAGAGTCACTGGCAGCCCTTGGTTCCAGATTTTATTTATTTTATTTTTATTTTTTGGTTTTTCGAGACAAGGTTTCTCTGTGTGGCCCTGGCTGTCCTGGACTAACTTTGTAGACCAGGCTGGCCTTGAATTCACAGCAATCCTCCTGTCTCTGCCTCCCGAGTGCTGGGATTAAAGGTGTGCGCCACCACGCCCGGCTCCAGATTATTTTTGATGGGATAACTTCTTTCCTCAAGCAAAGGCTGCTTAACGAACGGTCCAGCACTTGGGATTCCGACTCTCCAAACTTAGGACCTCACTCTTGAGACGTGCCTTACTGTACTCAGGTGTCACTTGGCCATCTTAACTTTGGGAATTGTGCCTCAGAGAGCAAACGCACAAAAAAAGCCTGTCAGTGGCCTGACTATTGCTATTGCCATAAGTGAATATCTTTCTTATGTACCCAGAAGTCCGCATCCATGAGACTGGCAGGCTCATCTGTTAGCTTGCAAGAAAGATAAAACCTCAGACTCCGCACAATTCTTGACACCCTCTCGTTGCATTCTCATATAACACACCTCCCCAGTCCACCAGCTCACTCCTCTCCTACCCATGATCCTGAAAGCCATGTTTTGGGCCAAGAAGGGGAAAATGTTCATTCAGAGCTGAAAACAGATCAAATTAAAGAGTAAGACTGAAAGTAGGGCAGAACCTAGCAACAGGCTGAGACCCGGAGGCTTGCTTCTGAGCTCCAGAGCTGAAGAGGATCACTGTGACACTGGGCTGTTAGTGGATGGGTGGTCAGCTGTCGGTTCCAGTCAACTGAATGTCTAGACTGGCCATGAAGAAGGTTGTATTGGACACATGGGCTAAATTTCTTTTTGGACGGGCTCAGGTGAACAACGCACTGGCTTTCCTACCTGTAAAACAAAATGAGTGGGAGGAGAATGTTCCCAGGATCTTCTAGCTGTAAAGTTCCCATTAAACACTCATGACAGAGCTCCATGGCACACACGTTAGGCCCTTGACCTAATTTAAAATAATGATTGCAGCCGGGCGGTGGTGGCGCACGCCTTTAATCCCAGCACTTGGGAGGCAGAGGCAGGAGGATCTTTGCGAGTTCGAGGCCAGCTGGTCTACAAAGCGAGTCCAGGACAGCCAGAGCTGTTAAACAGAGAAACCCTGTCTCGAAAAAACCAAAAAAAAAAAAAAAATAATGATTGCAAAGAAAACTGATACACAGGGGAAAAGCCAAGCATTGGAAATGGAGACGTCTGCCTGCTCAGCCCGTCTGCCACACCTGGCTACATGACATCCCAGGATAAGTCACCCTGCTCTACCTGGAGGACCCAGGTATTACATACAGACATAAAATGACTTTAGATGCCTTGGGGGTGTGGCTTTAAAGTACATCATGAAGAAGTCACTTCCTTTCTCAGTTCTCCTTTGATTTTTCTGATGAGGTCACTGACAGCATCTTCCACAAGCTTTTAACACCTGCCCACGTGCCCACGCCTCCCCCCTATATTTTTTCTCAAAAAAGAGACAAGTCTCAATTTCATACAAACCAAGGCCAACACTGGCCAGAATGTATTTAATAACATTGCTTAGTTCTTGTTTTATTTATCATCATTTTGCTTTCTATAGAAGGCAGATAACACTGCCGGGCGGTGGTGGCGCACGCCTTTAATCCCAGCACTTGGGAGGCAGAGGCAGGCGGATCTTTGTGAGTTCGAGGCCAGCCTGGTCTACAAAGCGAGTCCAGGACAGCCAGAGATATTAAAAAAAACCCTGTCTCGAAAAAACAACAAAAAAAAAAAAAAAAAAAAAAAGAAGGCAGATAACACAAGTTTTCCATTCAGGGTGTTAATACAAATTTTCCATTAAAAGCAAGCTGATTTATGAAAACTAAAATTGATTAGGGAAATGGTTATAGTCTATGCATAAGAAAAACCGAATTGTGCATGTTACTTGCCCTCCTCTCTCTGCCTTGCTCTGAGACAAGTCTCTCTATTAACCCTAGCTGTCCTGGAATTCACTATGATCTACCAGGCTGGCCTTTGCCTACTCAGTGCTGGGACTAAAGGCATGCATACCTGGCTTCCTCTCTGTTTTTCAGTAACACTGTTTACACGGGTGAACAGGATGGCATGTAATTCTACCTCAATAAAAATGCTGAAAGTAAATTAGGGTCTGGGTACCTAGCTTAGTGTCAGAACACTCACCTTTCATGAACAAGACCCGGGGTTTAATCCTAGCACCAAACTTTATTAATTAAAAGATAAAAGTGTAAATTACCTTCTGTTGGACGAAAGTACAGATACCACCAAATTCCAATTTGGTGAACCTATGAGCTTCATTGGGGTTACTTTTAGGAATGTAGGTGAAGGGTTACTTACAGGAGTATAGGTGAGGGGTTACTTACAGGAGCAGAAATGACTCAAAGACAGCTGCATCACCAAAGCCCACCCCAGCGTGGGTGACACCTCACAAAGCTGGGAACCTGGAGCACCCTGCACAGCCTGCAGGCAGCTCAAGAGGTTGGAGAGTGTCCTTTCCAGGTGGCTGTTGGTCTAATCCTCCTCCAGGCATCTGGGCTGGTTTCAGAGTCGTCTCTGCAGCCCAGCCGGTCTGAGTGTTCTTGGAGGCTCGACTTCTCAGCCCCTCTTTGTAGGCTCTACTTACTCTGGCAGGGAGGCGCCTAGTAAATCTGGTCAGTTTCAGGGACTTCCTGAAGCTATCTTGAGTTGTTTACAGTCCGGCTCAAGAGGCTTCCTTGAAGGATAGAATGTTTCAAACTCAGAGGAAGCTATTGCACAACGCTCCCCTTTATTTTCCTATTTCTGACGGATCCTTTTAGACTCTGCTCTATGTCACCTCTTCATGAAAGAGTCCCTTGCATCAGCTGTCACTCACTGTACTCAGATAGCATCTCCTGTCATGAACCAGAAGCATGGCAGAGCAGCTTCAAGCACAGGACTCTACAGCCAAAATACGTGGATTTAGATTATTTATGTGTATGAATGTTTTGCCTGCATGTATGTATATGCACCATGCATGTGCCTGGTGCCCTCCAAAGTTAGAAGTAGGCATTGGATCCCCTGGAACTAGAGCTATAGATAATTGTGAGCCACAATGTTGATGCTGGGAATTGAACCCAGGCCTTCTCTAAGAGCAGCAAGTGCTCTTAACTGCTGAGCCAACTCTCCGGCCAAAACTACCTGGATTTAAATTCTGGGCATGCCTCTTGCCTCAGCTGTGTTACCTTAGACAAGTCACTTAATGTCTCTGGGCCTCCATTTCCTCCCCTGTAAGAAGGAGATGATAATAATACTATGATGAGGCCGGGCGGTGGTGGCACACGCCTTTAATCCCAGCACTTGGGAGGCAGAGGCAGGCGGATCTTTGTGAGTTCGAGGCCAGCCTGGTCTACAAAGTGAGTCCAGGACAGCCAAGGATACACAGAGAAACCCTGTCTCGAAAAACCAAAAAAAAAAAAAAATAATAATAGTAATACTATGATGATTGCAATTACACAAAACAAGGTCTGGTCAATATCCTTGAGTATGGAGTCTAGCATATAGCGAGCATTTAATAGGTGGTAGCTAATATTATTATAGTATGCATCATTATCTACTGTAAATACCAGGTCCCTCTGTCTTCCTTGAGGGCAGGGAGTATGTCTCATTCACCGTCATCCCTCAGAACCTCGCATGGCACCCAACACCGATGCTGTTGAATACAGATCTTGGAATGGGGGCGGCAAGGTGTATCTTTCTCTCTGACTTCTTAGCTCAGCTGACTCAGGCTGATCCTGAAGTTCTTAGGGATCCTCAAGACCAACTTTCCTCACTCTAGCTTAGGGAGGGCACATCCCAAATCTTTCGGATGGCATTCGGCTTTCAGATCTAAACCTCCAACCTCAATAGAAGACAGGAATGCCCCCAGGTGGTGTGGAAGGAAAATCACCGCCACATGGTTTGTTAGAAATGTGCTCTCAGCTCCTCCACCACCCTCTGCTCTAATTAGTCATCATGATGAGGTGTGGGCCACACCCAAAAAGAACAGGCCCTGCAACACTTCAACAAGGTTTGCTGGGCCAGGCACTGCTGGGTGCCGAGGAGGCCAGTGAAGGGAGGGTTAGAACCCTACCGCCCGATGAGTTTTCCACAGAGAGGCTCCATCCATTCACACCTGGCTGGCTAGCCCGAAGGACAGTGTTGGGTGCACACCAAAAGGCAGGATTGGACTGGGAACCAAGATAGGAAGGCAGGACCCAGAGCAAGTCAAAGATGAAGGCCAGAGATGAGCAATGCTGACAGAAGGCAAAGATCAGAGTCCAGGGGTTGACAACTGCTGGCCCAGGGCCCAGCAGAGAGAAGGCTTCTAAAAGAACAAGCCCAGGGTAGGGGCTGTTGTCCTTGCTCCCCATTCTTTCTTTTTCTCTCTGGATAAGAGATAAAAGACAGAGAAGGCTGCTCTGGACTCCCTGCCACCCAGTGGGTGAATAAGTCAGCAAGGATGGCAGTCACCACAGGCCAGCCAAAGAGCTCCTGTCTGGACCTGCCTCAGAAAGGTGAGGCTGGCTGCTGGACAACCGCCTGTTTCCTGGACTGGCAACTGGCAATGGTGGGCACTGAGGACAAAGGCACAAGGCCTAGAATCGGCTACTAAACCAGTCCAGTGACTTCAAACACTTCACCTCATCCTCCGGGTTCTATTTCTTCATTAAAAAAAAAAAAAGAGCACTGGAATAATGCCCAGTTGTTGCAAACTTCTAATATAAAGACTGTGTGTGTGTGTTGTGTGTGTGTTTGTAAAATGCAAAACAAAACAGGGTTGGGTGTGGTGGTGAATGACTTCAATCATAGCACTCATACTAGGGACACAAAGGCAGGGGAACCCTGTGATTTTGAAGCCAGCCTGGTCTGCATAGTGAGTTCTAGAACTTTCACTGTAATTCACCCATAGGTACATCTAGTACCATCATTTGCAGAAGGACAGCACCTTCCAAAGTACAGAATCACTATGCAAAGTGCCCCTCACCACACAGTGCAACCAACACGGAAGCCGGGTGCTAATGCCTCTGAAGAAAAAACAAAACAAAGCAAAAACAACAGTAGAACAAAACAAACAAACAAACAAAGAAGGGACACCTGAACTTTAGACAAGTAGTTTTAAAATATATGTTTACTGTAAGCACTTAATATTTTACTCATCTATCAGTGATGTTGATTCGCTGGGGCAAAGTTTGAGAGCAGGGTGACAGGAGGCATCTGTCACTCTTTGGCTACTCAGCTGTGGAATCCTTCCCAGATTTTGTGGACAAGTCCATCTTACGAGTGACCGTGGATGTTAACCTGCCAGTCTTCCTTATCCCCAAGTTTAGACATGTGATCCACACTCACTCACCCAGGTGTACTGCCCTGGGACTCTGATTCAGGAGCCCACACCAACCAGAGAGCCAAGCAGAGTCTTATCTTGTGACAGTGGCCACAGGGCTATGGCAGCCTTGTCCAGATCCCAGGGAACCAAGAACAAGATCATGATTCAGGCCCTGCGCTTGAGTATATAGCGCAGGTTGTCAAGGTCTCTGGAGGGTTTAGGTGGAACCATTTTGGCCTTGTTCCCACTTATGCCCTGACCCTGGCCCTCTGTCCTTCCCAGGGCTTCTGCCGGCAACTCGTAAATTCTTTTTATATTTAAGTCAGTTGGCTGCTGCTGCATTTTAAAGTCAGAGCTCTGAATGATCTGTGTCAGTCTCAGAAGTGAGCCCTGTTTTCTGTTTTGCTTGAATACAAATGGCTCTAGGGAGATTCTGATCTGGGCAGTTATGAATAATGATGGAAACCATGGCCCAGTCCTCACTGTGTGCCCGGCCGGATTCTCACGATTGCCCGCATGCTAACACACTCAAGTGTTTTGAAATAGATTGGTCAGGAACATTCTCCTTTTATAACTGAGGTATGGAGGAGTGAGTGACTTGCCACGGTCAAGGGCCTGCATCAGGGCAGTCCCTCTTCTAGATTTGTGTTCATTTTAGGTAGAGGGGGTTCGAGAGACAGGGTTTCTCTGTGTAACAGCCCTGGCTGTCCTGGAGCTTGCTCTGTAGACCAGTCTGGCCTTGAACTCACAGAGATCCGCCTGCCTCTGCCTCAAGTGCTGGGATTAAAGGCGTGTGCCACCATTGCCGGGCTAGATTTGCGGGATTTTTTTTAATATTTTATTTATTTAGTATATAGTGTTCTGTCTGCATGTATACCTGCAGGCCAGAAGAGGGCACCAGATCTCATTATAGATGGTTGTGAGCCACCATGTGGTTGCTGGGAATTGAACTCAGGACCTCTGGAAGAGCAGCCAGTGCTCTTATTAACCTCTGAGCCGTCTCTCCAGCCCCCTAGATTTGTGTTCTTAATTCTTGTTAGTGGCTGCTTCCTCATCACACACACACATATACACACCTGCCTCTCCTACTTCATATACATATAGATGTGTGTGTGTTTGTATACATAATTTATTATATGTAAATGTGTATCTGTTATTATTTTGCATTGCTAGGGATTATACCTAGGGCTTCATACAGTTCATGCTAACTGAGTGCATCCCTAACTCTCTGGTGTCTCTTTTGAGGTTCAGATCCTCATAAACCAAACTGAAAGCCCAAAAGAAAAGTAGTGAGGGGCTGGAGAGATGGCTCAGCAGTTAAGAGCACTGGCTACTCTTCCAAAGGTCCTGAGTTCAATTCCCAGCAAACACATGGTGGCTCACAACCATCCACAACATGATCTGATGCCCTCTTCTGGGTGAAGATGTTCATGAAGATAGAGCACCCATACATAAAATAAATAATTAAATCTATAAAAAAAAAAGTAGTGAATTTGTTTTTATTTCAAAGTTGAACGAGTAGCTGTCCAAATATCTAAGAACTGCAGTTTACCGTCATCATAAACCCAAAATCAGGCGACAAACACCTAAAACTTTTAGTCCTAAGGAACAAGAAGCTGCTCGCTCTTTCTGCCTTTCCACTGCGGCAGGCCTGCTGGGTGCAGTCCTCTGTGTACTAAAGCAGGAAGCTGAGCAACTCCCCGGCTAAGAACTTCAGAAGGGGACTTGTCCAGACAGACCCGCGCAACACTGCAGCCTGCCCTCAACACGCCCACTGGGGCCAGACCAGGGTGGCAATGCCACAGGAGCTTGTGGCTTATGTTAAAGTCTGTACAAAATTTAGCTTACAAGAAAGAAACAGAGCCAGCAAGATGGTCCAGCTGCAGAGGTACTTGCCACCCAAAGATGTGAGCGCGATGACATCCCTGGAACCCACATAAAAGGGGGAAGGAGAGAACTGACTCCACAAAGTTGTCCTCTGACCTTCACCCCTCCCCCCATCACACACATAATAATTAACCTAAATTTTAATCATGATTAAGAAACAAACAAACAAACGAAAACCTACACTGATAGAGATTTGTAAAAGGACACTGAAGTCAATGACAAGAGTCCCAACAGCCAAGGTGGGAACAGGTTAAGCAACAAAATAAAATAAAATGGTTTGGGTTTACAACTCGTAAGTATTAAATAAGTACCTGTGAGTCTATACTTAAATAAATGTGTGTATGGTGTTTAGTTATGTTCAGTCCTGAGGATTGGACCTACACCTTAAGCCTTCTAAGCAAGCACTCTACCCCTGAGTTAAACACACCAACCCATGTGCTTATATAAAAGGTTTTTGTTTGGTTGGTTTTTCGAGACAGAGTTTCTCGGTGTAGTCCTGGCTGTCCTGGACTTCCTTTGTAGACCAGGCTGGCCTTGAACTCACAGAGATCCACCAGCCTCTACCTCCCGAGTGCTGGAAACTCATGAGGAAAACAAAACAAAACAACAGAAACAGTAGGCGAGTACTGTTAAAAAGTCATTCTGTAAGCTCTCCCAGCACATTCCCAAGCCTAGAAGTCCAGCAAAAACAAAAGCCTAGGAAGCTGTCACAGCCAAGAGGAATACAAAGAAACAGGACACCTAATGGAACGTGCCACTGGAAATAGGATTCTGAAACCAAAACAAGGTCATTGGTTAAAGCCTAAGGAAATCTAAGCAAGCTATGGACTTCTGTTAATAATCTGCCTATAAATGTCGGTCTATCTCAGTCATGACAGATATGTCATATCTGAAAGGGCTCTGGCTGGTCCCAGCATGGTAAACATGACTCTGGTAGACCTTGCCCTTCTCCCTAATTCCCTCTGCCTTGCTAAAAATCCTTAGATTACATCCCTAAAGCTAGCCCCCAAGGTCTATTCCCTTATTTGTCCACTTCCTCCTCCTGAATCTGACTACCAAGGTTCAGCTATCAAAGTATTGAAGTGCAGCAATCAAAAGCCCCCTTCGGCTCACCTGATTGACACACCCAATTAAAACTAACCAACTCACTCAAACTCCGTGTTTCCCCTTTTACCTTTATACAAGGCCACATCTGTCTCCTCTCTCTCCAGAGATAAATATCCCTCCTCCCCGACTGTGACTGTTCCTTTTCCCTTCTCCCTTGTGGTCCTGTGTTTGTCTCTTGTTCCTGCCCTCTATCCCTCTGAGAGAAATAAATCTCCTTTATTGTGCTGAGAACTTGGTCTTGGGGTGTCTCGTGCTAATACTGGCCCTTTCAATATCTAGATAAGGAGAAAGAAGGTTCTGGAAATGAAGAAAGTAATATGAGCACCCTAAACCAGCTGTTGAGTTTCTTTGTATATCTAATTCTTTTTTCTCAGAAAAAAAGAAGTATTAGTAACAATAACAAATTTGGGAGCTAGAGAGATGACTCAGTGGTTAAGAACACTGATTGCTCTTCCAGAGGACCAGATTCAATTCCCCGCACCCACAAGGCAGCTCACCACTGTCTGTAACTCCAAGACCTGACAACCTCACCCAGACATACATGCAGACAAAACACCAATGCTCATAAAATAAAATAAAAAAATCAATTATTTAAAAAAATAAAATAAGGGGCTGGAGAGATGGCTCAGCGGTTAAGAGCCCTGGCTGCTCTTCCAAAGGACCTGGGTTCAAATCTCAGCATCCACATGGCAGTTCACATGCCTGTCTGTAATTGCCAGGCGTGGTAGTACACGCCTTTAATCCCAGAACCTGGGAGGCAGAAGCAGGCAGATCTCTGTAAGTTCAAGGCTAGCCTGGTCTACAAAGTGAGTCACAAACAGCCAGGGTTGCTACACAGAGAAACCCTGTCTCAAAAAACAAAATAAATAAATACAAACATACATAAATGAAATTTGAAGAATTGGTTTTTGCCTAAGGATGAGATGTAAGCCACTAAGATATCAACACCCTAAAGTAAGTGTTCCACTCATCTGTAGCATTATGGACTAAACACTCGGGCGTGGGCAACTTCATGTCTTACCCTGCTAGGCTGGGACCCCTGGGTTTGAACCGTCCCACTGGAGCCTCTAGTAGCTAAGACTGCAGTTGTGAATCACCACTCCACTTGGACTAAATACTTCTTAATTGTTCTTTTTGAAATAGTTAAATATTCTGAGCCGTCATGGCACACATATTTAATCTCAGCACTCGGGAGACAGAGGCAGGTAGGTGAATCTCTGAGTTCAAGGTCAGCCTGGTCTACAAAGCTAGTCCAGGACAGCCAGAGATACACAGAGAAACCCTGTCTCGGAAAAACCTAAAAAAAAAAAAGAAAGAAAGAAAAGAAAAAAGAAAGAAAGAAAAAGAAAAAACAAGAATAAACAAACGAAAAAGAAGAGGAAAAAAAGAGTTAACTGCATTTTAATGAAATTCTAATCTTTTCACTGATATCCCTGAGTTACCACAAATTCTAATCTTTTCACTGATATCCCTGAGTTACCACCCGGAGGGATATCAGTGAAAAGATCAGAATTTCATTAAAATGCCTGAGCACAGTGTGAAATTCATTGAGTAGTTCTGATTGGAGAAAAATTAAAGACCTTAGTCTTTAGTCCTTAGTCTCTGCCCTTAAAAACCTCTGGGCTTAGGAAATGGGGGGAAGACTCCAAACTTCCCGAAAAAGTGCTTAACATCAACTCACCATCATCTTCTCTTCCTCCATGCCGCCACCCAAGACACTCTGGGAGCAACTGTTTGAGGCCAGGCAGCAGTCCTTTGTCTTTTCTGGAATCTGCCTGTCAGACCCAGGACTTTCCTTCCAGCAGTTAAGTGGGATGACAGATGGTTGGGACATGTCCTCTCGATGCTCAGCTGTACTGCCCCAGCTGCCAAGTGCAAATGTTTGAGGTTCAACCAAAAGAGACAAGTAATGACTTCAAATCACTTGCTGAGACACATTGCTAATCCAGAGGAGAGAGAGGGCTTTAAAATTCCACTTAAATCCAGCAGCGGGGGGGATAAGGAAACCCTAGGTGCCCCCTGGGCTTTGCCCTACACCGACCCAACCTAGGGATGGTCGCCTACCTGTACAGGGTCTCAGTGTGTGCCCTGTTCTCTTGCTTTTAGAAATGTCAGGTGCTTTGGTTCGTGTGCTCATCTGGGATGAGGATATAGAAGGGCAAAGCCTGTGTGAAGATCTGTACCCTACCATTTCTTCCTGGTTTAAATGGAGAGACCCCGCCTCCTTATGTCCACCTGTTTAGAGGCTTAGTCAGCTCCTTTCTGCATCTTGCAGGGTTTCCTTGTTTCTGATGCGGAGTCTCTCAGCAGTCTCTAGGGCTGTCTCAGTCCACAGCTACTAGCACCCCTCCACGCAGAGCACTTTGAAGAGCTGCTTTCCTTACCCCCATGTCTTCACTCTTTCCTTCCTGGATCCAATAATCTCTCCCTGGTTCCTGTATTCACTTCTTTTTCATTCACCTATCCCTCCTATTTCACTGAACTCTCCATTGCCAAAGTTGCTAGAATCTTCTAGGTCTGTCTGTGTTCTCATCAAACAGCCCCTCGGTACCATTTGGCATAGTTGACTCTTCTCTCCGGATTTGTCTTTTTCTCTCTCTGTCTCTCTCTGAGTGTATGTGTCTCTGCCTCTCTCTCTCTCTCTCTCTTTCTGTGTGTGTGTGTGTCTGTCTGTCTCTGTCTCTCTCTGTGACCCTGCCTCTCTCTGTGTCTGTCGTCTGTCTGTCTGTATCTGTCTGTCTCTCTGTGGCTTTCTGTCTCTGTCCATCTCTCTGAGAGTGTGTGTCTCTGCCGCTCTCAGTGTTGTCTGTCTGATTCTGTCTCTGTCTGTCTCTCGATCCGTCTCTGTCTCTCTATATACCTGTCTTGTTTTTTTTCTTTTAAAGATTTATTTATTTATTATGTATACAGTGTTTGGTCCGCAGGTATATCTGCAGGCCAGAAGAGGGCACCAGATTTCATTATGGATGGTTGTGAGCCACCATATGGTTACTGGGAATTGAACTCATGACCTCTGGAAGAGGAGCCAGTGCTCTTAACTGCTGAGCCATCTCTCCAGCCCACCTGTCTTGTTTTTAATGATGACCTTCTCTCCTGGTTTCCCCACTCCTCCTTCTGGTCCTCTTCTAAGTCTCCTAGGAGAGTCCTCCCTTTATCTAACCTGTTCAGGTTGGGGTACCTCAAGGCTTGGTCCTAAAATGGCACTTAATCATCGAGGTTCCCAGATAAAGCACAGAACGTCTAGTTAAACTTGAACGTTAAATAAGTATTATATATTTTTAGTGTAAGTATGTTCCAGATATTCTGAGATATTCTAAACAAGTATTCAACAGTCATTTCAAATTCAAATCTAACTAGACATCCTATATAACTTAGTAATCCAGATAACTCCAGAAGTTGTTTGGTCTAAACAGTCTGACCTACGTCTGTGGAAGCTTCTAAATTGAACCAAACATGGTGCAGAGAAGATTCTGTGGAGTGACACCATGCCCATGGACCAGCAGTTTTCCAACTAGTGAAAGAGTTGCCTATAGGGTGGACCATTCAAACCATTCAACTTTCTCAACAAATTGTCTAGGCTGGGCGGTGGTGGCGCATGCCTTTAGTCCCAGCACTTGGGAGGCAGAGGCAGGCAGATCTCTGTGAGTTCGAGGCCAGCCTGGTCTACAAAGCGAGTCTAGGACAGCCAGAGCTGTTAAACAGAGAAACCCTGTCTCGAACAAAAAAAAAAAAAAAAAATGTCTGTTTTCTGTTTTCAATGGCAGCACAATACTACAGACAGAGTGAAAGAAAAGACAATTTTACATATGGTTCTGGTCCAAGATCCAGGAGCATATCTGGAAATGGCATCCTCAGTGCAGAGTCTCAAAATCACACAGCAAGAAACAGTGTGTGTGTGTGTGTGTGTGTGTGTGTGTGTGGGGGGGGGGGTACGGTGTATTATGTGGTATATGTATATGTGATGTGTGTGGTGTATGTGTATATGTGTATGTAAGATGTGTGTGTCTGTGTCTGTGTGTCTGCCTGTGACTGTGGTCACTATGAAAATCAGCCAGGCTTTTGGAATCTGAGGCACTCTGTGCTTCCTGTCCTACACTCTACAGGGAAGCAACACCAAGCCACACTGAAGTCCCCGCACACAATCCTGAGTCTCCTTTCAGTATGCCAGTCAGTAAGCAGGGGAGTATTGTGAGGAGAAGACGAAAGCTGAGCTCCCACTACCTGTTGAGATGAGAGCAGAGCTGGGGTACAGTCACTGCAATGCAAGAGGATCTTTGGAGAAGAAGCAGAAACACTTTAGAAAGCAAATTTGGGGGCATCTTAATTAGGGTTCTTATTGTTATGATGAAACACCATGACCAAAAGCAACCTGAGAGGAAAGGGCTTATTTTGCACATCTGTATCACAGTCCATGATCAAAGGAAACCAGGGCAGGAACCTGGAGGCAGGAGCTGACACAGAGGCCGTGGAGGGGTGCTTCTTACTGGGTTGCTCCCCATGGCTTGCACAGCCTGCTTTCTTGTAGAATTCAGGACCACCAGCCCAGGGATGGCTCCACCCACAAGGGATTGGGCCATTCCCTGGCAATCACCAATTAAGAAAATGCCCTAAGACCTGCCTACAGCTTGATCTTAGGGAGGCATTTTCTCAGTTGAGGTTCCCTCTTCAAAACAACTTGTATGAAGTTGACAGGAAAACTAGACAGCACTGGGGGTGACAAGGTATATGACCACTCTTTCCTGTTCAGAATGCTTTCAAGCAAGCTGACTTGGTTGCTGGGATAGATCTCCAAGATATCTAAGCATCATGGTGCCAAGCAGACTATGGTCCCTCAGATTCTATTCATCTCTGTCACCATGAGCCCATAGGGTAATAGTTGTCAACCTCCCTAATGCTGGGACCCTTTAATACAGTTCCTCATATTGTGGTGACCTCCAGCCATAAAATTGTTTTGTTGCCAAAAATTATTTTGTTGCTACTTCATAACTGTAATTTTGTTACTGTTATGAATCATAATGGAAATATCTGATATGTGACCTTCAAAGGAGTCAGGGCCCACAGGTGGGGAACCACTGCCATAGGATAAAGACAGTGGTTCTGGCTTGAGATTTCTCGCTGCCAATGAAAGTGCCTGTAAGTTCACATGCACCTGGGAAACAAGTAAATGGCTGAATGAATGAGTGCATGGGCAGCTTTGGTTTTTTGCAGAGACATTGTCCTATCAGGTCCCCTGATAGGACAAAAGCAGTTTTGAAATGTACACACACACACACACACACACACACACACACACACACACACACACACA
>CAJQZJ010032322.1:1180535-1290121 GCA_907164525.1 Lophiomys imhausi | reverse complement strand
ACACACACACACACACACACACACACACACACACACACACACACACAGTATAGCATGCATTTTAGCCTTTGCCAATTTCATCCACGAAGAAGGATCGCTTCAGACTGAGGACCAAGTTTCCTGACGCAGAAGCACCAGAGTCACTTTCTCAGGTGTAGAGACGCTCACTTCCCCCTGAGAAGGAAAGCCTGGGCGGCTTCCTGTTTTCACTTGCAGCTCGACTCAGTGAGGTGTCTGTCCCCTGTGGTGTGT
This sequence comes from Lophiomys imhausi, assembly GCA_907164525.1. NCBI lineage: Eukaryota > Metazoa > Chordata > Mammalia > Rodentia > Muridae > Lophiomys > Lophiomys imhausi. The sequence goes on along the minus strand of CAJQZJ010032322.1, from coordinate 1,289,869 downwards.
TGTGTCTTGTGATGTGTCACGGAAGCTGTAAGATAAGCCTCATGTCCCAGTTAGGAAGGAGACCCTGACCAAGTCAGGGATGAAAGTGAGGGTGACGAAGGGTCTTTCCGGGGAGGACTGGCTCTTTGGGATGGTCTGAATTCTGTGCCACTCACTGTCTGTCCACTTGAGACGAAGACAAATGGTATTCTTGTCTTCAGCCTGTTCCTCTAACAGGCAGGAAACACAGAGAAGGAAGCTGAGAGAATGGCTTCCCATGAGAACACTGGGCTTCAGTTTAAAGGGTCCCCTCATACAACCGTGACATAGTAAGTTGTTTTAGCTCTTTGTATCTGGACGTGGTCACCTTACCTGCTGACGACATATCTCATTGGACCTCTTAAAATATATTAAGAGCAGAAGAGTTAGAACAAAAATAGAGACTTAATCCACTCCCACCTAACAGTATATTTTATTCCCCAGACATGGCTCTGATGGTCTCAGGAAGGTCTGAAAACTATTCTACGAAGACTGCAGGTGTGGGGAGGACAAGGTAAGACTGTACATGGGGCATTGATACACGGCAGGTGTGCTGTTAAGGGCCGTTGAGTGAATACATGAACAAGGACTGGCACACATATGGAAACGTAAATTCTGTAATGTCTGTTAAGAACCACAGAAGCAGGGCTGGTGGTGAGGTGGCTCAGCAAGTAAAGGCATTTGCTGACAAGCCTGAAGATCTGAGTTCGAGGTCCAAGACCCACATGGTAGAAGGTGGGAACAGACTCAGGAAAGTTGTCCTTTGTATGTACTGTGACAACCGTACCCACACACATATGCACACACAAATTAAATAAATAAAAATGCAATTTTTTTTGGGGGGGGGTTCGAGACAGGGTTTCTCTGCATATCTCTGGCTGTCCTGAACTCACTTTGTAGACCAGGCTAGCCTTGAACTCACGGAGATCGGCCTGCCTCTGCCTCCTGAGTGCTGGGATTAAAGGCCCGCATCATTTTTAATGGAAACGAATGGGGAATTTTCTCTTTTCAAAATCGGATGACAGACAGTATTTCTGAGCCAGCAGATGAAGCTGCAGCATCAGGGGCTGCCTCTTTGTCTAGCGGGAGTTCTTTGATTCCATAAGCTGACTGGCAAGCAGAAATACATTTCTTTCACTGTTCTAGAAGCTAAGCATCCAAACTTCGGGAGCAGGCATGGCCATCCTCAAAATCTGTGTATAGGCAAGGGAGATCATGCTCCCTCTGCTCAAGGCACAGGGTTCCTTAGTTCCTCTTTCTTTTCTCTGGTGGTTTCCTGGGCTTGTGCCTGCAGAACTCTGATCTCTGCCTCCCTCCTTGTCCTGTGTGTCTCTGTCTTCATGAGGCCATATTTTTGTAACTGAAGTCATATTGAGTTAAGGGTCTATCCTATTCTGATATGACCCCATCTTAATTACTTTGACAAAGATTGCTTCTAAATAAGGCCGTGATCTGGGATAGTGGGTTTAAAACTTCATTGTATTCTTTGGGAATGGGGAAGAGGTGTTACAATGCAATGAATATATCACAATTAAAATAAGATTTGGAACCAGGCATGGTGGCACACACCTTTAATCCCAGCACTCTGGAGGCAGAATTCAAGACTAGCCTGGTCTACAGGTCAGTCAGGACTACATAGTGAGACCTTGTTCCCCCCCTCCCCCAAAAAAGAAAAAGAAAGAAAGAAAGAGAAAGAAAGAAGGAAAGAAAGAAAGAAAAGAACTCAGGAGACAGGGGAGGAAGATCTCTGTGAGGTGGAGGCCAGCCAGGTCTACATAAAGAGTTCCAGGACAGACAGCCAGGGTTGTAGAGATAATCTATCTGAAATAAAATAAAATAAAATAAAGTCAAATAAGATAAAATAAAAACAGGACTCAGTTTATCAGCTGATTCACAGAATCAAATTGGTACATGTTGAATTGCTGCCTTTTCCCTAAGTCTAGTGACCGGTCACCATGCTCTGGTACCTACTTTCACTTCAGACCTGACCAACAGAGACACTTCCTGTCTGTCTTTCTTACTAGGTTGTAAGTCCTGCCTTGTCCTCTCCTTTTCATTGTCTGGGTCTAACAGAGCAGATACGACTCCCTGAACAAACAGAATGTCACAAACCACTTTGGAAACAGCCTTTGCCCTACCCCTGCAAGCCAGTTTCCTCAAAAACCATGATTTGTGCCTGATGTGGTGCCACACAGGGCATTCCCACATTCCTGGGCATTGTTTAAATCTCTTGATTGTCCCTTGCTCAGCCCTTGGAACTTGGTCACGTAACCATGGCTGATCACCCCACCCAGGAAAATACTCAGCTCTTCAGGATCTGCCTTCTGAAAGACGGGATCAGCCAGTGCCTGAACTCCCTTCATTCATGTGTTTATTTTAGTCCTTCCTGTCTTACTTATTTAATATTTTTGAGGTACAAGTTCACATCAGGTAAAACTGACCCTTTTAAAATATTGGAATATTAGAATACCTACAGGGTTGAGGCTGGGTTAGAGCACTGGCTGCTCTTTTAGAGGACCTGGGTTTGATTTTCAGCACTCACATGGTAACTCATAATTTTCTGTAACTCCATTTTCAGGGTTTCTTCTGGCCTCTGGGGACACTGTACCCATTTGGAAGGTTTATACAAGTGAGTGCAGATGCCCGGAGAAGCTAAAGGTGGGATTGATGCCCTTGGAACTGGGGTCACAGGTATTTGTAAGTTGTCTGACAGGTGCTGGGAATTGAACTCTGTAACTTTAAAAACTTTAAATTACATTTATTCATTTATTTTCCAGGGGATGGGTGCAAAAGTGCTGGTGTGTGTGTGTGTGTGTGTGTGCGTGTGTGTGTGTGTGTGTGTGTGTGTGTGTGTGTGTGTGTGTGTAGGTCGGAGGACGACTTGCAGGTCCTCTCTTCCATTTATGGGTCCCAGGTACAGAGCTCATGTCATTCGTTTTGGTGGCAGACACCTTTGCCCATTAAGCCATTCCACCATATCCTTTATTTTTGTTGGTGCCAGGCATTGGATGTAGGGCCTTGCATAGGCTAGGTAAGTACTGGACCATACAACGACTTTCCCCATCCCTGAGAGGTGTTCACACTCAGTTGTGTGAAAGATAATGCACACTGTCAAGAACCTTTGACATCCTGAATGTCAAAATCAAATACCTATGAAATCAATCAAATGCACTTCCCAGGCTCCAGCCAGGCTGTGCCCAGATGCAAACTGGAGGTGCTGCGGATGCTGACTTTGGAGGTGTTCTGAAGCATGTAAAGCATGACGGTCTCCTCAGGTAGAAGGAACTCAAATGCAGAACCCGTGAGCTGTCGCCTTCCCGTAGGCCTGACCACCCTTCTGCAACTCTGGCTCATTCTCGGTGGGTTTGGTTGTTCAGTTCTGCGTTGTCTGACACGACATCTGGGTTTGATACCACATCTTTCTCCTGCACGCCTCCGTCTTTGTAAGTTGATAGCAACAGTCATTATTTTGCTGTTCTTTGATTTTGTTTTTTGTTTTCAAGACAGGGCTTCTCTGTGTAGCTCTGGCTGTCCTGGAACTCTCCCTGTAGACCAGGCTGGCCTTGAACTGAGAGATCCATCTGTCTCTGCCTCATAGGTGCTGGGATTAAAGGCGTGCACCACCTCCTTTCTGCTGGCAACATTCGTTTTAGTTTCTGAGAGCGTTGGTTGTGCATGGAGCTACTCTTTTTTTTTTTTTGGTTTTTCGAGACAGGGTTTCTCTGTTTAACAGCTCTGGCTGTCCTGGACTCGCTTTGTAGACCAGGCTGGCCTACAAAGCTGGCTGGCTGGCCTCGAACTCGCAAAGATCCGCCTGCCTCTGCCTCCCAAGTGCTGGGATTAAAGGCGTGCGCCACCACCGCCCGGCTGGAGCTACTCTTCAAAGCCACACTTTCCATTTATTTGAACCCTTCCCAAAAATGTCAACAAATTCAATAATCAAACTTCATTTCTTGTTTATTTTTTTTTTCAAGACAGGGTCTCTCTGTGTAACAGCCTTGGCTGTCCTAGGATTTGTAGACCAGGCTGGCCTCAAACTCACAGAGATCCACCTGCCTCTGCCTCCTGAGTGCTGGGGTTAAAGGCCTGTGCCACCACGCCCAGCACTTAATTAATTAAATAAAAAACTAGTCCTCAATCTGTAGCCCAGGATTGCCTCAAACTGATGATCTCCCTGCCTCGTTCTTTTTTTTTTTTTTTTGGGTTTTTCAAGACAGGGTTTCTCTGAATATCTCTGGCTGTCCTGGACTCGCTTTGTAGACCAGGCGGGCCTCGAACTCACAAAGATCCGCCTGCCTCTGCCTCCCTAGTGCTGGGATTAAAGGCGTGCGCCACCACCGCCCGGCTCCTGCCTCGTTCTTTACAGTGGATTGTGGGCCAGCACTTTATGCTTCCTGAGCCAAACCACCAAAGAATATAGTTAACAAAGGCTAAATTTATAGATGTCTTCATTAAGCTAGTCTACCTCCCTGGGGGAAAGTGAGCTAACCCTACCATCCCAAGTCTTGTTCTTTACTTGTAGTCAGTCGCAACACACAACTAACTCAAGGGCAGCTCAGTCACTCTTCCACATTTTTTTTTTTTTGTTTTCTTTTTGGTATTTCGAGACAGGGTTTCTCTGTTTAACAGCTCTGGCTGTCCTGGACTCGCTTTGTAGACCAGGCTGGCCTCGAACTCGCAAAGATCCACCTGCCTCTGCCTCCCAAGTGCTGGGATTAAAGGCGTGCGCCACCACCACCCGGCTCCACATTTTTTTTTTTTTCTTAGAGACAAGGTTCAACTATGTAGCCTAGACTGGTCTTGCACTCAATATCCTCCTGCTTGAGCTTCCCAAGTGCTCGGATAATAGGTGTGTACTACTATGCCTGGCCATATTAGCAATTTCTTCAGGTAATAGCACTATGTTTTTCTATTATATGCATTTATATATATACATATATATATAAAATATTATATATATATACTGAGCATACTTTATTGCAACAGCAACAAGTAAGCTAATTCCTCAAGTCTTTACCTCAAATTCAAATGCATGTTCAGAATTTTGAGGACATGCAGCCAAAAGCACACACTTGAATCTGTGCTTTGCAGAATAACTTAAAAAATAAGCAGCCTCTAAATGGTGGAGAAGCAGGCAAACGTTGATGGCTACTGCAGTCAGGGCCCAGCCCTGTAATTTCAGGTCACTGGGAGCTTTGCCAGAGTGGACCATTCATGGTGCCTCTGCCCCCTTCTGGAAAACTGGAGAAACTGCAGGCTCTGGCCATGCGGTTCTTCAAGAATAGGGACCCTAGAGAGACTGTACTTGAGAACCCAGGGACATTTGGAAAAATAGGCCTCATTACTCAAAACTGCTCTGGAAGGACATGCCACAGAGCAACTAAACATGTTCCCTACATGCTTTTTAAGTACATATTTTGAGAAATCTAGTCAGAATTTGTGTGGTTTTTACATATATATAGAATATATGGAAAATATTGATTATTTTAATGCTCCCCTTCACATTTACCTATTGTATTATGTTGGTTTCTTCTGTTTGTTTGTTTTTTAACCTATTGACACCCTTGAAGGCCCCTGTAAGATCCCATAAATGGCTTCCTTATACTTAGGGGCTTTTGCTAGTCTATACCAGTCTGTTTTCTATTATGTTTTTCTGCTCAATGTCCCTTACATTTGTAAAAATAAATTTTTTATTTTGTTTTTTTGAAACAGGGTTTCTCTGCATAGCCCTGGCTGTCCTGGACCCACTCTGTAGAGCAGGTTGGCCTTGAACTCACAGAGATCCACCTGCTTCTGCCTCCTGAGTGCTGGGATTAAAGGCATGCACCACCATGCCCAGCGTCCTTCATGTTCCCCCCCCCCTTCCTTCTATTTTTCTCTTTTTTTTTTTTTTTTTTTGGTTTTTCGAGACAGGGTTTCTCTGTGTAGCCCTGGCTGTCCTGGACTCACTTTGTAGACCAGGCTGGCCTCGAACTCGCAAAGATCCGCCTGCCTCTGCCTCCCAAGTGCTGGGATTAAAGGCGTGCGCCACCACCGCCCGGCTCCCCTTCATTCTTTTTAAAAATGTCTAAACAGTTCATGCTAGAAATGGGCCATAGCGAACCATGTCCTCCTTGATGACCCTGGTCACTGTTTCTGTGTTCTAACTATTCTGAAATGCTGTGTTGATGGCCTTATAGATATATCTTTTATTATATAGTCAGCTATAATATTTAGTTGTCATTTTCACATTTTATACTTTAATAAGAGACTTCCCTTCAAGTCAGGCATGGTGGCACAGGCCTGGAATCTCAGCCCTTGGAAGGAGAAGGATCAGGAGTTCAAGGTCATCCTCAACCACACAGCAAGCTCTGGCCAGCCTGGGACACATGAGAAAGGTTGTAGCCTGTCTTTTTAAGAAGGAAGAAGGAAGGCAGGCTTACCAGGGAAAGGCACTTGCTGTCCAAACTAACAACCTGAGTTTGATCCCAGGAACCTGCATGGTAGAAGGAGAGAGCTGACTCCTGTAAATTGTCCTCTGACTGCCACATGAGTACCATGCATTACCCCTCCCCGCCTCCAAACAAACAAATAAATAAATGTAATTTAAAAAAAATCTTAAGAGACATTTCTCCCTTAAGGTTATAATGTTGTTCTCTCTATCTTTTCCTTCCTAATCCTCCTACACCACCGATTAAGCTTCAAAGAAAGGTTTGTTTGGATCGGGGTTCTGATTTAAGATTGAAGGACCGCATCAGACAATGGCCATTTTGCTGTCAGGACTCTGCTAAGAGCCTTGAAACAGGCAAGTTATCACGAAGCAAGGGTCAGGGAGCATGTGCCAGTGTGAAATGGTCTCTCTCTTCCTCTTTCCTCTCCTTTGAAAGCTACTAGCATTCACTCATGGGACCCCTGTGTAATCCCAAACACCACACTAGGGTGAGATTCAGCCCTCATAACACCACACGGCAGGGATTCAGCTGCGTGCAAGTCTGCAGAGGGGCAAATGCTATTCAAACAGCAGCAGCCATGTTTATTCACTCATTTTACATCCCAATCACAGCCCCCTCCCACCTCTCCCCCCTTTTCCTCTTCCCCTTTTCCTCAGAAAAGGGGACCCTCCCCTCGAACAACCCATCCTGGCTCTTCAGGTCACATCAGGTCAAAGAGCATCCTCTTCTACTGAGGCCAGCCAGGATCCTCAAACAGGCAATAAAGTCCATGTCGGGGTGAGTCTCTGCGGGGGGCTTATGTCCAGACCATATATGCTTTTTGGATAGTGCTTCCATCTCTGTGAGCCCCCAGGGGCCTAGGATAGTTGACTCTGTTGGTCTTCCTGTGAAGTTCTTGTCCCCTTTGGGTCCCACTATTCTTCCTCCTACCCTTCTATAAGACTTTCCAAGCTCCACCTAACGTTTGGCCGTGTGTCTCAGCATCTGTTTCAATCTGCTGCTGAGTGGGTGCTCTCAGATGATAGTTATGCTAGCTTCCTGTCTGCAAGCATACCAGAGGATCACTAATGGTGTTAGGAGATGGCTCTCTCCCATGGGGTGGGTCTCAAGTTGTGACAGTCATTGGTTGGCCATTCCCTTAATCACTGCTCCATCTTTATCCCTGTACGTCTTATAGGTAGGGTAACTTATGGGCCAAAGGTCTGGTGAGTAGGTTAGTGTCCCCCTCCCTCCACTGGAAGTCCTGCCAGGCTAGAAGGTGGGAACTTCTGTCTCCATGTCCTCCACTGTTAGGGGTCTCATCTAGGGTCACCCCCATATCTATCCAGGAGCATACTCTTTCATTGGTCTCTTGCTTGTTTCTGAGATGTGTCCCCCCCTCATCCCTTTTTGTTGTTGCTTGAGACAGAGTTTCTCTGTATAACCCTAGCTGTCCTGGAACTCCCTCTGTAGACTAGGCTGAACTTGAACTCACAGAGATCCACCCACCGGCCTCTGCCTCCCAAGTGCTGGGATTAAAGGCATGTGCCACCCTGCCCAGTCATTTTTTTCTTTTTCCACCTTTATTTCTGTAATAAAATACCTGCCAAGAAGCCCTGAAAAGGAGGAAGGGTTTGTTTGGACTTAATGGCTGGAAGGGCTACAATCCACCATGGTGAGGAAGGCAATGGGAGGGGAATAGGAAACACCAGTCACATTGCATCTTCAATCTGGAAGTGGGGCCTTCCTGTCAAACTTCAAGGCTCACTTCCCAGAGATCCACTTCCTCCAGCCAGGCCCCACCTCCCAAAGGTTCCACAAGGTCCCAAACTATCACCACCAGTTGGGGACTAAGTGTCCAAACACATGAGCCTGTGAGGACACTACATATTCAAACCACACAACACCAGTCTGGCAACAGCTGGTTGGCCACTGACTGTTGACTGATCCTTGGACAAGGGACTTTGCTTCTTATGCCTAGTTTTTGACCTTTTAAATAGAAAACAACCCTTGGCTGACTTGTTGTCTACGTGCTTTTATTTTATTTTGTTTTGTTTTCTTGGTTCATTTTTACCACCACAGGATGCTTTCTTGTTCCCCTTCCCCAGGGTCAGCTTTGGATTCTTTCCCTGAATCAGCCTCTAGATTCTTAAAATCCTACAATTAGAAATTAATTCATTTGCTCTCTTTTCATAGTATGGAACAGGATACATATTAATCCTTCTTGGCCATTTACCCCTGAGCATGGTGAACTTATGACTCTCTCCTGAGAGCTAGTATTGAAAGAGGAGATAGGGAAGAAGCACGAATGCACTAAGCCTGGATTAAAGGGAAGTCACACTAGGTCATCACCCTAGAAAAGAGCAAGCACACATGTGTCCTGGGATTTATTTTCAGGAATGTTCTTGGCATCATGTTCATAATGGACTTGAACTAGAAACAACCCTATTTATCAAGAATAGAGTGGAAAATTACACTGTAGTGTATTCATCCATGGAATACAATACGACAGTGAAAACAAATGTGTCACAGAGCCAGCAAGTTGCTTGAATCTCACAGACATAAGTTACCAGGGAGAATTCTGTAGATATGGAATAGTGTATACAGTGGGGATTCTTACATATGAAATTCAAATACAGGAGTTGATTATAAAGAAGGAAATTGATGTCACAAAAGTTAGGATCATATCAATGAGCACTAACAAGGAAGAAAAAAATTGTGACTATTCAGGGGATAGAAAGAAATGTCCTAGGGCTAGTTATGGTGGCGCACACCTTTAATCCTAGCACTAGGGAGTCAGAGGCAGGTGGATCTCTGAGTTCTAGCCCAGCCTGATCTACAGAGAGAGTTCCAGGACAGCCAGGGCTACGCAGAGAAACCCTGCCTTGGAAAACAACAACAAAACATATCCCCACCTCACACACACAAACCCACAAAAGAATGTCCTGGACACTGAAAATTACTACTTCCTTTTTAAAAAATTGTATTATTATCACATTGTGTGTATATGTATATTATTATCATATTGTGTGTATATGTATAATAGGGGTACACACACACATGAAACACTCCTTGCACATTGTAAGTCAGAAGACACTTCCAGGATGTCCTCTCCTTCCACGGTGCTCTTGTTCAAACTCAGGTCATCTGCCCTGCATGACAACCACTTTTACCCCCTGTCCATCTTGCCCATTCTAATCAAGTTCTCACTGGGCCATCTTGGCTGGTCTGGAAATTGCTGCATAGATCAAGACAAGACGGCACCAAACTTGAAGCAACCTTCCTACATCTGCCTCCCAAACGCTAGAATGGCAAGCATGGATTACTATGAGCAGCCTACTTTGAAATTATTTGCTAGAATGTCCGAACGCTTTCTGTGCATTTAATATGTATGTTTTATTTCACTCTTATGAAAAACAAAAAGTAGGGAGGAAAAGAAGGAAAAGTGGGAGGAGGAAAAGGAGAAGCAGGAAGCCACTCCACAGACTAGACCCTAATTTCTGTGTAGATACTTCAGGCTGGCTTCTAAGACACCTGAAGAAGTTGCCAGATAGGGGACAATTCACACGAGCATCTATGAAAGGTTAACACTGCCAGGCAGTTTCCCTAAGTGACAACCGATTCACCTGATTATCCATGGTGTGTGCATTCCCATGGTTACACATTTTCACTGTCACTTGATGTTGCTACATTAAAACAGCTTTCTTTGTATAAGCATCTTACTGTATAAGCATCTTACTGTTCATTCAAGTTGCCTGATCCAAGGGATTAATGAGGTCAATTTATTATCACAATGTGATAATAAAACAATTTTTAAAAAAAGAAGTAGTAATTATCAGTGTCCAAGACAAGGTTTGTGTGTGTGAAGTGGGGGTGTGTTTTGTTGTTGTTTTCCAAGGCAGTGTTTCTCTGTGTAACCCTGGCTGTCCTGGAACTTTCTCTGTAGACTAGGCTGGCCTAGAACTCAGAGATCCGCCTGCCTCTGCCTCTGCCTCCCATGTGCCGGGATTAAAGGCACGTGCGCAGCCGTGTCTGGCCCTAGGACATTTCTTTCTATCCCCTGAGTAATCACAATCTCCCTAGTGATTAATGAGCTTCACAAATGTCTTTTTTCATCTTCTGTGAAATACCTCTCAAGTCTTTTGCTCATTTTTGTTGTTGTTTAATTGCTTTGAGGTGCGTGCGTGTGCATGTGTGCGTGTGCGTGTGCATGCGTTGCGTGTGCGTGTGCATGCGTTGCGTGTGTGTGTGCGCGTGTGTGTGTTTACTGGAAATTGAACTCAGTGGTTTGTCTATGGTTGTTGAGAGCTTTCTTTTTTTTTTTTTTATAAATACTTTTTTTTTCTTCAAGTTACATCTCAGTCACAAACCCCTCCCTATTCCCCCTTCCTATCCCGCCCTTCCACCCTCTTCCCCCCAGAAGTTTCCCCTTTCAGTCCAACAGATGGTTCCTTCTCTTATAACAGTAAGTATTATACAAAACAACAGATATAAATATGCCACATTTATGAGAGTTAAATGGCCCAGTATACCTTCCCAATGTCCAGTTTATACATATTTGGCCCCTGACTTTAACATTCTACTATCTAGCCATCTCCATGTGTTTAAAGGTCTATATCTGACTCAACATTCATACTAACTTGCAACACACTTTTAAGAGTATCTTCTTAGATCTATAACACCCTCTTGATTCCTAAACAACTCAAAATTTAGCTCTGAGACTCTAGCTGTCTATTCTTCAACCACCTCAGAGACCTGAGAGGGATAAATATATTTGCTTATATAGGAAGTGCAGGGCCTGCAGCTTCCAAAACTAAGAAAGGACATACCAGTGACTACCTGGACAGTTCCCATTTTCTCTCCATACATTCCTGCATCAGTCTTCAGCCTTTGGGTCCTGTTTCTATGACAGACATTTGTTGAGAGCTTTCTTGTTGGACCCTGCTGGTAAGGTCGAAGTCTGGCATTACTGGAAAACCTCTGAGCTCAGTGCTAAATGACGGACTTCCTTTTCTCAGTGGAGTTCCCTCTTCTACCTGGTCTGGGGAAATCCGAACCCCACACCCTCTATCTGAGGATTGTTGTGTAGCCCTCAGGGAGATTACAGGTCCAATCCTTTTTCTCCTAGTAAGAAACCTGCCCAGTGATAAATGATGGATTTCCTTTCCTCAGTGGGGTTCCCTCTTCCGCCTGATCTGGAGAAACTCGAACTCCACATCCTCTACCTGAGGATTTTGATGTAGCCCTCAGGGAGATTACAGGCCTAACCCTTTTTCTTCCAATAAGAAACCTGCCCAGTGATCACCTGAAAACTCCTCCCCATGCTAATGAGATCTCTTGGGGCCTTGGCTTTCAGCCAATGACCTTCATCTATGCCTCTAACTGTACCTGGAGTTCTTTTCCCACCCATGCTGCCCATGGGATAATTAGGTACTACATTCCCTTTCTTATGATAGGACTGTTCTAATGAAATATCCCTGGTACTTCTAGCCCTAGCAAATCAAACACATTCACCTCGAAAACCCCTACCCACTGCTCAAGGTTTATAATGACTTTGTTCACTTAATAAACTCTCTCTCTACCATGACTGTCTGAGACTTGGCTGTTTATTTTGGGCTTGGGGAGAAAGGGTTTTCCCCCCATGAAGGACTCAGTGCTGCATACACCTGCCTAGCTAGACTTACTTGGGGTGCAGACTCCTACCTCATCATTGCTGCCTAGCCAGGTCTCCTACTGACAGCAGCCAGGGCTCTTCTCTGAGCACCCAGAGTGCCCCTGTCATTGGTGCCTAGATAGTGGCACACATCTCAATCACAACAAGTGGTCACATATGCCTACACTGCTCATTGTAGTACCCATCTGCAGTAGTGGCCAGTTGCTGGCAGTCCCTGAAACAGCCACCAGATCTGCCTGAGCCAAGTTGGACCCACGAAGCCACTTGGCTTGCTCCAGGAGCTCTGAGCTCCTTGAAGCTGACCAGCCCAGCACTGGCAGCTTAGCTAAAAGAGCTGTAACCTTTCTCAGTATGACAGAGAGGTCCAGGATTACCCTAACCCTCCTGCTTGCTTATTAAAAGAGTTGTAACACTTGGGCAATGGAGAAAATCCTTTCTCCCACCTCTCGGAGATTTCCTGTGGAACGAACTCCATGCTCCATCCTTTTCTGCCCAGACCTATGTAGCCCTGGCCTTTGGGCAGAGAAGCGGGCACTTCCAGTTTGGTGTCTGACAAGGTCTGAGCCCCACTGGAAGTGGCAGAACGGCACTCAACTAAGCTATAAGTCTAGCCCTTTTAGTATTTCCTTCCTTCCTTCCTTCTGTGTCATTCCTTCCTTCCTCTCCCTTCTTTCTTTTTGAGAGATTGGTCTCACTAGGCAGCCCTGGCTGGCTTGGAATGTGCCATGTACTAGGTACACCAGGCTGGCATTGAATTCACAGAGATCTTCCTACTTCTGCCTCTCAAATGCTGAGATTAAAGATATGTACCACCACACTGCACACCTGCGCTGCCCTCCTTTTTTTTTTTTTTGTTTTTTGAGACAGGGTTTCTCTGTGTATCTCTGGTTAACCTGGACTCACTCTGTAGACCAGGCTAGCCTTGAACTCAAAGAGATCTGCCTGCCTCTGCCTCCATAGGTCTGTGTTTGAGAAAGAAATGAGAGACAGGGGATTGGAAGAAAGCTAGAGACTGGTTCTGATGAGACCTTTTTAAAATTTTTTTATGTTTTCTCCTCAGACTTAAATTTTTTTGAAATATGACATTAAAATTTTTAATAGCACTCTGGGCAGTGATGGTGCACACCTTTAATCCCAGCACTTGGGAGGCAAAGACAGGCAGACCTTTGTGAGTTCAAGGCCAGGTTGGTCTTGCAGAGTGAGTTCCAGGATAGCTAGGACCACACAGAGAAACCCAGTCTCAAAAAAAAAAAACAAAAAATCTAATACACATGTAAAAGAAATCCTTCTATCTCTTTTCCACTGCTCTGAGATTGTAACACTTCCTCAGACCTTAGCACAACTGACTCCATGATGGAAGGGCCATTCAGACCGAACACTCAGCATTTTGACAGCACCACCTGCCAAAATAAAAACAAAGACTTAATCCATCAAAGCCTACAGTTCTGGGAAAGTCTCTAAATGTACTGACCTTGCTTCTTGGCTTCTGTAGTTCTGCTTCTGGATAGCTGCTCTTGCTCACTGAGATGTGTCAACCCAGAGTGTGATTTTGTGCTTAAAAACTCACCCTGAGAAAATCTTGAAGCTACGCTGGGATCTTGAACACTCAGTGTAGTCCCTGGCCCACTACTAAAGACTTTCTGTTGGTTTAAGTCCATGTCTGAGCAGTCCCTGGTAGATAGCCCACAAGGAGATAGCCTTTCTCTGCTAATAGTCCAAGGACTGATAAGACTTAGTAGAAGGGATATGTGACACTCATGTTCCTGATTATCATCTGGTTTTCTGGTTTCTGTAACCAAATATGTGAGAAAAAGGATTATTCTGAATGGCTGTGGTCCATCATGGCAGGTGTGGTAGTTTGAATAGGAATGACTCCCATAGACTCGTGTGTTTGAATGCTTGGCCCATAGAGACTGGCACTATTGGGGGGTGTGGCCTTGTTGGAGTGGGTGTGGCCCTGTTGGAGGAAGTGTGTCACTGTGGGGGCGGGCCTTGAGGCTCCAACCCTCAAGCACTGCCTACTGAGGCAACAGCCTCCTGCTGCCTGTGGATCAAGATGTAGAACTCTCAGCTCCTTCTCCAGCACCGTGTCTGCCTGGAAGCTGCCATGTTTCCTGCCCTGCTTCCCACCATGATGATAACGGACTAAACCTCCGAAAGTGTAAGCCAGCCCCAATGAAGTGTTTCCCTTTATAAGAGTTGTGGTGATCATGGTGTCTCTTCCCACAATGAAACCCTCACTAAACAGCAGGGAAGACACAGCAGCCATAGCACGAGGCAGCTGCTGAAACTGTACCCACAGTAAGGAGACAGAGAGAAATGAATCCTGGTGCTGGCTCCTTTTCTCTTTGACCTCAAGCTGTGGGAGTGTGCAGCCTATATTCAAGTGGACCCTCCTGCCTCAGTTAACACTCTCTGGAAACACTCTCACGGGCATGCCTAGTGATACATTTCCCAGGTGATGCTAAATACAACCAAGCCGACAGTGGAAATTAACTCTACCCCGTGTCAACTCCATACCCAAACATATCACTTTAAATCATAACAGTCCAGCCCTCGTCACTAAATTTGCATGTTTATCTCATAAGGCAAAATGTGTTCAGTCCAACTTCAAATGTCCACAGAGTCTTTAACAGTCTCGGCGTTGTTTTCAAGTACAAGGCCTCTTCTGTGATATGACAGTCTCCTAATTGCGAGCCACTGTAAAATCAGAACACGTTTTTTTTTTTTCTTCCCATTGTCAAGTGCATAGAACAAACATTGCCAACCCTCCAGAAGCGAGGGTTGTGTTCACAGCAAGGAAAGACTAGGCCAAGATAAGACCAAAAATCCATGAGGGCATGTGCCTAACCCTGGAGCTCCACTTCCTGCATCTGTAGGTCAGGATAGAATCACCTGGACTTCAACAGCCTTGCGAATCCCTGCCCCTCTAGTCCACAGCTACACATAGAGTCTTTGGAGAAGCTTCACTCTGCATCTGCAGTTTTCTGTGGTGGATACCCCACAGCCCTGGCATCTCTAACATCTTGGCTCTCTACTGAAACTCATGTTTCACCTTCTCAGCTGCATACAGTCACCCTTCAGGACCTGCTGCAGGAAATCTGACCCTGAAACAGACTTCCCGGACCAACTTCCACGACCTCCTCATTCTCCCATCTTCCCTGCCTGCAAAACCCAGTACATGTAGCCAACACTGACAAGTTCCGTTATAGATGGAGATGTAGCCTGGCTCCCTTGGACCATGTTTGCGGTGCCCTCTGTGTGCCTTCAAGACTGACTGTGGAGACACACTTCCCTAAGCAGTTGTTTTTGAGTGGGGAACTTTTCAACGATATTATCAGTTTAGGCTTTCTCCTCCAGATATCTTTGCCATTGTCACAGTGCCCTGAGGTTTCATTTTAAAGATGTTAACTTTTTTAACAGTTGCAGTCGCTCTCTCTGCACCTGTCTTGTCTGTTGAGTACAGATCATTCCTTTCCTGAAAGTCTTGATGACCGAATCTGACGAAATAGCTGACAGTCTTGAGATTTTTGTCCACCAAAGTAATCTATTACTCTGTGCATGTGAGTGTGTGTGTGTGTGTGTGCGCGCGCGCGTGCGCGCACACGCTCTTGAGTGTGCATACAGAGGCCTTAAGTCAACCTCATATGTTATTCCTCAAGAACCATTAATCTTTAATAACAATAAAAGACATTTATTTTGTGTGTGTGTGCGTGCGCACACTATAGCACACATGTGGAGGTCAGAGGACTACTTTCAGGTCAATTTTCTCTTTTCACCATGTGGGTTCTGGGGATTGAGTTCAGGCCTGGTGGCAGATGGCTCTAACTGCTGAGCGACCTCTCCAGTCCCCAGTCCTGACCTTATTTTTTTTGTTTTGTTTTTTTGTTTTGTTTTTCGAGACAGGGTTTCTCTGTGTAGCCCTGGCTGTCCTGGACTCAATTTGTAGACCAGGCTTGGCCTCGAACTCGCAAAGATCCGCCTGCCTCTGCCTCCCAAGTGCTGGGATTAAAGGCGTGCGCCACCACTGCCCGGCCCTGACCTTATTTTTTGAGGCAGGATCTCTTGTTAGCATGGAGCCCACCAAGTCAGCTAAGCTGGCTGGCCAGCAAGCCTGACCACCCCAGTGCTGGGATTTCAAAGGTGTCTATCATGCCTGGCTTTTTCGGGGGGTTCAGCTTTTTATTGGACATGTTAACAAAAGAGGTTTAATCAAAAAGACCTAAACCCATATCATCATCAGACTCCTCAGATTCTTCCTTGGCTTCCACTTTCTTCTCCTCAGCTGGGGCAGCAGCTGTAGACAGGGCAGGACCACCTGCTGGCGCGGCTCCAGCTGAGGCTCCTGGTGCCTTTGCAAACAAGCCCGGCCAGAAAGATTCAACATTGACAGCAGCAGCTTTAATGAGGGCATTGATCTTATCCTCTGTGACTGTCACCTCATTGTCGTGCAGAATGAGGGTAGATGCAAGGGAGCTCGGAGACAGAGGCCATGTTGTGGACTGCAGGCATGGTGCTGGTGATGGGGTAAGGATGAAGTAAAGACTTCACCCCAACTCGGTCCAAGCTTCTGAGCATCTTGGCAGCAACTGAGGAAAAGTCACATGCCTGGCTTTTTCCCCACCTCGGTTTTTCAAGATGGCTTCTCTGTGTAAACAGACACCTGGCTGTCCTGACTTTGTAGATCAAACCGGCCTGGAATTTAGAGATTCTCCTGTCTCTGTATCCCGAGTGCTAGGATTAAAGGCATGCACTACCAGGCCCAGCCATGCCTGTCTTTTTAACTTGAGTTCTATGAATTGAACTTGAGTCCCTCCTGTACTGGGCAGGCATATTACAGATGACTGTCTCCACAGCCTAGTCCTTTACTTTTGAACTCAGGTTCATTTAACTTCTCAGGACACTAGCAGAATTTGATTTTGTTTGTTTGTTTGGTTTTTCGAGACAGGGTTTCTCTGTATATCTCTGGCTGTCCTGGACTCTCTTTGTAGACTAGACTGGCTTCGAACACACAGAGATCCGCCTGCCTCTGCCTCCAAGTGCTGGGATTAAAGGTGTGCGCCACCACACCTGGCCTGTTTGTTTTTATCAGAACGGAACATGAATGGTCCCTAGCCCAAGTTGCAATGAAGTTGTTACTCTCTGAGAACATATGATCTGAGCTTCCAACCTCCACATTTCTCCCAAAGTCTGGTCTTCTAAACTCTAAAGGATGGGCAGTTCAGCTCTGCTTACAGCACTGTAGGGCTTTTCTGATTCAAAGGTCCAACCATTTCCGTATTCCTCCAGCAAAACATTTTCTAGAGGCATGTGAACCACACAACCAGTCTTAACACAGAAACTGCCCCTTGGCTTCCTCTCGGCACCAATTTCCTTTGTTGTTGCTGTGACCACACACACGACAAAATCAACATGAAGGGAAGAGGGTTTATTTTAATTTATAGTTTGAGAGAACCACAGTCCATCACATGGAAAGATTGTGATGGTCACTCTCCATCCACAGTCAGGAAACAGAAAAAGATTCATGTATTTTTCACATCATTTTGCTGTGTTTTAAACAAAGGGTCACTACATAGCCCTGGGTAGGCTGGAACTTGCTATGTAGAGCAGGCTGGCTACAAATTCACAGAGATCTACCTTCTTCTGTCTCCTGAATGCTAGGATTAAAGCGTTGAAGGTCACCGACATCAAGACATGGCCAGGTCTTCCTGCCTAGCATAACTGCAGCCATTTTTGTTCTTAGTCTCCATCTTAATCATAAGGCAAAACTAAGTCCAAGTTCTCAGGCTCTGCTGGCCTGACATAAGAACAGCTTTTGTTGAATGTTCTGCTTGAATTGATATGTGTTCTATTTAGACAAAACCACAAAACCCTGCTATGTTCCTTTCTCCCAGAATGGTGGGAAACTGGAAAGCCCCTAAGTTCTTCCCTACTCCAAATCCTAGCCAATCATCTTAAAATGCTTTGTTTAGCTGCCTAGGCATGATGTACCTGGAATAGAATTGGTTCTTCTTGCTTGATTGAACACAATGTACCTGGGGTAGAGTTGATTATTTTCTGCTTGATTATGATTTTTCCTTTAAAAACTCACTCTGAGAATGGCTCAGGGACTCAGTCTTGGTTCCCAAATCCAGGATCAGTGTCCCTGACTGGTCAATCTTGGTTAAGCATTCGATAAACTTCCATCAATCTGAGCCTGGTATTAGAGTGGTCAGTGTGTGGCTATTCCTGAACCCATAACAAAAGGTGTGTGTCATCATGCTATTTTTTAATCTCAAAACATTTTTATTTAAGACAGAGAGAGTTGAATCCAGGGCCTGGCACATGATAGGTAAGTACTCTACCTACCATTGAGCTACATCCCTGCCCTGAAAATGTGAAAGTACCAGACTTAGAGTATCATTTTCTGAGCCCCAAACAGACAAGGTTATTGTGAGAATGGCAGTGTTTGCTAAACACAACCTGTTTTTTACTTCCCTCCTACTCTCTTCCATTAGCACAGAAAATGGAGCTTTGGCACTCTGTCAACCACATAAACTTTTACTTCAAACACTGATGCCAGAAAGAAGAAAATGAGAAAGAGGTTAGAGGTCAGTCAACTTTAGAAGCCTGCTTTTACTAGACTAGATCTTAAGTCTAGCTGACAATAATGGGCACTAACTACATGAGAGCTGTGAGCACAGCCTTGCCAGGGCAGATAGAGAAGTTCACATCTTGCCAGCAGTCCATCACACTGCCTCCTGCCTGAGAAACCAACATAAAGAATGTTCTAATGGGCTGGAGGACCTTTGGCAACCCTCCTTAAAATACCTCCCTGTGGGTGGGACTGCCTGCTGGTGATGTGAAAGGGAACTGAGCTGCAGCTGTGTTAGTCTCTGTGGCTCGCTGAGCGGACACCTGATTCAAGGGAGGAAGCAGATACTGAATTTGTGGCTTATTAATTTTCACATGTGAGAGAGACAAAACACTTTGAAATACAATTAGTCAGTCTCCCTGGTCCCAATCCCATCCCTTCCCCAACTTCTCGAGGAAACTCTTGGTCTGTGAGATGCCACCGTGAGCTGGCCAGAGCAGATGAGGGTAGGGTGGGGGACCGTGGTGTAACGAGAGGTCTCAGGGACCAGAGACTCAGAAGAACTGAAGACAGATTTAAGCAAAATGCCTCATGGATAAAACTTTGGGACTAGAGAACGTTCTATAGCTTCTTTCCCAGCTGGTTCAGATACTAAAGCAAAGCTGTGCTGCTTGCAAGACTGTTGGGAGCCAGGCCTGTGCTGCTTTGAGCATGATGCACGTAGATCTTAAGGAAGGAAATGGGGCTCAGATGGATCTTGGATCACATTCACGTGCCTCTCTCTGTCTTCATCAGCACCATCTGAAACGTGTTTGTTCTACGGGGATGATTGTTCAGGACATGCTATTTATTACTGGGGGAATGGGGGAATTGCTCAATGGTAAGGCACTTGCTTTGAATGTGTGAGGACCCAAGACCCGTTCCCACCACCAGAAAAATAAAATAGAAAAACTTAGAACCCTGGAGACCCCTCAGGGACTTCCTAACAAACTCTGCAAGAGGCCTGCTCTAGCTCTAAGGCTGGCAGCTGCATGGTGGGAGAATCCCTCTCCCCACTTCCTTCTCTGCAGTGACACACACTCACTCACTCACACACCATATGTCGTCCCAGCAGCTGTCACTTCCACCTTCCAATCACTCAGTGTGTTTCTTTTTTTTTTTTTTTTTTGGTTTTTTGAGACAGGGTTTCTCTGTGTATCCTTGGCTGTCCTAGACTCACTTTGTAGACCAGGCTGGCCTCGAACTCACAAAGATCCGCCTGCCTCTGCCTCCCAAGTGCTGGGATTAAAGGCGTGCGCCACCACCGCCCGGCACCAGTGTGTTTCTTATAGGCAAGCCTCTGTCTTATGTGTGTCTGTGTGTGTGTGTGTGTGTGGCAGGTGTGGATGTGTGTGTGTGTGTGTGTGTGTGTGTGTGTGTGTGTGTCAGGTGTGGATGTGTTCTGAGAGATGTAGTTCCAGTATCACTAGATGAAGACAATTGTTCTCTGAGCCTCAGAGAACAGGATTCTCAGTCAACAGTCAGATTCTGTTTTTTCATATAATGGGCTTTTGCCTCTGAGCCCCACTCTTTCAGGCTGGTAGAGTAATTAAACTAGCCGTTCTTGGTGTTCCCTACCTTGGAATTAGGGAAAGATTCCATGATCTTATTGAGTCCACATTGGCTGTCCCCTTCTGTCACTGATGCTATTCCTGAGATCAACAGTATCTCTGCCTCAGAAGCACCTTCAGATCTGGTGACATCTTTGTTTCTTTGTTCCACTTGGTTGCTACTATCTTGAGGCCCTGCCTGGAAACCAAGACTGAACGACACATTTCAACTTAAACTCCTTAGCCCTTTCCCTCTCTCTTCCTTGTTCTGTATACTCCCAGGACTTGGTTAGCAAGAACCAAAAAGACACTTTGCCTTTCGTAGCCTTTCTCTAGGGCAATAAAACATAAACCTTCTGCTCGACGGCAGATATAAAATGTTGGTTAGAGGGCCATAAATTAATCATTAAAGTTCTATTCAGGCACCCTGCCTGCAGTGGCTCCTTCCATTGTCTCATGGGGCCCCTAAGTGGTAACAGCAGCTGGAGCTGAAAGATAGATTCCACCTCAGCTGCCACCACCCTCTCTGTCTTGGAAGATTTTCCCTGCTGCACTAAGGCAATGGGCAGGGGAGGGTCTGACATCAGTGGGAAGCCTCTGTTGCTAGGAGATGCCTTGAGGAAAAAAAAAACCGATGCCTCTGATTGCACACAGCAACATTCCAGGTGTTGTGAGCCTGGAAAGCTTTCCTACCTCCCTCTGTGACCACATCATTAAAACTGCCAATAAGCTTGATTAAAATCATGCATAGTCCCTTGGAAATGCCCTCCCCAAGGTTTGCATGTGCTCTTCATTCCTTCAGTAATTACCTTATTTCTGAAGATGTAGAGATACAAGGAAGAACCTGAACAAGTGGACCTTTAGCTGCACAGTTTTCTATCAAGAATCATCTCCCTTGTGTCCTCTAATTGTACTTCTGCACAACGGTACACACACACACACACACACACACACACACACACACACACACACACAACCTTTCAGCCAGGCATGGTGGCACACGCCTTTAATTCCAGCACAGAAACAGAGGCAGGTGGATCTCTGATTTGATACAAGCCTGATCTATACAGAGAGTTCCAGGACAGCCATGGCTGTAACAAGGTGGCTTTTTTTTTATTATTATTATATTACACACTCTACTTATCTTACTATCCTTAAACCTCATGCCTCCTGTCCAGCCCTTCTTCCTCCCGACCCCCCCAACACTATGCAGGAGAGAAAGAAGGTTAAAGGTGAAAGGGGGCATAGTTCTCTTTAGGCTACTTCCTGCTGATTAGGGTTATTGGGTTTTTGGGGGCAATACCAGTCTCTGTAGAAGTCCAGCAAACTAGGAGACAGCTGCAGGAAGAACAAGCAGCAGTTTGGGGGAGCACCAGCAGCTGGGAGAGCAGCAACCTCTTTCTTCTTTGTAGCCCTTTCTCCTACTTCTTTGTAGAGCCCCCTTTTTTCTTACTTCTTTGTAGAGCCCCCTTCTCCTCCTGGCTCTGGCTTTCTTTTTCCCTCTCTCCCAAGTCCTCAGAGTTAAATTTGCTCAACTAGCTAAGCCACACTCCTGCTAGCTCATGAGACAGTTAATACTCTACACCAGTGTCTTTTTTTTTAAGATTTTATTTATTTATTATGTATACAGTATTCTGTCTGCATGTACACCTGCAGGCCAGAAGAGGGTACCAGATCCGATTATAGATGGTTGTGAGCCACTGTGTGGTTGCTGGGAATTGAACTCAGGACTGCTGGAAGAGCAGCCAGTGCTCTTAACCGCTGAGCTTATTAACTGTGTGTTAAGCAGCCTCACACCTGAGATTAAACAAAAACATTCTCATAATTGGTTATTTTAATAAATTCAACCACACACGGCTACCTGTCTTTAAAACCAGAAAGATAGATAGATAGATAGATAGATAGATAGATAGACAATAGCCATTCTTTTGTTTTGGTTTTTCTTTTTGTTTTTAAACATTTATTTATAGCCGGGCGGTGGTGGCGCACGCCTTTAATCCCAGCACTTGGGAGGCAGAGGCAGGTGGATCTTTGTGAGTTCGAGGCCAGCCTGGTCTACAAAGCGAGTCCAGGACAGCCAGAGATATTCAGAGAAACCCTGTCTCGAAAAACCAAAAAAAAAAAAAAAAAACATTTATTTATTTATTTATTTATTATGTATACAGTATTTGCTCTACATATATGCCTGGGCAGATCTCAATGTAGATGGCTGTGAGCCACCATGTGGTTGCTGGGAATTGAACTCAGGACCTTGGGAAGAACAGCCAGTGCTCTTAACCTCTGAGCCACCTCTCCAGCCCTTGTTTTTGGTTTTTCAAGACAGGGTTTCTCTGTGTATCCTGGCTGTTCTGGACTCACCCTGTAGACCAGGCTGACCTCAAACTCACAGAGATCTGCCTGCCTCTGCCTCTCGAGTGCTGGGATTAAAGGCATGCGCCACCATGCCCAGCTGACAATAGCCATTCTTGAGATGTGAGATGGTGCGGTGGTTACCCACTTGCTTCCAAACCTGAGTTTTATCCCTAGAAGGAGAGAACAGACTCATGCAAGTTATCTTCTGACTTCTACACACGTGCTATGGCATGTGTACATATACTCTCAAAAATAAAGAAATACAACTTTTTTTAAAACTTAAAAACAATATAAAAACTTATGACTTGGAAAAACCAAGCTGGTACTGACCCAGAACTTCTTCCTTCCTGGCTAGCTTTTATAATACTGGAAGATGCTACTACGCAGGCTATTGGAGGAGGAGGAGGAGAAGAGTCATCAGCAGGATTCCCCAGCTATGATCCTGAAAGCGACAATAACAATCAGATGCAGGATAGGCCCACTGATGCAATAGTGGCATGAATATTGTGGAGGTAAACAACTGTTTCTGGTTGGTCTTAAGACCAATCTACAGGAGGAAACTCATGCCTGCTACTGTAAATCTGTCTAAGAGCCTAAGGCTGGGAAACTCATAGGCTTTATGGGTGAGCCTACTACTGCTACTAGTTTACTAAATAGAGATCGTATCAAGCTAAGTATGTATCTCCATATCCATAGATTAGTGCGGCTCTCAGTCTTCTCCATTAGAGAAGCATCTTTGTGCAGTGGGTAGCAGTTAACACAGAGACAGCTGGTCTAAGTGTAGAGAATAAGTTGTGCAGTGTTTAGCCATAAATGGGACATCTCTATCACATTTCTTCCCCTCAGAGCTCAGAAAACATTGGAGAGGAGGAAGCAGAAAGAGTGTAAGAACCAAAGGTGGTGAGGACTGGTGCAAAATAGTGTCCTCTGGATGTGACAGGACTATTATACCCAATGAATTCTCAGCAGCTGTGGTTGCTCACAAGACCTGCACAAGATCAAGCCAGTAAACTTCCCAGCATGGGTGTGGGAGGTACCTGAGACTCCACCCCTAGCTGAATAAATTTTGAGAGCAAACTCAAAAATAAAATATGTTGCATATATGTATGAAATTCTCAAAGAATAATTAAAAATATATTAACAAATAAAAGCCTTTCTTGACTGCTAAGGGAGGGAGAGTTAGTTTTCTTTAGGAGTGTGGTCCTTGGTAGATAGTCCATGCTCTCCAGTGGACGACCCTACACCCATGTATACATAGGCAGCACATACGCAATATCATACTTAAAAAAAAGTACATGAAACTGGGAGAGAGATGTGGGAGGAATTGAGGGAGGAACTGGGTGGGTGAATATGATCAAAATATATTGCTAGCTGGGCCGTGGTGGCGCACACCTTTACTCCTAGGACTTGGGAGGCAGAAGCAGGCAGATCTCTGATTATAAGGCCAGCCTGGTCTACAAAGTGTGTTCTAGGGCAGCCAGGGCTACAAAGAAAAACCTTAAAAAACAAAACAAAACAACCCCCCCTCAGCAAACTCAAAAATAAAATATATTGCATATATGTATTATCCTTGGCTGTTCTGTGCTCACTTTGTAGACCAGGCTGGCCTTGAACTCACAGAGATCCGCCTGCCTCTGCCTCCTGAGTGCCACCATGCACAGCAATTAGACAGCTGTGAACTGCCATGTGGGTTCTGGGATTTGAACTTGGGTCCTTTGGAAGAGCAGCCAGTGCTCTTAACCACTGACCCATCTCTCCAGCCCCTTTCTTGACTCTTTAGGTTTTTATTTCTGAAGACTTTTCATGCCACATAAATTTTTTTTTTTTTTTTTGGTTTTTCGAGACAGGGTTTCTCTGTGTAGCCCTGGCTGTCCTGGACTCACTTTGTAGACCAGGCTGGCCTTGAACTCACAGAGATCCACCTGCCTCTACCTCCCAAGTGCTGGGATTAAAAGAGTGCACCACCACATCCAGCCGACACATAAATATTTTATTAAATGATTATTGGGTTTCCCCCCTTGTTATTTTATTCTTATTTTTAAAAGAATTTATTTGTTTGTTTGTTTATTTATTTATTGTGTATAGTGTTCTGCCTGCATGTATGCCTGCAGGCCAGAAGAGGGCACCAGATCTCACTATAGATGGTTGTGAGTTACCATGTAGTTGCTGGGAATTGAACTCAGGACCTCTGAAAGAGCAGCCAGTGTTCTTAACCTCTGAGCCATCTCTCCAGCCCTTTATTCTTATCTTTTAATGAGGATTTCAGATATGAACCTAGAAGTGGATGAAGGAAAAGAAAATTACTTTTTTTTCCCCTTCCAGAATTATGGAGAAAAAGATAAATAAAAGAGAAACAAAACCAAAAAATCAGTCTCAATGGATCTCACACCTGTGCCTACTGCATACCTGACACACAGGTTGACCCTTGTATTTAAGACAAATCTAGGCAGGCATGGGGGGAGGGCTCCAAATGAAACCTACCAAATTTAGGTCAGCCCAGGAAGCCGGGTATGGTGGCTCATTCCTGTAATCCCATCAACATGGAGACTGAGGCAGGAGGAATATGAGTTGGAGACTAGCTTGGAGTGAGACCTTGTCTCAGAAAAAGCTAAGAAATAAGTAGGTAAATAAAGTTCACCTGAGGTGGCTGACTTTTATAAAGTCAACCTAGGAAATAAAAATAAAAAACCATGTTTTCCAAAGACGCTGACATGCAAGGAGTTGGGCTTTATGCTTCTTTCAAGCAAAGAGATGGTGCGGTCATGTACATACCTACCTGGTGTGTGAGCACGGTACATGGGGAACTAAGGCAGGTCCCCAAGCAGATGCCATAACCCACTGTGATGCTTTGAATGAGAATGACCCCAGAGGCTCACACATTTGAATGCTTAGTCATCAGGGAGTGGTTCTTTCTGAGAAGAACTAGGGGGTGTGGCCTCGTTGGAAGAAGTGTGTCACTGGGGGTGAATGTTGAAGTTTCCAAAGACCAAGCCATGTCCAGAGATTCTCTCTCCCTGCTGCCTGCAGATCTGGTTCTATAACTTTCAGCTGCTTCTCTGGCACTCCCAGCATGTCACCATGTTTCCTGCCATGACGATGAAAAGCTAAATGTCTGAAGCTGTTAGCAAGCCTCAGTTAAATGTTTTCTTTTATAAGAGTTGTCACGGGCATGCGTGGTAAGAGTTTTTGTTTCTTAAAAAAAAAAACCCAATTATGTATTGAGAATGTTTTTGTTTTGATCCCAGGTATAGGGCTGCTTCAGTATGTCCACGGGTGTTAACTATATCTGTGCCTCATGCAATAGCAGGGGCGTGGTTTAGCCTGCTGCAGAAAGTTTACTTCTGAGGACTCTGGAAAGGGGTATAAATGCCAGAGCCCTGAGAGGGATGGTGGGGCACTCTCTGAAGGAGGAAAAGTCTGCTGTTCTCCCTGTTGGTGCTCCCCTGCACTGCTGCTGGTTCGTCCTGATGCTGCGTTTGCTGGTTTTCTGGTCTTCTGTGTTGACTATTGCTGGACTGCTGGGGATCCTGACTGCTGAGTTTAGTATTGCCCCTATAAAGAATCTGTCACCCCCAAATCAGCAGGAAGTAGTTAAAAGAGACCTATGACCCTTTCCCCTCTAACCTTCTTTCTCTCCTACCTAGTGTTGGGGGCTTGGAAGGAATAAGGATTGGGAGGAAGGTAGTATTAAGTACCATAAAATAATATAGTGTAATAAAATGAAAAAAGAAAAACCAATAAAGCCATATACTACAGTCATGGTGTCTCTTCACTACAATAAAATACTGACTAAGACACATGGAGACTACAAACAATATTGGATAATGCACTATCAGAAACATGCTGTCATCCAAGATACTAACCAAGAGTTTTTTCTTGGTTAGGATGTCTTAGAATGAAAATTCTTTTTGTTTTCTTTCTTTTTCTTTTTTCTTTTCGAGACAGGATTTCTCTGTGTAACAGCCCTGGCTGTCTTGGACTCACTTTGTAGACCAGGCTGGCCTCGAACTCATGGAGATCCACCCGCCCCTGCCTCCCAAGTGCTGGGATTAAAGGCATGTACCACCATGCCCGGCCAGAAGATTCTTTTTTTAAATAAATTTTAGTGATGGAAACAAAAATATACCTATAAGTGAAGCTTCTGGAAAAACCATCATTCTTCCCTGTTTTCTATGGCTCCTCAAACTTGACCTTGGCCTTGGGTTTCAGAGCTGGGTCTCCGAAGACATCTTTGTTGACAACAGTTTTGTGGAAGAAGATATCCACAGAGGACCTTGTGGGCATGAGGTGATTGTAGTTATACACTTTCCCAAAGGATTTATTCTTTGATATCTTGGTGACTTTCTTGCCATGGCAGCTGTCACTTTTCAGGGAGAGTGGTCAATTCCAGTCACCGAGCATGGCTGTAAGGGTGGTCTCCGGTGCCATCCTCAGTGCTGTTCACAATGACAGCTTTGTGTCCAGCCAGGGCCACTTTACCACATTTCATGAACTTGTCCATGTTGACAGCAAGCAGCCGGCACCCAGCAGAAAGGCAGAATGAAAATTCTTAGTTATCTACTCAGAATAAGAGTCTCCAGCACACACACAAAAACTTTTGTTTTGTTTTGTTTTTCGAGGCAGGGTTTTTCTATATAACAGCCCTGGCTGTCCTGGACTCACTCTGTGGACCAGGCTGGCCTTGAACTCACAGAGATCTGCCTGCCTCTGCCTCCCCAGTGCTGGGATTAAAAGGCGTGTGCCACCATGCCCGGCTAAAAACATCTTTATTCATGAACGTGTCCGCTTTTGCTCTGTACCTGTCATTTAGTTGTTCCTCGACGGTTTTCAGCAGTTGGTTTCTTTGCAATCCTGTTCCTAACCACAGAGGCTTAATCTAACGTTCTTCCTGAGAGTGACCTCATACATTATCAAGGACTTCTGTGTGGACTGTATTTTAGACTGATTGGACTCGACAGCTCTTTCAGTTTATTTCTTCCCTGTTCTGGTTAGCTTTGTGTCTACTTGACACAAGTTAGGATCATCTGAGAAGAAGGAATCTTAAATCAAGAAAATGCCTCCATAGGATTGGCCAGGAGGCAAATCTGTAGGGGCGTTTTCTTGTTTGATGATTGATGTGGGGGGGGCTCTGCTCATAGTGAATGCTGTCTCTCCTAGCCTGATGGTCCTGGCTTCTATAAGAAAGCAGGCTGAGCAAACCCTCAAAAGCAAGCCAATAAGCAGCACCCCTCCATGGCCTCTGCTTCAGTTCTAGTCTCTAGGTGCCTGCTCTGAGTTCCTTGAATGATGGACTACAAACTATAAGATAAAACAAACCAAACTCTTTTCCAGGATGCTTATGGATATGGTGGGGTTTTTGTTTGTTTGGTTTGGTTTGGTTTGTTTGAGACAGGGTTTCTCTGTGTAGCCCTGCCTGTCCTGGAACTCCGCACTGTAGACCAGGTTAGCCTTGAACTCAGAGATCCTCCTGACTCTGCCTCCCAAGTGCTGGGATTAAAGATGTGCACCAAGGCAGCCTGGCATGGTTATGATGTTTTATCACATAAAAAAAACCCTAAGACAATAACTGATTTTATTCTACACCCCTTCCATAGGTATGTCCTCTGCCCTCCCCCAACATCTCTTCGTACTTTATCTGTCTAAAGATCTTACTGTAATTATGGCTTAATGATTTTTTTTGTTGTTGTTGTTCAGACTGATGGAATGGTGAAGTCACCTGAAAGCTGCATCGTGAGTGGATGACTGAAATCTGAGTTTGCTGTGCGTGAGCACACTGGGGGCCATGGCTGGGAGAATGCTTCCTTTGGCCTCCTGGGTTCTTTGCATAAATTAAGTTGACATTAAGACAAATGAACAGAAGAAAAACAAGTATCATTACGCAAATAAGCTCAGGAGCCCCTCAAAACTTAGTCAAAGAAGGGGCCAGACATGTGAAGCTTATGTAATTATCCTCAGCTACAGAAAAAAAATGGGTTTGGGGCTTCTGGGGAGGTGGTGGAGAGAGTGCACTGGCTGATTAGATAAGGGAGAGACAGGAGCTATTTTAAATAAGTGTCTAAACCTCTGTGGTGCTGGGATTCACTTTCTCCTGGATTCTCACAAATTGGATGTGGAGATAGAAAAGGAAAAAGAGAAATGTAATTAATGCCATTTATGATGCCCCTACTTTTTCTTCAAAGAGCCCTGCTCTAAGCAACAACTCAATTCAACTCCTGATTTAAGATTCTTGTGAAGGGGCTAGAGAGATGACTCACTGGCTGCCATTCAAGAGAACCAAAGTTCAATTCCCAGCACCCATATGGTTGCTCACAAATGACATGACTCTGACTCCTGCCCCAGGAGATTATACACCCTCTTCTGGCCTCTGTAGGCACCAAGCATGTACATATTGCACAGACATATGTGGTAAGAATTTTGTTTATTAAAAAACCAGTTATGAGAATGTTTTTGTTTAATCCCAAGTATAGGGCTGCTTCAGTTAGTCCACAGGTGTAATCAATATTTGCCTCACGTTCTAGCAGGGGTGTGGCTTAGCCAGTTGGAGGAAGTTTAACTCTGAGGTATAAAAAGTCAGAGTTCTGAGAGGAAGCAGAGAATTCTGAAGGAGGAAGAGGTTGCTGCTCTCTCTGCTTGTGCTCTCTGCACTGCTGCTGGTCTGTCCTGCTGTTGTCTGCTGGTTTACTGGACTACTGGATATCCTGACTACTGAGTTTGGTATTGCCCCTAAAAAGAACCCAATGACCCTTATCAGCAGAAAGTAGCTCAAAGAGACCTATGGGGTCTGTCCATTTCCTCTCTAACTTTCTTTCTCTCCCACCTAGGGTTAGGGGGTTGGAAGGAAGAAGGGTTGGAAGGGAGGTAGAAGTATTAAGTACTGTAAAAATAATTAGAGTGTAAAATAAAATAAACCCACTTTCAACAGACATACATGCATACAAAACATCCATACACATAAGTTTAAAATAAATGCTTATGAAATGACAAGTAAGGATGTTTGTTAGTACTATAATAATGTATACTTCAGTTTTCCCATTACTGAAGGAAAAAAATCTTCAGGGAATGAAATTCAATACTCAGTTTAACAATAATGCTGCATACAAATCCATACTGAACTGTAAAACTAGTCAGTTAAGAAAATGTGTAGAGAGCTGGAGAGATGGCTCAGTAGTTAAGAGCACCAACTGCTCTTCCAAAGGACCCAGGTTCAAATCCCAGCACCACATGGCAGTTCACAGCTGTCTGTAATTGCTGGGCGTGGTGGCACACGTCTTTAATCCCAGCATTGGGGAGACAGAGGCAGATAGATCTCTGTGAATTCAAGGCCAGCCTGGTCTACATCTATAAAGTGAGTCTAGGACAGTCAAGGATACACAGAGAAACCCTGTCTTGAAAAGCAAAACCTGTGTAGATAAATTGAAATGGGTCATGATAATCATATGGTCTTTTAATTATGGATCTTATTTTGTAAGGATTAGAAATTATTCTTTGAATGTTAATTAAGGTTCTCAATAGTCTGCTGCTACTTAGTATGATATTACACATCTGTAATCCCAACACTCAGGAAGCAGAGGCAGAATGTTTATGAGTTTGAAACCAACCTTATGTTAAAAAACCCTAGGGACAGCCAGGTATACACAGAGAAGCCCTGTCTCAAAAACACAAAAAAACAAAAAGAGGAAGAAGAAGAAGAAGAAGAAGAAGAAGAAGAAGAAGAAGAAGAAGAAGAAGAAGAAGAAGAAGAAGAAGAAGAAGCCGCCTAAGGGCTCACAGAGACTGAACCACCAACCAAAGAGCATTCATGGGCTAGACCTAGGCCCCTTGTAGACCTAGGCCCCTTGCACATATGTAGCAGATGTGTAGCTTGATCTTCATGTGGGTCCTCCATCAACTGAAGCAGGGGCTGTCCCTTACCCTGCTGCCTGCCTGTGGATCCTGTTTCCCTAACTGGGTTGCCTTACCTGGCCTCAGTGGGAGAGGATGCACCTCATTCTGCAGCAACTTGATGTGCCAGGGCAGGTTGGTACCCATGGGGAGACCCACCCTTCTCAGAGAAAAAGAGGAGGGGGGGTAGAGGGAGAGACCATGTGAGGAGAGAGACTGGGAGGAGAGGAGGAAGACTTTGATTGAGAAGTAAAGTGAAATTTAAAACAAAAAAAGAGTAAAAAAAAAAAAAAACCCTAGGAGCTGACAAGATGATTTAGCTTTTAAAGTTATTTTATGTGTATAATTGTTCTGCCTGCATGTATGTATGTGTATCATGTGCATGCCTGGTGCTCAGGGAGGTCAGAAGAAGGTGTTGGAGCCTTTGGAACTGAAATTATGAAGGGTTGTGAGATGTCACATGGATACTGGGCACTGATCCCAGATCCTCCACAAGAGCATAGCATGTTCTTAACTGTCATTGGTATGTTGCCCTCCAGCTCCTGGCAAGGTGACTTAGCTGGTAGAGGCACTGAGTTTGATCTCTACAATGCACAGGGTCCTCGTGTTTGGGCAGCACGTTGCCCACTAAGCTTGCTCGTACCCCAGCTCTCCAAGCCCTCTTTTCTGAAGCAGTCTCTTCTTATTTTACTTTGTTTATTTAAAAATATATTTATTGATTATTTGGATTTCGTATAATGCACCCCATAACATTCAATTTCCAGTCCTCCAAGATCAAAGAAGAAGAAAAAGTACCATTTGTGTTGCCCATATACTTGCTGAAGAAGCATGGTTAAACTCCCAGTGGGTAGCTGCTTAAAACTGAATCCTAGCTGGGTGGTGGTGGTACTCACCTTGAATCCCAGCACTCAGGAGGCAGAGGCAGGCAGATCTCTGAGTTTGAGGCCAGTCTGGTCTACAGTGGGTGTCAGGGCTCTGCCTCTTGATCCAGGGTTAACTTTATTTAATCCTGTGTACAGAAAGCCTTGAATTAAAGGTGTATTCTGGTAAGATCCACATCACAAGTATTTGTTTACAGTAAACAGAAAGCTCTAGAATTAAAGGCTGAGCCATCCCACAACTGGAAGCAGGTTTTTCAGTTTCTCGGTATTCACAGTGTGACCAAATATCCTGCAGCAGCCTTGGGTCTCCCAACCTCGGTTAAACCCAGACACACCCCCAGCTTTGTATCCATGGTGATTCTAAATCCCCCTCAAGTTGGCAATCAAGACAAACCATCACACTGTCTCCTAAGTGTTGTGTTATTGGGGGTTCTTTCTGTGTGTGGTCTGAGGAGTGTCTCTCCTTGAATGTCTCTTCCTCTCTTTTGTCCCACAGATCCTGACTTGCACATCTGTATCTCCAGTCCAGCTGTCTATCTTGAACTCTATATACACATGTGTGGTTTTTGTATACCCATGTGTGGTTTCTCCTGGTTTGCTAGCTGCACTTCAGGCTGGATAGTCTCAAGTGCTATTGGCTCTGACTCCTAAACATCCACATCTGTGCTTTTCCTTCTGTTCCTTCTATTGTTGACTTCA
The DNA here is from genome assembly GCA_907164525.1 of Lophiomys imhausi. Classification (NCBI taxonomy): domain Eukaryota; kingdom Metazoa; phylum Chordata; class Mammalia; order Rodentia; family Muridae; genus Lophiomys; species Lophiomys imhausi. Next base: position 1,257,791 of record CAJQZJ010032322.1, on the reverse strand, counting down.
TTTCGATCATTGTTACATTTCGCTCAGATTTCCTGTTTCCAGTTCAGTACATTTAAAATCTGTTTTATTTATTTCAACAAAATGACTTGATATCTTTTTTTTTAAATCATTTGTTTTGTTGTTTGTCATTCTGTATCTTCCAGGGAGCTGTTGGGGTCTTGTCAGGTAGTGTCCTGGAAAAGTAGGGCCTTGCCAGGCACCAAAACCAGAAGTGTACACTTCTCAGATGGAAGTTCCAAGCTATATCAGTTTCTGGGCAGAAAAGGATGAAACACAAGATGGGATCCATGCCACAGGATATTCTGGAAAGGTGGGAGAAAGGATTACCTTCTCTGTAAAGTGTTACAGCTCTTATGACAAGCATACAGGAGAGATAAATTCCCTCTGCACAAGGTCATAGGTCTTTTAGCTAGGCTGCCAACACCTGGCTGGGCAACTTCAAGGAGCTTGGAGCTCCTGAACCAAGTCAAGAGACTTCAAGAGTCTGACTTGGTTTGGGCAAATATGGTGGATGCTTAGGGAACATCCAGCAACCTGCCACTGCTACTGCAGGTGACCACTATGGTGTGCCTCAGTGAGCTTTGGAGATGGCTACTGGGGTAATTAATGGCAGTGATTGGCTGCAGGAGCCACACTGTTCACCATGCATCAAGACACTGGTTTCAGGCAGCAGGAGCCTGGCTTAGGCAGGCAGATCCAGCATGAATTCTTCTGGGAGGGAGAAGGCCCTTCCTTCCCAAGCCCAAAATAAACAGTGACTCTTAGATGATCATGGTGGAGGAATGGAGAGAGAGAGAGAGTTTATTTCATGAATAGGGACATTATAAACTTTGGGCAGTGGAAGAGGTTTGAGGGGGTGAACATGTTTGATTTGCTGGGGCTAGGAGTGCCAGAGATGTTTCATTTACATGTAGCAGCATGGTCCTGTCTTAAGAAGGGGAATGCAGGCCGGGCGGTGGTGGCGCACGCCTTTAATCCCAGCACTTGGGAGGCAGAGGTAGGCGGATCTTTGTGAGTTCGAGGCCAGCCTGGTCTACAAAGTGAGTCCAGGACAGCCAAGGATACACAGAGAAACCCTGTCTCGAAAAACCAAAAAAAAAAAAAAAGAAGGGGAATGCAGTACCTAATTATCCTATGGGCAAGTGGGATGGGGGAAGAACTCCAGGTATGGTGAGAGGCATGGACAAAGGTCATTGGCTGGAAGCTTAAGGTACTTAAGATACTCATTGTCATGGGGAGGTTTTTCCAGGAATCCCAGGTGCTTACTGAACCAGTTTCTTATCGGGAGAAATGGTTGGACCTGTAATCTCCCTGAGGGCTATGTGACATTCCTCAGATAGAAGAACTGAGGTTTCCCCAGATCAGGCAGAGAGGAGAGAACCCTGCTGACAAAGGGAGTCTGCCATTTTGCACAGAGCTCAGGAGCTTTGCAGTAATGCCAGACTTACCATTACCAGCAGAATTTCCTGACAGTTGTTTTTTGAGACAGGTTTTCTTTATGTAGCCTTCCTTGGCTATCCTGGAATTTGCTCTGTAGACCAGGCTGGCCTGGAATTCAGAGATCCTCCTGCCTCTGCCTCCCAAGTGCTGGGATTAAAGGCAGGTACCACCCAGAGATGTGATTTTTTTTTTTTGTAATTTAAAAAATCCTTTTGTATAAAATTAATTTTTTATTTTACATGCATTGGTATTTTGTGTACATGTATGTCTCTGTGAGAGTGTTGGATCCCCTGAAATTAGAGTTACAGACAGTTGTGAGCTGCTATGTGAGCGGTGGTCCACTGGAAGAGCAACTAGTACTCCTCATTGCTGAGCCATCTCTCTAACCTGAGATGTGATAGATAACTTTAAAAAACAAAATATTGGGCTGGAGAGATGGCTCAGAGGTTGAAAGGACTGACTGCTCTTCCAGAGGACCTGAGTTCAATTCCCAGCTCATAACCATCTGAGGTCTGGTGCCCTCTTCTGGTCTGCAGGCATACACGCAGACAGAACACTGTATTTGTAATAAAATAAATCTTAAAAAAAAAATATTGGCCAGGCATGGTGTTACACATCTGTGATCCCAGCAATAGGGAGGCTAAGGTAAGAATTTCAAGTTTTAAGTCAGTCTGGGCTACATAGGAAAACCTGACCCCAAAAACCAGTCATCCAACCAACAAAAAAAGCATAACAAATATAATCAGACAGTTTCTTTAAAAAGAAAACATTGAGCTTTTAATAGTTTTTTTCATTGCTCTTAAGATACTTTCCTCTTCTCCCTCCACCCACATTCTTGAATGCTAGGCAAACACTCCACCAGTGAGCCTGAAATCTCTTACATAGCTTACATAGTTCTCTATGATCTGTTTTTTGGGTTTTTTTTTTTTTTTTTGTAGGCAAGGGAGCAGAGTAAAGACACTAACAACACAGTTAAAGTCTTTATTATAGATATGAGAGAGAGAACAACCAGAGGCATCTCGAGGAATCCAGAGCAGAGACAGAAAGTAGTAGACTAAACACAGACTGGGTATGGTCAGAGCTATCCGTGAGAGGGAGAATAGCAGGGGGGAGAACAGAGAAAGCATAGTAAGAAGAGCAAGATGGGGGGACCTTACTATTATGAAAAAACAAATGGGAGGAGGGAAGCTTGAGGAGGCTTTGAGATGTGTGGCAAGTGCTTGTGAGAAGGGACTGAAGTAGCCCAGAGGCCTTTGATATGCAACCAAAGGTCTATGTCATGGAACAGCCTTAAGTCCCTGCTACCAGAGGAAAGGGAAATGACTCTTTTGGAACCAACTTTACAAGTTCCTGAGGAGGGCTGGCTTTTATCTGACCACCAGAAATCATCTTATAGTCCAGGTTGAGCTCATTTCTGGATGTTTGGACTGCCTGAGAGATGCAGCAGTCTTACTTCTTGGCTCAACACTTTCCACTCAGATTCCTTGGCTCGAATTTTTATATGAGCCTGTTAATTTTATGGGTATGTGCATGTGCATGTGTGCACTCCCATGAGGAAAGCTAGGAGGTCGGAGAACAATTTGCAGGAGTTCCTTTTCTCCTTCCACCACATGGGCTTCAAGGGTCAAATTCAGGTCATTGGGTTTAGTGGCAAGTGCCTTAAGCCATTGAATCCGATATCCTTGTTTCCAACTTTATTTCAGTTACTGGAACACAGTCTGTTTTCTCTTACCTCCAGACTTGCATCTATTATGTTCTCATAGTCCAGCCCAGTTTTTGGTGTTGTTTTTCAGGCAAGTTCTCATACTGTAGCCTTGGCTGGCTAGAACTCACTATGTAGATCTCATACTAGCAGCAGTCCTTCTGACCCAGCCTCCCAAATCCTGCAAACAACAATTGTGAACCCCAATACCCAGCTTTGGTCAACACCTATTTTTTTTCTTTTATTTTTTATTTCTTCAAGTTACATCTCAATCGCAGTCCCCTCCCTATTCCCCCTCCAGTCCCACCCTCCCACCCTCAACCCCCCATCCTCTTCCCTTTTATTTTTCTTTTAAATTTAAGGTATATCTTATCTCCTCCTACAGTTTCCCCTTTCAGTCCAACAAATGGCTCTTTATCTTATAATAATAAATACAATACAAAAAAACAGAGGTAATTAGGCCACAGTTATGAGGGTTATATGGCTTAGCATACATTCCCAATGTCCAGTCCATATGTATTTGGTACCTGATTTTAACATTCCACTATCTAACCATCTCCATGAGTTTAAAGTTCTATATCTGACTCAACATTCATGCTAACTTGAAACACAATTTTAAAAGTATCTTCTTAGATCTATAACACTCTTTTGACTCCTAAGCAACTCAAAATTTAATTATGAGACTCTATCTGTTCTTCAACCACCTCAGAGACCTGAGAGGGATAAATATATCTGATTTTATAGGAAGTACAGGGCCTGCAGCTTCCCAAACTAAGAAATGACATACTGGGGCTGGAGAGATGGCTCAGCGGTTAAGAGCACTGGCTGCTCTTCCAGAGGTCATGAGTTCAATTCCCAGCAACCACATGGTGGCTCACAACCATCCGTAATGAAATCTGGTGCCCTCTTCTGGCCTGCAGATATACCTGCAGATAGAACACTGTATACATAATAAATAAAAATCTAAAAAAAAAACCAAAGAAATGACATACCAGTGGCTGCCTGGACAGTTCCCATTTTCTCTCCATACATTACAACATCGATCTTCAGTCATTTGGCCCCGTTTCTCTGACAGACATTGATTGTAGAGCAGGGGTTATGAAGGACTTACCTACCCTGTCTTGGCAGAGGTAGGCTGTCGACTTACCTGCTTCCAGGTTTTGTCCTTTTTGGACAGCATTCTGTCTACAGTTGGAGCAAGGGGCTTTTCCTACCAAGAGATAGGCTTGCGACTAATTCAATCATCTCCCACTGGAGATTCTTCGATGCTCATCTTCTACTTGGAGGAGAATAAGGGGTGCTGTCAGTAGTTGATGTGTCTTGATATAAAAAAACATCTTTGAATGCCATATTTTGCAGATCTCTTGAGGTTTTTGAAGAGGCCCTATCTATCTTTTATATTAGGGTAAGCAGATGTTGCTTGTCTCGTAGCAGGTTTATTTCTGATTAGCTTAGAAAGTAACTATAATAGGCTGTCATAGTACCTAACAGAATGACCGGCTTGCATAACCATTAGTTTGCATTTCTTAATTATCCTAAACAATTTATGACAATTAGTAGTAAAAGGCCGAAACATTCCATTTCATTTTTTTTTCTTTACCTCCTAATCCTTCCATCTCATTTCTCTGGGGTGGGGTATCCTTATATAACAGTCCCTCATCTCCGTTGAGAGGTCGTATGAGGGCCAAGAGCCTCCTCATTTATTGGGGGTCTACGAAGCAGTACCATCAGTGAAAAGTGTCTCGTTGCCCGGGAGAGAGAACGACTAAACAAACAAACCAATAAGCAGACAATAGATAAAAAAGACTAAAAAATAGAAAAAAATGTAACTACTATATAAAAAATAAATAAAAAATAAAAATTAAAAATAAGAAGTCTATGTCCAAGTTCCCTTTGGTGTGTTAGTTATAGTATTGATACCTTCTACTATATAGCTAAAATCCTACTATAAATAAATAGATGCCATATGCGTCCTTCTGAGTCTGGGTTAGTTCACTCAGGATGAGCTTTTCTAGTTCCATCCATTTTGCTGCAAATTGCATAATTTCATTGTTCCTGATAGCTGAATAATATTCCATTGTGTAGATGTACCACAGTTTTTTAACCCATTCTTCAGTTGAGGGACATCTGGGTTGTTTCCAGTTTCTAGCTATTACAAATAAGGCTGCTATAAACATAGATGAGGAAACTTCCTTATGATTCCGTGAAGAGGCATTTGGGTGTACACCCAGAAGTGGTATGGCTGGGTCCTGAGGCAGAGCTATTCCAAGTTTTCTAAGATATCGCCAGACTGACCTCCATAGTGGTTGTACAAGCCTGCACTCCCACCAGCAATGGAGGAGGGTTCCCCTTTCTCCACACCCTTGCCAGCATGTGCTGTCATTTGAGTTTCTGATCTTAGCCATTCTGACAGGTGTGAGATGGAATCTCAGAGTCGTCTTGAGTTGCATTTCTCTGATGATTAAGGATGTTGAGCATTTCTTCAAGTGTCTCTCAGCCATTAGGGATTCTTCCTTTGTGAATTCTCTATTTAGCTCTGTCCCCCATTTTTTGATTGGATTATTTGGTTTCTTGGCATTTAATTTCTTGAGTTCTTTGTAGATTTTGGATATTAGCCCTCTGTCAGATGCCTATTTTTAGGCCATTCTTCCTGCCGTCGGTAACTGCTAGCCTAACTTAGCCTAATGTCTTTTATATTTAGTCTAAGCACCATTTCCTCTGAGAGGTCTTTGTACTCTCATATCCTCCCTTCCCTCAATGCCTGCCTTGTCAGGGTCAGGCTCTCTTCTGATGTATTCTCTTTTTTTTTTTTTTTTTTTTTTTTTTTTTTGGTTTTTCGAGACAGGATTTCTCTGTGTATGCTTGGCTGTCCTGGACTCACTTTGTAGACCAGGCTGGCCTCGAACTCACAAAGATCCGCCTGCCTCTGCCTCCCAAGTACTGGGATTAAAGGCGTGCGCCACCACCGCCCGGCTGATGTATTCTCATAATATCCTATCTGTTGCAGTGAGCTACTGAACTTTAGTTATGCCATGTCATGAAAGTACTCCTGAAAATACTTTAATTGCTAAAACTATCTTGGGTCAACTGGTCGTTGGTCCCTTAGACCAGCTATAAATTCCTATACAATGTGTCCCTGATCTAAAAGGTTATGAGAACTGCCACTCATTTGCCTTCTCCCCACTTCTGTAAACAATGCTTGCTTGCTGCAGATGTCCACAGCTGCCTCTCTGTATACGTCTCAATTGGGGTTCTTGCCTTTAAAAACTGAAAAAAACTGGAGGTAGGCTGCTTCTCACTACTCTGCCTGGGACAGACCTGTTAGAGGTAAATAAAGACTCTGTATTTCTTACTCAGGCATCTCAGGAGTTTTTCTCTTCGGGTACCCCACTACAACCTCACTTACTGTAGCCCTGGAGATGCTGTGTGTAACTGCCAGGTTTTCTGTTCACAGTCCCTTTTAGTCGAAGCTTGAGGAAGGAATATCTATGCATGCCTTTCCTGTTCACTACTGGACAGCACATTTCTTACATATTTTTGTTCAATGAAGCAATGAATAAACAAATGAATTAAATATCTATTGTCTACTTTGCTTATTTGGGTTTTTTTTTAACATTTATTTATTTATTATGTATACAGTATTTGCTCTACATATATGCCCGGGCACCAGATCTCAATGTAGATGGTTGTGAGCCACCATGTGGTTGCTGGGAATTGAACTCAGGACCTTTGGAAGAACAGCCAGTGCTCTTAACCTCTGAGCCATCTCTCCAGCCCGCTTATTTGGGTTTTTAACTGTATATAATCTTCCTAACAAGATTGTAGCTTCCAAGGGTCAAGGACTCTAACTTATATTTCTATGACATAATATTTATCACTTCTATATGGGTAATATATAATAGATATCCATTTGTGAAGTATGTATCATGTGTTAATATGTTTAGAATGAAGACTAGACAGGTATGACCTTAATCATAAAGAAAACCCTGCCAGGCATGGTGGCGCATGCCTTTAATCCCAGCACTTGGGAGGCAGAAGCAGGAAGATCTCTGTGAGTTTAAGGCCAGCCTCATCTACAAAGTGAGTCCAGGACAGCCAGGGCTACACAGAGAAACCCTGTCTCAAAAAACAAAAGCAAAAACAAGAAAACCCTAATGTGTTACTTTTATTATTTATTTGTTTGTTTGTTTATTTTTTGACAGAGCCCCACTATGTAGCCATGGTTGGCTTGGATCTCCTCCTCCTCCTCCTCCTCCTCCTCCTCCTCCTCCTCCTCTTCTTCTTCTTCTTCTTCTTCTTCTTCAAGGGTTTCTCTGTGCAACAGCCCAGGTTGTCCTGGACTCACTTTGTAGACCAAGCTGGCCTCAAATCACAGACGTCTGCATCTGCCTCCAAGTGCTGGGATTAAAGTCATGCACCAAGACACCAGACCTCTGTGCCTCCGATTGTTACTTTCTTAGTAAAGGATTACTGTATTTCCAGTTGCAAAAAGGTTGAGGAAGGTTTAAAAATAAGAGTTTTTAAAAGTTTCTAACAGCCGGGCAGTGGTGGCGCACTCCTTTAATCCCAGCACTTGGGAGGCAGAGGCAGGTGGATCTTTGTGAGTTCGAGGCCAGCCTGGTCTACAAAGTGAGTCCAGGACAGCCAGAGCTACACAGAGAAACCCTGTCTCGAAAAAAAAAAAAAAGTTTCTAACATGGGGCTAGCAAGGTAGCTAATGAGGTAAAAGTACATGGTGACCTGAGTTTGTAGAGGAATTTTAATCCAGTGGTACGGCTGCTTTGATCACAACCAAAGACTTTCTAGGTCTGTGTGATCTGGCTGGAATGCAGACACACCCATAATACACACCTTTAATCCTAAACAATGAAGGTAAAGTTAGTTTATAGAAGGAAGCAGGCATGTTTAAATGTGATATCTAATTGACAGGCAGACAAAGTGACAAATCATAGAAAGATTTGACAGAATAGAATACACCCAACTCTCATGAGAAGAGAGGAAAACGAGCTGACTTAAGTGAGAGAATCGCAGAGGGAGAGAGAGAGGAGGCAATTTTACAGAGACAGGTTGAAGAGAGAACAAGCTAGACACAGGTGAAGACTGAAGGAGCCAGAGAATGAGAAGGAGCCAGAAGATTAAAACAGATTGCTAGAGTTTAATTTGAGGCCAAGCAGAACAGTTCAGTCAGAAACTGAGAGAAGTCAGTTTGAATCAGTCAGCTTGGAGAGAATTTGAGCCAGAACAGCTGAGAGGAACCAGCCAGCCAGAGTTCAGAAAGAGCTAGAGAGGGTGAGCTTATTCAGCAGTAAGTCTCAGAGACTGAAAACATTCTAGGCCTAGATTAGATGGTGTGGAGGCTAGAAGCTTCCAGGACTAGGCCTTGGTTAGCAGACAGAGGCAGCAAGCCTCAGAGATGACAATTACATCTGGCAAATAAAAGTTACTTTTACATCAATTTGATCCACAGAACCCACATGGTGAGAGGAAAGAATAGATTCCCTCCCACAATGCAAGTTGTGTCTAAGTAGACTATGTAACCTCCCTTCACCCACTAAACAGAAAATAAATAATGTGACTTTAAAAGAAAACTGTGGCTTTAAAAGAAAAAAGTCTCTGTCCTGGCTAGCTTTGTGTCAACTTAACCCAAACTATAGTTATCTGAGAGGAGGGAACCTCATTTTGAGAAAATGCCTCCAGAAGATATAACTATGGGCAAAACTGTAGGGAATTTTCTTAAGTAGTGATTGATGTAGGAGGGCTCAATCCATTGTGGGTGGGGTCACCCCTGGGCTAGTGGTCCTGGGTTCTATAAGAAAGCAGACTGAGCAAGCTATGACGAGCAAGCCAGTGAACAGCACTGTGGCCTCTGCATCAGCTCCTGCCTCCAGGTTCCTGTCCTTTTTGAATTCCTGTCCTGACTTCCTTTAGTGATACAGTGATGTGAACTACTGGACCAAATAACTCCTTTCTTTTCCAAGTTGCCTGTGGTAATGCTGCTTCATCACAGCAATAGTAACACGAAGATAATCTCCAACATGAGAAAAGGGAGGAGAGAATACATAAGACTAAATCTGTCGTCAGAAAGCAACTAGCTTCCTTTTGTGCAATTTTTTTTTTTTTTGTGGAACATTACCCTCATCCTAAGAGTTCTATAACCAGAGCCTTTAACAAGGAAAAAGCATAACATACGTATCTAACCACAGCTTTATGTAATATAGGAGACTTCAAATGAAGATCCACAGATACAGAGGATGAGCTCAGTTGGTAGAATACCTCCCTAACATGCAGGCAGTTTGATTCCATCCCCAGCATCACACATAAACAGGTCATGGTGTGTGGTAGCAGACACTTGTAAAGCTAGCACTTAGGAGGTGGAGACGGGGGGGGGGGGTGGAGATAGATGGGGGTGAGGGGTGGAGGAGATAGGGGTGAGGGGTGGAGGGTGTCACAATATCAAGATCATCTTTAGTAACAGTAAGTTTGAGACCAGCCTGGGATACATGAGACCCTATCTCAAAAAACAAAATAAAACAAAAACAAAAAACAACCCCACCCAAACAATGAACAATTAAACAAACAAACAAACAAAAAAAACTCCTAAATCCACCAAAAGACAAAGACAGAAGGGGAAAATGTTTTTCCTAGCCTGTTTTATGACTAGGTTGCTGAAACAGGCAAAGCTACATAAAAATATGACTGGGAAAGGGGAAAAGGGGTTTGAGACACAGGTAAACTGACAAATTCGAGGCTAGGAGAACCTTTCTCAAAAAAGCAAAACAAAATAAAACACACAGGTGCACACACACACACACACCCCTCAACAAATACACAGCATGCCAAAGCACGATCCCATGGGCTATTATTTTCTAAGCCCCAATGGTAAAGATAAGATGAAAGAGTACCCATTCCTCTTGTTACAGAATAACTATTTTTAAAAAGGAAAACCTATAATACACACAGATGCAATTGCTATGTACCACACTCAGGCTGCAACTCAGTGCGAAGCACTCCTTTACCGTGTGCTACACTATGGGTTTGATTCCTGGTACCTTAAGAAGAAAATTAACATGTGCCAAAGATTAACTGGTGAGGGGACCAGCAACATAATAAAACCGACCCTATTGTAACCTTCAAAGCAGGTGCCCATATAGATGAATGGCAGTGGGGAAACTAACCCGTTTAATGGCTGCTGCAGTGCTATCTGGGTGATGGGGACAGCAGTGTTCTGGGGCTCATTCTCATTGGCGGGTTTTTTGTTTTGTTTTGTTTTTGAGACAGGGTTTCTCTGTATACCAGTCTGTCTGTCCTGGAACTCACTTTGTAGACCAGGTTAACCTTGAACTCACAGAGATCTGTCTTCCTTTGCCTTCTGAGTGTTGGGATTAAAGGCATGTGCCACCAAGTCCAGCCTTTTTTTTTTGGTTTTTCGAGACAGGGTTTCTCTGTTTAACAGCTCTGGCTGTCCTGGACTCGCTTTGTAGACCAGGGTGGCCTCGAACTCGCAAAGATCCGCCTGCCTCTGCCTCCCAAGTGCTGGGATTAAAGGCGTGCGCCACCACCGCCCAGCTTTTTTTTTTTTAAGTACTGACATTGTTAGACCCTTAACTTGCCATCTAATATAGAGCTTCAGTATGAGACATCTCGTGCCTCTGGAAATGCTTAAGAAATGAAGGACTTTGGAAAAGTTCATTAACCACATAGATGTGAGTGAGGCCTTTAGGTGACCAGGTGCCTCAGATAACACCAAAAAGTAGAATAAATTCTCACTCTAGACAGCCACTGCATGCTCTAAAAGTCAACCTGTCCTCTGTTAAATTTAAAAAGATTTATTTATTTAGGTGTGTCTGTGTTTTGTCTGCATATATGTATGTGCCCCACTTACATGTTTGGTGCCTGTGGAGGCCAGAAAAAAAAACTCTTGGAACTGGAGTTACAGGTAGTTGTGAGCCGCCACGTGGTTGCTGGGAACCAAACCTGGGGCCTCTGCAAGAGCAACCAGCGCTCTTAACCATTGAGCCATTTCTCCAGCCCCTGTAATTTAACTTTCCCATTCAACATTATGTTTTTGGTATTTTAGATCTGGTATTATGTTTGTTACAAAACAATGGTGGATGAGTAGGAGGTATATCTCAGTGGCAGAGAGCTTGCCTAGCATGTGCAAGGACCTGGTTCATCCCCAGCACCAGAAGGGTAGAAAAAAAAAGAAGAAAGAAAAAGAAAAGATGACTCAGAAATAAATGAGTAAGCTCTTTGCTTCGTCTTTCTTTTTTTTTTTTTTTTTTTTGGTTTTTCGAGACAGGGTTTCTCTGAATATCTCTGGCTGTCCTGGACTCGCTTTGTAGACCAGGCTGGCCTCGAACTCACAAAGATCCGCCTGCCTCTGCCTCCCAAGTGCTGGGATTAAAGGCGTGCGCCACCACCGCCCGGCTTGCTTCGTCTTTCTGTGTCCCTATAATGGTGCATATGAGTGTCCATCTGATGCTGTCATGCTCTCAAGAGCATGAACAATGCCAAATAGAAAGGCAAACGTCAGATTTATTGGGCTATGCTCCAAAGTCAAATTAGACACCATGGCAATGAGGCACAGTCACATTGGTGAAGCTGACATTATCGATGCCAGCAGAGCTGGGCAAATTGCTGTGAACTTCACAATGATGCTGAACAAGAGTGGAATGATTCGCCGGGCGGTGGTGGCGCACGCCTTTAATCCCAGCACTTGGGAGGCAGAGGCAGGCGGATCACTGTGAGTTCGAGGCCAGCCTGGTCTACAAAGTGAGTCCAGGACAGCCAAGGATACACAGAGAAACCCTGTCTCGAAAAAACAAAAAAAAAAAAAAAAGAGTGGAATGATTCACCCCAGATTTAATGTACAGTTCAGATTCTTGGAAAAATGGCAGAAGAACCCATTCCCATGCATCAGTTTGGCTACATTGTATTGACAACCTCAGTTGGCACTGTGGACCACGAACAAACAAGGAAGAAAAGACACAAGAGAGGGTCCTGGGATTCATTGTTTAGGAATGTAAGACACACATTCAAATAAAACTCATCAATGTAGAATAATAGAAGAAGAAAGAAGAAGGAGATAAAGGAAAGGAGGGGAAGAAAGGGCAGGGAATAAGTGTTTGGTTGGTATCAAGAGCAGGGATCAGTTGTGTGAGTATGATCCAGTACTGATCATCATAAAAGTCCCAGCTAGGCATCCATAGAAGCAACACACAAAATTGAGGTCACAGGTGACCAACATGAGGCAGAAAATTTAATAATTTAGAAAAAGACTCCTAGGAAGGTAATTTTATTTAAATAAACAGGAGGATCAATTGGGACAATTTTTAAAAAATGAAGTCATCATCAGCTACATTGGGAGTTTGAGACCAGCCTGGGAAACACTGAGAGTTCCAGGCCCACCAGGGTGACATAGTGATACCTTGTCACGAACCAACTAACCAACTAACCAACAAACAAACAAACAAGAGACAAAACAAAAAAGCCCAAAACAAACAAAACACAGGATCTCAGTATGTAGTCCAGGCTAGCCTCAAACTCATAATCCTCCTACCTTAGCTTCCCAAGTGCTTGAAATGATAGGCCAGGCAAGAAGCAAAGTGTAACTTCAGCAATCTGACACTGGGCTGGTGTTGGGTTATGTACAACCCTCTCTTCTACCAGTGTACTTGGTAACCCAGTTCCCTTACCTGCACATAGTATTCACACACACACACACACACACACACACACACACACACACACACACACACACACACACAACCCTCTCTTCTACCAATGTACTTGGTAACCCAGTTCCCTTACCTGCACATAGTATTCACACACACACACACACACACACACACACACACACACACACACACACCCCTCTTTGAACACCACACCTAGAATCTCATATACCTTCCTGGATCAGACTACACCCTCCTGAACAATAGTATGTTCCTCTGCCCCTAATGAGAATCAAATGTAGACTATTTCTATTCAAATATATTCCCAGTATATCCTGGTACATGGTATGTACATGGCAGGGGAGTGATCAGTCTGATCTGGTTTGAGGTGCATGTGCAGTAAGACAAAACTATATCTTCATGTACACTTTTATGGAGAATCTTCTATTCACTATCTTACATCTATGCATAAAATCTGAAGCATTCCTCCTTCTCTAGACTTTTATAAAAGGAGCCCTTGAGGATCCTCCAGTGCGCCCTTGTAGTGTCTTCTGATCTTTTGTTTGTTTGTTTTTTTTTGAGACAGGGTTTGTCCGTGTAACAGAGCCCTGATTGTCTTGGACTTGATTTGTAGACCATGCTGGCCTCGAACTCACAGAGATTCGCCTGCCTCTGCCTTCCGAGTGCTGGGATTAAAGGTGTGCACTACCATACCTGGCTCTTCTAATCTTTTTTGTGTTGCTTTAACTGAATTTTCCATGCTACATGGCAATTGGTGTGGGTTTTATTTCAGTTCCTTGAATAAGAATCCAAGAATCTGGAAAGCCGTCCTCCCCGGCCTTGTGCCACCACGTCCAGCTCCTCTTTTCCCTTCTTTTTAGTAATGCTGGGGTTGAATTAAGAGACAATTTCTCAAAAATTAAAAAAAAAATTTTTCTGCAAACATTATTTCTAGGGATATACTCTTTTGTTTGTTTGAAAGAGATTCTCATTATGTAGCTTGACTGAATTGAAACTCACAATATAGGCCAGGTTGGCTTCAAACTCATAGAGATCCACCTGCCTCTGCCTCCTAAAGAAAGGTATGGACCACCACACCATGCTTGGGTACATCTCAAAATATCAACTTTTACTCTAAAATTAATTAATTAATCTCATGATTATGGCCAACTGAAGAGATTAGAAAATCCAACTCTTCAAAAAAAGAAAATCAAGCTGGGCGTGGTGGCACATGCCTTTAATCCCAGCATCCAGGAGGCAGAGGCAGGTGGATTACTGTGAGTTCAAGGCCAGCCTAGTCTGCAAAATGAGTCTAGGAGAGTCAGATCCTGTTATACAAAGAAACCCTGTCTGGAAAAACCAAAAAAGAAAAAGAAAAAAGAAAAGAAAAGAAATCAAAACCACAGGCATAAACAACCTGAGATTTTAAGCCTGAAGAACTGCTGGACTCCCACTAAGAATCTGAGGAGTGTGAGGTGTTCTGCTTGGGCCTACCTTCAGCCCACCTCACTCCAACTCAGTATGTGAAGGTTCTGCCAGGGTAGGGCAGGTCATTAGAATAGGCAGCTCTTCTGTAGTTGAAAGAAGAATGTCTTAGAAGTAAGGGCAATGTCTATGCTTCCAAAGTGACTTCTCACAGGCAGGCCAGCAAAAGGAGGTCAAATGGCTGGATCTGTAAACTGTGGATGTTTTTCCTCTTGGTCCCAAGCTCCAAGAATAACAACTCAGACTCAAAATGTATTTACAAATACATAGGCCATCCAGCTAGGCTCCTTCCCTGACTAGCTAATAACTTAAGTAACCAATTTATTCTCATCTAAGTTATGCCATGTGGCTCATCACCTCTACTCAGATACCATGCATGTGTCCTTTCACATCTTCCTGGGCAAATCTCCTACACCTGGAACTCTCTCAGAATCCTTTCTGCCTGCTGGATGTCCCACATACTATTGTACCCTTACCTACAGGCCATAGGTATTTTATTGACAGGTAGATGCACCCATATAATACACAAGATAGTCCTTCTATATTTCCCCCTTTTAGTTCAATAAAAGGCTCTTTTTCTTTTCATAATAATTAATGCAATAGTAATTATGAAACAATTATGAAAACTTAAGGTATGATATACATTTACAATTTCCAGTCCAAATGTATCTGGCAACTTAGGATTATCTAACAAATATTATCTATCCTATCTTGGTGAGTTCAAAGTTCTTTTTATTATTATTATTATTATTATTATTATTATTATTATTATTTATTTTACTTAACAGTCTAGGCAGGAAGTTTTCAGCCATCAGTAGTTCCATTGCAATTTCAGGTACAATTGGGAATTCAGGAATCTCGGTGGAGCTGTTAGTGTAGTGGACCTTGTAGGTAAAATACATGCATACTTTTGATAGCACATGTGAAGGGATCTCTTTAAAATTGACCTCACTGCTTTCATTCTCAGCAAACTGCCCTGGCCCACTCAACATGGCCTTTATTGTTCCTGATGTTAACACATGTTCTCTTTTTACAATAAATTCATGACCATCAGAAGATATTAATTCGACATACATGGCGTCAGGGCCTTCACAGCCACCATAGGTTCTGTCCTCTCCATCCATTATGTTCTTATAAAATTCTATTTGATCCCACAGGAACTTTAGTAGTCTCCTGGAGAGGCAGAGGGGGTCCTCTAGTAACTTGCTTTTGAAGAAGTGAGTTGTGTTCTCGTCCTTCCTAACTCAATTTCTATCCTAACTTGTGTTACCCACCTAAAACATCTTCTTAGACCTAAAACATCTTTTTTTTCCCCCTTGGTTTTTTGAGACAGGGTTTCTCTGTTTTTTTTTTTTTGTTTTTTTTTGAGACAGGGTTTCTCTGTATATCTCTGGCTGTCCTGGACTCACTTTGTAGACCAGGCTGGCCTCGAACTCACAGAGATCCACCTGCCTCTGCCTCCCGAGTGCTGGGATTAAAGGCATGTGCCACCACCGCCCGGAGGGTTTCTCTGTTTAACAGCCCTGGCTGCCCTGGAACTTTGTAGACCAGGCTGGCCTCGAACTCACGAAGGTCTATTGCCTCTGCCTCCTGAGTGATGGGATCAAAGGTGTGCATCATCACAACTGGCTGGTTTGGTTTTTCAAGACAGGGTTTCTCTGTGTAGCCCTGGCTATCCTGGCACTCTCTCTGTAGACCAGGCTGGCTTCAAACTCAGAGATCCACCTGCCTCTGCCTTCAGAGTGCTGGGATTAAAAGGCGTGTGTGAAAATTTTTTTTAATTTTAAATTTGGGGTCCAATTTAGGAAATTAAATGGGAAAAATGGAACATCAAACACTATAAAATTCCTTTAAAATCAGGGAGAGAGACTAGGTAGAGAGCACACTTAGGACGTACAATGACCTGAGTTCTGTCCTCAGCACATGTGGGTGCTCACACAAGACTGCAACACCTTTCTTTGCCCTGTTCTTCCTTCCCGAATCCCCACTTCCACTTGGTCTGGGAAACAAGCTGGGATGAAGCACATACATGTTTTTACTCATTTGCTGGCTCTCTCTCTGGCTAACACAGTCTTATGGAGAAGATGTGTGTGGAAAGGAGCCGAAGGAGGGTGACAACCAACAAGAAGCTGGACCCTCAGTTAATCTAACATCCCGTGAATAGAAGGCCAGGCAAGAAAGTCTGCAAGTAAACCTTTCTGAAACTTTTTTATGAAACCACAGCCTAGTTAGCAGTTTGAGTGCAGAGACCTTTAAGGTAGATATTCAGCCAACAGTGGCTGAATTCCTGACCCACAGCAACTCGGAGTAATAAATGTTCATGTTTTAAGACACCTAGTTTGAGGGTGATTTGTACGGAAAATAGAAATAACACATTGTGGGGAGTACACGCCTTAAATTCCAGCACCCAGAAGGCAGAGGCAGGTGGATCCCTGGGAGTTCAAAGCCAGCCTGGTCTACAAAGTGAGTTGCAGGACACCCAGGGCCACACAGAGAAACCCTGTCTTGGAAAAAACAAAACAAAAAAAGAAAAGAAAAGAAAAAAACCCAATAACACAATGGCCAATCTTCAGAGATTTATTTCTCTCCCTCTAAGAATTTTTCAAGTTCACTTTTTTTTAAGATATTTTGAGACAGGGTTTCTCTGTATAACAGCCCTAGTTGTCCTAGAACTCCCTCTGTAGACCAGGCTGGCCTTGAACTCACAGATCCACCTGCCTCTGCCTTCCAAGTGCTAGGATTACAGGTGTGCACCACGCCCAGCAATTACGGACAGTTTAGAACTGCCATGTGGGTGCTGGGGTTTTAACCTGGGTTCTTTAGAAGAGCAGCCAGTGCTCTTAACCACCAGGCCATCTCTCCAGCCTCTAATTTATTTGTTTGGTTTGGTTTGGTTTTTTGTTTTTTGAGACAGGGCTTCTCTGTGTAGCCTTGACTGTCCTGGAAGTCGCTCTGTAGACCTTCCTGGACTTGAATTCATAGAAATCTGCCTGCTTCTGCCTCCAGAGTGCCAGGATTAAAGCTGTATGTTACCACATCTGGCCTAGACATTTTTTCCCCCTGAGACAGGTTTTCACTGTGTATCCCTGGCTGTCCTGGAACTCACTCTATAGACCAGACTGGCCTTGGACCCAGAGATCTGCCTGCTTCTACCTCTGGAGCACTAGGATTAAACGCCTGAACAACCACTGTCTGGCATTGACTTTGGGTTTTTTAAGGTCAAGTTCTAGATTCCTTTCGTGTACATTCTAAGCAAAAAATAGGCTAGTGAAACCGAACTTTACTGGCAGAAGTAGAAGTGAATATACTTATACTTAATAACATGGGAAGAGGGAAGTTACTAAAGTCCTTAGGAACAGCTTTGAATTATGGGAGAGAAAATTACAGTATGAAGTGGTCAGATTCATTGTGTATAACTTTGACTGAAACGGCCAAGGAGATCTCAAGTCCAACACATGGCAACTTTGCACACTTTAGGTCTCATCTTCTATGGAGACGGCTTCCTGTGAATTTCAGCTGTTACTTTTGCCCAGTCCTTCCTTTCCCTTCCTTCCATGGGTATGGATCTTGGAGGCATTCCATAACAAATAGCCAGAACATTAAATATCTGCTTAGAGTATGCTTTCCAGAGAAGGCACCTTGTGAGAAAAATTATTTTTCCTGATTTCCACGGGCAGACTGATCTCTGTGGTTCGAGGCCAGCCTGATCTACACAGTGAATTCCAGGACAGCCATCACTACACAGTGGGACCCTGCCTCCAAAAACAAAACAAAATAAAACCACTTATCTTTTTCTGGAGCTGCAGAGAGAGCAACAGTTAACCCTTGCCTTTTTGGAGGACTGTAGTTTGGAGTCCTAGCACCCACATGGCACACAACCATCTGTAACTTCAGCTCCAGAGGATCCAATACATAAAATAAAAATAAAAAAAATATTTAAAATAAAACACGAAACTTACTTTTCCTAAATACTTAATTTGGCCAAGAATGAACACATAAACATGAATTCAGAACTATATTACAGAATACTTTCAACTACTATATTTCTTAAAATTTATTTATTTTTATGTGCACTGGTGTTTTGCCTGCATGTGTGTCTGGGTGAGGGTGTTAGACCCCCTGGAACTGGAGTTACAGACAGTTGTGAGCTGCCATGTGGGTGCTGGGAATTGAACTCAGGTCCTCTGGAAGAGTAGTCAGTGCTCTTTACCATTTCTCCAGTCCTTCAACTACTGTATTAAGTTCATGCAATAATAAAAGTGATTCCAAGGTAATGTATGACCCCATTTATATTCTGTGAATGCAAATCCATGGAGACAGAAAGTAGATTAGTACTTGCTAATAGTCAGAGAGTGATAAAAATATTAATACAATTAGAACATGTGTATGTCAGCACAATCTTTTGAATATTGTAAAAATTGCTAGATTGCATAATATGTTGAATGTGTGTGGGATAAATGGCTCAGCAGTAAAAAGCACTTGCTGCTCTTGCAGAGGACTTGAGTTTGTTACCACCATCCTCATGATGGCTCACAGCCATCTGTAAGTGAGTTGCAGGGGACCTGATGCCCTCTTCTGGCCTCTAAGGGCACCAGGTATGCATGCGGTGCACATATGTACAGGCAAGTGAAACACCAAAACATATTAAAAATAGATTTTGATATGTGAATTATATCTCCATTAAAAAATATTAAACACGTTTTCTCTAGTATTGTCTGTTCTTAGAGACAAAGTCTCATTTTATACTTCACACTTGCCTCATACTTGCAATTGTCCTGCTTCAGCTTCCGGAATGCTAGGATTACAGGTGCGTGTCACTCACTCTGCTTAGTTCTCTAGCACACACACATATGGTTTTTTCCTTTTTTTTTTTTTTTTTTTTTTTTTGGTGTGTGTAGCCACGTGTGTGTGTTGGTGGCCCAAGGCTGATGTTAGGAATTGCCCTTAATCACTGAAGGAGGGCCTCTCAACCAAACTTGAAGTTCACCAAAAGACTAGTCTTCACAGCCAGCTTGCTCTGGGGATCCTCTGTTTTTGCCTGCTAGGTCTACCTAGCCTTTATTGAGTTCTGAGGCTCTGAGCTCTGATCCTCACACTTACATAGGGAGTACTTTCCCCACTGAACCATCTCCTCCCAGCTAGCAGCATTTATTTATTTTTTGTCATAGCTCCTATGAATATTACACTACTGACACTTATCAAGTACCTTCTAGGACAGACCTAATCAAAAGATGCTGGGAGGCAGAGGAAAACAAAGCCAGTGACAACACATGGACCTTGACTGTATTTCAGACTAATGGAGAGACAGGTGTGGTTTTTATCTCCTATTTGATTGTGTTATTTCTTTAGAACATGTTTTTGGGTTTGCATTTGTGTCATTATGAACAATTATCACTTCCACGAAAATGAAAATGTATTTGTTTAGCATCAAATTATCTCTGATGCATGGAGTGCTGTTTATTAGGCAGGTTGGGCACACTTTAATTCTTTCTCCTGAGTAGTTTGCAATCTGAAAGAGATGATTAAGCAGGAAGTCAAATGAAGTCATATTAACTTAAAAAGTCATTTAGTGGATGACTATATAAACATGTCAGATGAAATGTTTATATTTAGTAGTAATGCTTGAGTGATACAATATGTACCACAGTTTCTTTGCATTAGGTTGAGGTGAGAAAGGTTGACACCTCCCTCTAGTTAAGTCCGGGAAACATCTCTCTCTGGAACTGCTTAAATGATGAGAGAGGCAGTGCAAAGATCCACAGAGAAGGAAGAAAAGGGAATTCCAAACTTACAGCAAATGCAGAAATAGAATTTTTTGGTCTCATTTGGGGACTTTCCCCTTTCCTTATTAGTTAACTTAATCTTAGTGCTTAAGTGACTAACTTCCATTTCCACATTAGTAAAATGGGAACGGCAGTAATACAGTAACCTTGGCAATAAAATCGAACCCAGTGGAGGTGGCGCACACCTTTAATCTCACCGCTCAGAAAGAAGAGCCAGGCAGTGGTGGCGCACGCCTTTAATCCCAGCACTTGGGGGGCAGAGGCAGGCAGATCTTTGTGATTTCGAGGCCAGCCTGGTCTACAAAGTGAGTCCAGGACAGCCAAGGATACACAGAGAAACCCTGTCTCGAAAAACCAAAAAAAAAAAAAAAAAAAAAAGAAAGAAGAGGAAGGAGGATCTCCAAGTTCGAGGCTAGCCTGGTCTACATAATGAGTACATAATGAGTAGGACAGCCAGGTCTATGTAGCAGCACCCTGATGAAAACCAAACCAAACCAAACCAATCCAACCCAACCCAACCAAACCAAACCAAACCAAACCAAATCCAACCCAACCCAGCCAGCTCAGCCCAACCCAACCCAACCAAACCAAACCAAATCCAAACCCAACCCAGCCCAGCCCAGCCCAGCCCAACCCAACCCAATCCAACCCAACCCAACCAACCAAACCAAAAAGCATGAAAATGAAATCATGTAAGGAAAAAAAAAATCGTATAGTGCATGATACAACTCAAGCTTAGCATCTACAAATGATAAAGTGCTGTGAGACTGGATCTTGCTGGGATACAGCACTAACAGCGATTCCTACAGTCGCCTAATGCAGAACAGTCCATTAGGGTTTGCCGTTCTTGGAGATCCCAAGTTATTCTAGAAACAAGCTTTGTTCAGTCCAGTCTACTGTGTGAAAAGGAGCTTAATGATTAAACTGAGAAATCAATACACATTCTGTAAAACATTTTTTGGGGGGTGGGGGGCTGGAGAGATGGCTCAGTGGTTAAGGGCACTGGCTGTTCTTCCAAAGGACTTGGGTTCAAATCCCAGCACCCACATGGCATTTCACAGCTGCCTTTAATGGTGGTGCACGTCTTTAATCTCAGCACTTGGGAGGCACAGGCAGGTGGATCTCTGCAAGTTCAAGGCCAGCCTGGTCTACAAAGTGAGTCCAGGACAGCCAGGACTACACAGAGAAACCCTGTCTCAAAAAAACAAAAACAAAAACCAAAAAAAATTTTTTTAGGGAATCTGGAGTGTGTGTGCACTCGTGCATGCGTGCATGAGTATAAGAAAAAACTAAAGGACTCCGGGCCAGCAGTCCAATTAGAGCTTATAACTCTAGCACCGTCCTTACCTCGCTTAAATGCAGATGGTCCAACCATATCCTCCAGAGATCCTCTCAATGTGGACCTCGCTGGGCGTGGTGGCGCACGCCTTTAATCCCAGCACTCGGGAGGCAGAGGCAGGCAGATCTCTGTGGTTCGAGGCCAGCCTGGTCTACAAAGCAAGTCCAGGACAGCCAAAGGATACACAGAGAAACCCTGTCTCGAAAAACCAAAAAAAAAAAAAAAAATGTGGCCCTCAAGCCCCTTGGGGGTCCTTAAGACCACTGAAAACACAAATATTTACATTATTATTTGTAACAGTAGCAAAATTACAGTTATAGTTTTATGGTAGGAGGTAAGCACAACATGAGGAACTGTATTAAAGGGTTGCAGCATTAGATAGGTTGAGGACCACTGCTCTATTCCTGTAGGCCTCAGTTTCCTCACCCACAAAACAAAGGTCAGGTTTGATGGTAGCTCTCACTGTAATTTCCCAACCTAAGACTCAGTGACTCCAACATGAATAAGATTTCTTCTAGAGGCTGGGGTTGTTGGTCAGGTTCAGAGAGCCTGTCTACACCGTGGATTCTGTCTAGAAGCGGATTCAACTTCTAGGGCAGCAGAAGAGGACAAAAGGAACTTGATGTGAAATCACTGGGTGTGATTTTGCATGTCAAAGTTAAACAATTTGCTCTTTGGGTCCAGACGGCCAGGGCGGCCATGAAGCTCCTGTAATGGTTAATTTATGGACAGTCCTCGCCTAGACTAGCAACGTATGCTGTGTTTCTTCACTCCCACCAACCGTGGTGACTAAACAAACGATCGGGTCTAAACTTCAAAACCCAAACTGGGAGGGGGCGCGGAGCCGGGCTGAGTCCTGCGCTTGCGCAGTGAGGTCCTAGGGCTAAGGTCCTGTAGCCAGCCGGCCCCTCGTTCTTTATCAAATCCCGCGAGATCTCAAGCGGACAGAGACGTTGAGGGCCACTACATCCGGGCACCGGAAGCTGGCTGTAGCCTGCAGAAAAAGAGGAAATTCCGAGGCGGGGTGACCTGTGGGCGTCTTCATCGAGCTCCTGGCGGCACTGGCTGTATAGCTTGGAACACTAGACTAGGGAATGCCAAGTAACAGGTGCCCTTCGCTTTAAAAAATTCTTAGAGTAAACAGCATGAAGTTTGTGGATGATTGTGTTTGAAGTGCTTCAGATTTGAACAAGTATCCGAGCCGAGCATCTGCTGTGTGCCACGGATAAGAAGTGTACTTAAGTTATGTATAAAAAAGCTGACACGCATCTTTATCCTCTTGGTGCTCAGGACCTGGGAAGTCGGCTTGAAATTCTGGGAAGATTACTAGTAATTTCCGTGAAAGTGGTTGCTAGTGGAGCCCTATAGAGGAATCCGGTTGGGTTTCTGAGGAAGGGAAGAGCCGTGTAGGAATTCTCATATGATGGCAGAGAGGGCAAAGGAGGAAAGGTCAGCGGAGTCCGTTGTGGCAGAATGGTTGAACAAAACACGGATAAACACAAGGCATATTTTATTAAAAAGTACCGGGGGCCTGGATCCGAGTCTACAGCATCGTGTTAGGAAGCTCATGTTGTAAAATGGTTTGCTAGAATGGGTTCAAAGTGTGATGCAAGTTGTGCGATTGTGGACAAATCATTGAGCCTCCTTACCTCTCTTCTGTGAGGAGAGGGTATTTGCAAATTCGTGGTGTTGGTGTTTGAGGACGGAGTTGTATTTAAGCAAGCTAATTAATACGTCTTTATTTTTTTCTGTACTGGGAATTGAACCCAAGGTCGTCCATCGCCCCCCCCCCCACTCCCATGCATGCTAGGCAAGTGGTGTTTTTTTGTTTTTGTTGTTGTTTGTTTTTTGTACTACTGGGCTATATTGCCAGTCTGTTTTTCATTTTTATTTTGAGACAGGTTGTCACTGATTTGCTCAGGCTGGCCTTGAATTTGCCATCCCTGCTCTATCTGCCCAATAACTGGGGTTACACCTGGAAGCATTCAGGAAATAAGCTTAGAAGACTTTTCCAAGGTCTCACTTGGCTAGAATCAGAACGTGCTCTCTGCTCTTGTGAATTCAGTGAGCTCATCCTTACATTAGGCTGCTACACAGACACTCAAGACCTATTTTTGTGACTGTCATTGAACCAGATCTTTTGGTGGTATTGTTTTGGAATAGTAGTACCAGTTAGACATCCATTTAATCAGGCAAGTGGGATTTGCTGAGGTTTACCCTACGTTGACCTCATTTGTGATGACTCTTTTTTTTTTTTGTTTTGTTTTTGTTTTTTCGAGACAGGGTTTTTTTGTGTAGCCCTGGCTGTCCTGGACTCACTTTGTAGACCAGGCTGGCCTCGAACTCGCAAAGATCCGCCTGCCTCTGCCTCCCAAGTGCTGGGATTAAAGGCGTGCGCCACCACCGCCCGGCTCTGTGATGACTCTTAATCCACTACCCTTCAGATCTTAAATTTGTCTTCTTTTAGATGGGAAATTTGTGAGTAAATCAAGGTTTTTGTTTTTGTGGTGCTGGGGTTCCAATCCAGTGAATTTCTGCATAATTTGAGTGTGTTGATTGTTATGCTGTTGAGTGAGATATTGCAGTTATCCTTCATTAATTAATTGTATGTGACACGTGACGATTTCTGACTTAAAGCAGAAAGAAGAAACTGTAATGGCACCTTTTTCATGATGACAAGCATTGTTGAGGCAGACCTGACATTTCATAGTCATTTCTTTTTGTGGTGCAGGGTTAACAGAATGCTTTGCATGTGTTCTGAGATACTTCACCACTGAGCTACATCCCAAGCCTTAGATTTTTCTTCTTTCTTTTGTACGTAGGATATTCTATCTACATCTCCCATGTTGCCTAGGCTCTCCCTTCAGCTTGAAATCCTCAGGAGTGCTGGGATTATAGGCTTATATCACCATGCTGGCTATGTTATATTGTGTTATGTTTTGTTTTTTTGAGCCCAGGTCTCTTGTACCCCAGGCTGGCCTCTAATTTTGTTATGTAGCTGAGGCTAGGTTTGAACTCAGTGCTCTTGCCTCTACCTCCCAAGTGCTGGGATTACAGGCAAGAGGCATCCTTCACACTTGGCTTTATTATGCATATTTTAGAGAAATAAAGCATAATGCTGAAAGAGAACAAATAGGAAACTTCACTGTGTGATGGTGAGCACTGATTGTCCACTTGACAGCATCCAGAATCCCTGAGTAGGCGAGCTTCAAGGCACACCTGTGAGGAATTAGCTTGATTTTAAGTTAATGGAGGTAGACAGACCTCACCCTGTGGTTGGATGGATTTCCTAGGTTTGGGTCCTGGACTGAACAAAAAAGACAAAGCAGCTGGGCGTGGTGGCGCACGCCTTTAATCCCAGCACTTGGGAGGCAGAGGCAGGCGGATCTCTGTGAGTTCAAGGCCAGCCTGGTCTACAAAATGAGTCCCGGACAGCCATGGATACACAGAGAAACCCTGTCTCAAAAAAAAAAAAAAAAACCAAAAGAAAAAAAAAAAAAGAAAAGACAAAGCTAGTTGAACACCAACATTCATTGCTCTCTGTTTCTTGATGGGTGTGGTATGGCCAGTTGCCTCCAGCACCCCCTCTGACTTCTGTACCCCAAACTGTAATGGACTGTATCCCTTGAAACTGTGAGCCAAAGTAACCCTCGTCTTCCTTAGGTTGCTCTTGTCAGGGTATTTTATCTCAGCAATAGGAAAAGAAACTCAGACTACTTGGAAACACTCTTTTGATAGAAAGTAGTAACCACTTAAGGACAGTCTAACCAACTGTGGTTGAACAAACTTGCCTTTTAATTTCTATGTGATTTCTATACGTGGTGATTCCATAGAAAGTCCCTGGCTGGGTGTAATGAGGTGTACTCAGGGTTGCCGCAAGTTAGGAGGTTGAGACAGGGAAGCGCTAGAACCCAGGAATTTAAACACCTAGCAGCCCCATCTCAAAAAAAAAAAAAGAAAAAAAAAGACAAAAACAAAAAAGCTTTTACTGGGAGGTGCCACCAAATGATCACAATTTTTGGTACTAAGGATATTTATTTGATGCTGAGGATGCTCTTGACAGTTACCAATTTGAACCAATCTATTCAAATAAAAAGCAAATCTTCAGGGCTGGAGAGATGGCTCAGAGGTTAAGAGCACTGGCTGTTCTTCCAGAGGTCCTGAGTTCAATTCCCAGCACCCACATGGTGGCTCACAACCATCTATATTAAGATCTGATGCCCTCTTCTGACCCTGCAGGTGTACATGCAGACAGAACACTGTATACATAATAAATAAAATACTTTTAAAAAAGTAAATCTAGAAATAAAGTTTTACAACTTATATTTCATGGAATTTTTCAATTTTGTCTTAAAATTTTCTCTGTTATAAGAGCTCAGTGGGTTTAATATAATTTTTAAACAAACCAAAATTAAAACACTAAGTAAAAGGCTGGGCACAGTGGCACACACCTTTAATCCCAGCACTTGGGAGGCAGAGGCAGGCGGATCTCAGTGAGTTGGAGGCCAGTCTGGTCTACAAAGTGAGTCCAGGACAGTCAGGGCTACCCAGACAAACCCTGTCTTGAAAAAACAAAACAAAAAAAGTATTATTTTTAGCCGGGTGGTGGTGGCGCACGCCTTTAATCCCAGCACTTGGGAGGCAGAGGCAGGCGGATCTTTGTGAGTTCGAGGCCAGCCTGGTCTACAAAGCGAGTCCAGGACAGCCAGAGATATTCAGAGAAACCCTGTCTCGAAAAACCAAAAAAAAAAAGTATTATTTTTATTTTATGTGTATGCATGTTCTGTCTGTCTGTATGTCTGTGCTCCATGTGCATGCTTGATTCACTTGGAAGCCAGAAAAGGGCATTGGATCACCTGATGCTGGAGTTAGAGATGGCTGTGAACTACCATATGAATGCTGGGAATCACACCTGGGTCCTCTGGGTGAGCAGCACTGAGCCATCTCTCTAGCCCCTTGATGTATTTACTTTTATACGCAGCCAAACTATCTGTCTCAGTTTGGGTCACTATTGCTATGATGAAACACCATGACCAAAACAAGCAAGCTGGGGAAAAAAGGGTATATTTTGCTCACAGTTCCATGTTAACAGTTCATCATCAAAAGCAGTAAGGTCAGGAACTCATAGACATGAATCTGGATGCAGGAACTGATTCAGAGGCCATGGAGGGGTACTGCTTACTGGCTTGCTCATTGTGGCTTGCCCAGTTGGCTTTATTATGGAACCCAGGACCACCAACCCAGAGATGAGCCCACCACATCAGTCACTGATTAAGAAAATGCTTCATAGGCTTCTCTGTAGCCCAATCTTTTTTTTTTTTTTTTTTTTTTTTTTTTTTTGGTTTTTTGAGACAGGGTTTCTCTGTGTAACAGCCTGGCTGTCCTGGACTCACTTTGTAGACCAGGCCGGCCTCGAACTCACAAAGATCCACCTGCCTCTGCCTCCCAAGTGCTGGGATTAAAGGCGTGCGCCACCACCGCCCGGCTTCTGTAGCCCAATCTTATGGAGACATTTTCTCAGTTAAGTTTCCCTCCTCTCAGATGACTCTAGCCTGTGTCAAGTTGATGTAAAATTAGCCAGCACACTATCCATTGTAATAAATGAATAAAATAAATCTTTTTTTTTTTTTTGGTTTTTCGAGACAGGGTTTCTCTGTGTAACAGCCCTGGCTGTCTGGCTGTCCTGGACTTGCTTTGTAGACCAGGCTGGCCTCGAACTCACAGAGATCCGCCTGCCTCTGCCTCCCATGTGCTGGGATTAAAGGCGTGCGCCACCACGCCTGGCTAAAATAAATCTTTTAAGAGCTAAGTATGGCCGGGCATAGTAGCACACAGCTTTAATCCCAGCACTTGGGAGGCAGAGGCAGGTGCTGGTCTGTGAGTTTGAGGCCAGCCTGGTTGACAAAATGAGTTCCAGGACAGCCAGGGCTACACAGAGAAACCCTGTGTCAGGGTGGGGAAAAAAAACACAGAAGAAAAGAAGAAGAGCTAGATATGGCGGCTGGGCCTGTAATCTCAGTACTTGGGAGGCTGAGGTAGGAGAATTTCCTCTGAGTTGCAGGCCAGCCTGGGCTACTGAATGGAACACTTGTTTCAAGAAGATGGACAGTGATAGGAAGCTGGAGAGAGAGAGTGGTGCTTAACTGGTGAAGCACTTGCCTTGCAAACCTAAGTACCTGAATTAGATCCCCAGAAGGCACAGCATGGCCAGCAAGATGGCTCACTGCATGAAGTTGCTTGCTACTGAGCTTGGTAGACTTGAGTTCAGAAGAGAACCAACTCTTGAGAATTGACCTCTGACCTCCACAATGTACACCATGGTATATGCGCCTCCTCCTCTAAGAAATAAGAGTGTAAAACAAAACAAAACCAAGCCATCCCAAACCCAAGAGAAAAGGAAAGCTGTTTTGTAATTCTGGAACTGAGAAGGTGGATCTCTGGGGCTCCCTGGCCAGCCAGCAGCCTAATGGATGAGCTGCACACCTATGAAGAGACTGTCTGAATAAGCCAATGAATGACAGCTGAGGAACAGCACCTGAGCCTAACTTCTAGCTTCCACATAGGTACATGGGTACCCTGCATACACATTCAGAACACACACACACACACACACACACACACACACACACACACACAAGAACCTTTGAAACATTGGTGTATTACAGAGGAGCTTTTTGTTTTGTTTTGGTGGTCTGTTTTGTTTGAGACATAGTCTCATTGTGTGGCTCTGATTGGCCTGTAACTCACTTTGTAGATCAGACTAGCCTTGAATTCATAAGAGATCCACATGCCTCTGCCTCCAGAGTGCTGGTATTAAAGATGTATACCATCATGTCCATCTAAACAGTGTTTAAAAATATTTTTAAATTTATTTTGTGTGGGTGTCAGGGCCATGTGCATGCGTGGCACATGTGGAGGCCAAAGGACAACTTGTGGGTGTCAGTTGTGTGCTCCCATCATGTGGAGCCTGGAGAGCAAACGCGGATCATTAAACTTGGCGTCAGGATCACTTCCCCACCAAGCTATCTTTCTGGCCAAGCAGTTAAGGTTTGTGTTTTGTGGAATCTGGGATCCCGTCCTGGTTGTGCATATGTTAGGCAAGTTCTTCCTGTTGAGCAGCATGTCCGTTCCTAGGTTAGTGCTTTTTATATTTATAGCTTGAATAACTGCGTAATTCTGGAGGAACATGAAATGGGGTTTTTGTTTTTAATCAAGCCTTAGTAAGATACTTAATCCTGATGGTATGAAGATGAATGTCCCAAAATTATTCAAGACCAAGTCATTTTTTTTTCCTCTTTCAATCTTCAGTGAACTTGTTCCTATTAGCTAAGAATTCTAATTGGATTTACTTGTTTTTCTCCATATGTTGACTTTAGGAGGCAAACTGACAGGAGAATATTATGTGATGTATATATTTTTAATTCATGTGCATGGATGGGTGTTTTGCTCATGTATTTGTCTGTGGACCACATGAATGTAGTGCCCGAGGAGAACAGCAGAGGGCGTCAGATCCCCAGTGCTGGAGTTGTGAGCTGCCTTGTAAGTGCTGGGAACTAAACCTGGATCCTCTGGAAGAGTAGCCAGTGCTCGTAACCACTGAGCCATCTCTCTAGCACTTTTAGATTCTAAATAAGATTTTTCTTCTCCATTTGGAAGTACTAATGGAGTTTTATTTTTTTTAAATTGAAGACTTCATTTCTTTCTAATGATTTTTTTTCTAATTATAGGAGTTATTTTATATAGAAGTCTTGTGAAACCGTGGCACAAATAGAGTGATGATTATACAAAGAGTGGTATTGAATTCCCGACCTGGTATGTATTATTCTGTGGTAAATGAACAATTGTGGTCTGTGGTAATTATAACTGCACATGGAAGAATACAAACTAAACTAACATGATGTCAGTGTGGTAAAGTAAATTAAGACTAATAAATTTTGGATCTCTGAGTTTGAGGCAAACCTGGTCTAGTTCCAGGACATCCAGGGCTACACAGAGAAACCCTGTCTTAGAGGAAAAAAAGTAAATATATTAAATGAAATGTTTCAAACAATGTCATATTCAGCTTTTCAGATGTTAACTTTTCAAGGCCATTTGAATCATAATATTTGAAAGATTATATTGAAAATGTGTAATTTTCGATTTTTTTCATTAGTATGTAGCTCATCCATTAGGCTGCTGGCTGGCCAGGGAGTCCCAGAGATCCACCTACTCAGTGCTAGAATTACAAAACAGCTTTCTTTTTCTCATGAGTTTAGGGTTCGTTTTTTATTTTGAGACGTATTTCTCTGTAACAGTACTGGCTGCCCTGGAACTCGCTTTGTTGACCAGGCTGGCCTCACACTCACAGAGATCCGCCTGCCTCTGCCTCCTGAATGCTGGGATTAAAGGCGTGCGCCACCACCGCCCAACTGGTTCATTTTATTTTTGTTGTTTTGTTTTACATTCTTATTTTTGAGAGGAGGCACACATATCATGAGGTATATGTGGAAGTCGGAGGACAATTCACAAGAATCACTATAACTGAGTCTTAAAAATTTGCTTTTCTAACTGGACATGTTGGTGCACACCTTTAATCCCAGCACTTGGGAGGCAGAGGTAGGTAGGCAAGATCTCTGAGAGTTCAAGGTCAGCCTGATCTATAAATTGAGTCCAGGACAGCCAGGACTACACAGAGAAACCCTGTCTTGAAGAACCAAACCAAACCAAACCAAAAACCAACCCTACCAAAAAACCCATTGCTTTTCTATTTTATGTGACACATATCATCTTATGTCAATACTGCTATCTACTTGAATCGTAGAAACATAGGTGTGGAAGTACCCTAAGAAGTATTGGCCCACTGTTTTGTTGCTCACCTACCATGTTTTCTGCCCTCAGTTTTAGTATAGTGAACAGTTAGTTTGAGACCTTTACATTGGATCTCTACTTTGGAAATCAGATGGTTCTTGAAAGGAAGTTTGCTGATGTTAACATAATTCAAGACGGATACACTGTAGTGATGATGGCTTCTGCTTACATGGTCTTCTCATACCTCAAGATTTCTAGTTACCTTATATTTAAGATTTTAAAAACAAAACAAGGGGCAGGGCATAGTGGCACATGCCTTTAATCCCAGCACTCGAGAGGCAGAGGCAGGTGGATCTCTGTGAGTTTGAGGCCAGCCTGCTCTACAAAGTGAATCCAGGACAGCCAGGACACTGTTACACAGAGAAACCCTGTTTCAAACAAAGCAAAACAAAACAAACAAAAAAACAAAAAACCCAAACCCAAACAAACAAAAAAGAAGCCAGGCGGTGGTGGTACACGTCTTTAATCCTAGCACTCGGGAGGCAGAGACAGACAGGTGGATGTCTGTAAGTTCGAGGCCAGCCTGGCCTACAAAGTGAGTCCAGGACAGCCAGAGCTGTTACACAGAGAAACCCTGTCTCAAAAAAACAAAAAACAAACAAACAAAAAAAAAATGAGCAAGAGCTGGAGCGATGGCTCAGCAGTTAAGAGCACTGGCTGCTCTTCCAGAGGGCCTGAGTTCACCACCCACATGGTGGCTCATGACCATCTATAAAGGGGTCTGGTGCTCTCTGCTCTCTTCTGGCATATAGGTGTACATGCAGACAAAACACGGTACATTTAAAAAAATACATAAATAACTGAATTTTAAAAACAATAAATGTTCATGTAAGCCTCTGCTTGTTTCTTAAAATGAAGCTGGAAAGCTTACCTAACTTTTATTTTGGCTCTTCTGTTACTTTGTAAATTTTAATTCCATAATTTAAAGAAAAGGTTGGTTAAAATTTTTTTGAGGATTTATGTGTAGAGGGGTTTTGCCTACATGTACATCTGTACACCATGTGCATGCAGTACCCATGGAGGCCAGAAGAGGGCCCTGGATCCCTGGGACTGGAGTTGCAGATGGATGTGAGCAGCTGTGGGTTCGGGAATCAAACCCCAGGTCCCTGCTCTTAACCACTCATCTCCCCAGTCATCCTGTGTCCCACCCCCGACCCTCAGCCTCCTGTCCTTCCTCCCTCAAATCCACAGTCCACTGTGTCTGACTACACAAGAGTAGGGTTTTTAACTTTCAGAATCCTCCTGTCATTTTGCAACAGAATATGTTATTTAAAATCTTTTTTTTTTAATTAGAAGTTTTTAAGAGATTTTATAACTTAAAATCAAGAGTGATGGGAACTAGTTGAAAATTTATGCTGAGTTACTCTTGCTTAAATTAAAAGAGAGTACTTTAAATCCTACAGTAACATCTAGAAAATAATAAATGTAAGTGAAAGTAACTTTCCTTTGGCATGGTTACCTTTAATCCCAGTATGGGAAGCAGATGTAAGTGGATCTCTGAGTTGGAGGCCAGCCTGGTCTCTATTTGGAGAACTCAGCCAAAGCTACAGAGAGACTGTCTGAAAAAAAAAAAAAAAAAAGAGCAATTTTTTTTTTTTTTTTTTTTTGGTTTTTCGAGACAGGGTTTCTCTGTTTAACAGCTCTGGCTGTCCTGGACTCGCTTTGTAGACCAGGCTGGCCTCGAACTCGCAAAGATCCGCCTGCCTCTGCCTCCCAAGTGCTGGGATTAAAGGCGTGCGCCACCACCACCCGGCTTGCAATTTTTTTTTTTAATTTCATGTTTTTGCCTGAAATTTTAGGGAAAAATGGAAATCCAGTGGCAGAGAATTTCAGGATGGAAGAAGTCAGTTTACCGGATACTATCAATGAAGGACAAGTTCAAGTTAGAACTCTTTACCTCTCTGTGGATCCTTACATGGTAAGAAGCAGGATGCTGGGGCTGGAGAGATGGCTCGCAGTTAAGAGCACTATTTGCTCTTCCAGATCTCTGGCCTGAGTTCAATTCCCAGCAACCACATGGTGGCTCACAACCATCTATAATGTGATCTGATACCCTCTTCTGGATCTAGGTGTACATGTAGTTAGAGCACTCATATACAGTAAATAAATAAATCTTAAAAGAAAGAAGCAGGATGTTCTAAGTTGGTGAAAAATAATTGTTTTTGTATTTTAATGTTGTTGCATCAGAAATCTATTGTGCTTTCTGTATGACTAATAAACATTTAAGAAATCATACCTTTATATCTGTGAATTATAAATTATCTTTATTTTTATTCAGAAGACTCAAAACCAAAACAAAGCAAACCAACAACAATTAAAAACAAAAACAAAAAACAGAGCCAGGCACAGTGGCACACACAGGCCTTTAATCCCAGAACTCGAGAGGCAGAGGCAAGCAGATCTTTGTGAGTTTGAGGCCAGCCTGGTCTACAGAGTGAGTCCAGGACAGCCAAGGCTACACAGAGAAACCCTGTCTCCAAAAACCAATACAAAAACAAAAAAACTATAGAAAAATGCATTTACAATGCATTGCATTTACAATGCATTTTTATTTCATGTGTGGTTGATGAGGTTCTTCCAAATGGCCAGGTTACTTCCTAATAGTAAGTAAAGCTTTAAATTAAGGTAGTAAAGTAGTATGAAAAATTCCCTCATGGGACATGAGATAGCTCAGTGAGTAAAGGCTTGTTGGCAACCGTGACAGCCTGAGTTCATCCCCAGAATCCACACGTGGAAGGAGAGAACCAACTCCTGTAAGTTATCTCTGACCTCCATGCTTATAATATGACACTATCATGTAAGCCTTAGTTGGGTCCATAATTTGGCAATCATGCTAATGCTATGAACAGTTGTGTACAATTTTTATATAGACTGCTTTCATTTCCTCTTGATAAGAACCCAGAGATAAGCCGGGCAGTGGTGGCGCACGCCTTTAATCCCAGCACTTGGGAGGCAGAGGCAGGCGGATCTTTGTGAGTTCGAGGCCAGCCTGGTCTACAAAGTGAGTCCAGGACAACCAGGGCTACACAGAGAAACCCTGTCTCGAAAAAACCAAAAAAAAAAAAAAGAACCCAGAGATAAAATTGTTTGCTTACATTGTGAGTAGGTTTAATTTTTTGAGGAACTACTAGATAGTTTTCCAAAGTGGTCACAGCATACTAAAGCATATTACTATCATCAGCAAAGATCTTTAACCCTTCCAAAATCCCACTAACATTTATCTTTTTATAGACATTCTACTTGGTGTGAAGTATCTCACTGTGGGTTGGTTTTTTTCTTCGTGGTTAATTTTGAGCATATTCCATATAATTATTGACCATTTATATGTCTTCTTTGAAGAGATACCTATCCAGAGTACTTGAGCATCTTAAAATTGAATTATTTGGGGCTGAAGAGATGGCTCAGCAGTTCAGAGCAATCATTGCAAAGGACTCATGTTCTATTCTCAGCATCCATAGGAACTCCAGTTACAGGGATCCAACTTCCTCTTCTGAACTTTTTGGGCACCAGGTACACACATGGTGTACATACATACATGTGGGCAAAACATTCATTCACATTAAATCATAATAGATCTAAAAAAACCCAGAAATGTCTCAAATTTCATAGAATTTTTAAAAAATTGTTGTTATTATTTTAGAGTTTTTGAGACAGGATTTCTGTGTAGCCCTGGCTATCCTAGACTCACTCTATAGACTAGGCTGGCCTTGAACTCACAGAGATCCACCTGCCTCTGCCTCCCGAGTGCTGGGATTAAAGGCATGCACCACCATGCCTAGCCTCATAGAAAAATTTTTTTAAACTCTGCATTATTGAGTTACATTCTTTGTTTTCTAGATATAAACGCTGGCATATCGTACTTGCTCTTCAAGAATTATCTCCTGTTTTATGGATTGTCTTTGCACACTATTGGAATGACAATATACTTCTTTTTTTTTTTGGTTTTTCGAGACAGGGTTTCTCTGTGTAACAGCCCTGGCTGTCCTGGACTCGCTTTGCAGACCAGGCTGGCCTCGAACTCACAGAGATCCGCCTGCCTCTGCCTCCCAAGTGCTGGGATTAAAGGCGTGAGCCACCACGCCCGGCTGACAATATACTTCTTGATGAAGCATGAAACGTATTCATTTTGGTAAAGTCCAGTTTACCACTTTCTCTTGTCACATACTTTTGGTCTTATATCTAAGACTTTGTTTCCCCCAACATTATGAAGATTTAACCCATCTTTTCTTCTAAGAGGTTTATAGTTTTAGCTCTAAAATTATGTGTGTGAGTTAATATTTGTGTGTGGTATGAGAAAGGGATCTGTATTACAGTTCTCCAAGGAGAAAGAAACTGTAAGAGACAGATGCAGTTAGTGACAGAGACAGATGAGAGGGGATTTGCTAAGGCAGTCAGCTGACAGTTACGGGAACTGAAAAGTCGATATATAAACTGGAAAGCCAGAGAAGCCTGGAGCCTGGCTCAGTCTCAGTCTGAGGAAGACTTGAGAACCAGGGAAGCAGATAATGAAAGTCTTACTCCTAGGTCAAAGGCCTGAGAGCCTGTGAAGCTGCTGCACTTGTCCTTTGGAAATGCAAGTCCCAAAGACCAAAGAACCTGCAGCTGTGAAGTCTAAGGACAGAAGAAAAGTGTCCATTTCAAAGGAGGAGCAGATTCATCCATATTCCTGGTGTTTTTTGTCATCCAGCCCCTGACCACCTGACTAGATGGTGCCTTGTGGGCAAATCTAACCAACTGAGCCCATCAGTTTATATGCAGGTTCTTTAGAAAATGCCCTCAAAGACATACTCAGAAACATTTGATGAATCAAGTAAGCATCTCTCTAATGCGGTCAGATAGACATCTAAAAGTAAAAGTGTAGCCAGATGTGGTGGTGCACGCCTTTAATCCCAGCACCCGGGAGGCAGAGGCAGGTGGATCTCTGAGTTCGAGGCCAGCCTGGTCTACAAAGCAAGTCCAGGACAGCCAGGGCTGTTACACAGTGAAACCCTGTCTCAAAAAAACAAAAACAAAAAAGTGTTTCTCTTCCTTTCCTCTCTTTTCTTTCTCTCTTTTTGTGGCACTGGGGAGTTTAATGTTGGGCAAGCACTCTACCATTGAACTACAACCCCCACTGACACCCCAGGTGAATCATCCAGGGTTCAGCTTCAGTCTTTTGCAGGTGGATATTCAGTTGAGTTAGTATCATTGTTGAGATGAGTGTGCTGTGCTCATAATGCCTTCGCTGGACATCAGCTACCTGTGAGCGGACATGGTGCCTCATACCTGTATCCCAGCGCTGCGAAAGTTGAGGCAGGAAGGCCCCTGCGAGTGTGAGGCTGGCCTGAGTTACAGTGAGACCTTGCCTCAATAATAAATGAGTAAATAAGTAAGATGACCATAATTGAGAGTTTTCTTCTAGACTCAAATCTTATTCCATTAATATGTGTAGGTCTGTCCAAATGTTCCTTGCTACCTTGGTTATCATGACAGCAGTATGTTTGTAAAGTAGTATGCATGAGTCTTTGAGTTCTGTCTTTTGTTTTAAAATGTTTTATTTGTGTGTGTGTGTGTACATGTGGGTACATGTGCCACAGCACATGTATGGAGGCGAGAGAACAACTTGCAGAAAGGAGTCTGTTCTTTCCTTCTGTCATTGTGAGTTCTCAGGGTCAATCTTAGGCTGTCAAGCTTGGCAGCACCTTTGTCTGCTGAGCCGCCTCCCTGCACTTAAAGAATAGATTGGAGTGTTTCTCATCTGGCTTTGACTTGTGAACAGCTTGCATTAATTATAACCACTCAGCCATCTCTCTGGTCCCACTTTGTTTTATAAACCCTTTTGTGTGTGATCTGTGTGCAGGCATGCATGTTACGGTCAGGACAGCTCTCTGCAGTCAGTTCTCTCTTCCACCTTTATGTGGCTTCAGGGATCACACTCAGGTTGTCAGGCTTTTATTGTCTATGATGCCTCTCTGGCCCATTCCACTTTTTTTTTTTGAGACAGGATCTCTCACTGACTCTGGAGGTTCTGTGTCAGCCAGACTGGCAAGCCTCCAGGATGTGCCTGACTCCAGCCCCAAGCACTGCCGGAGCTGAGGTTACACACACACACTGCTGCACCCAACATTGAATTTTTAAAACTTCCAAAAAGAGAGGCTGGGTTTTAGAGGGTTTCCTTAATGAATTCTACTCATTTTAAATTTTTTAAAAATTACATTTGTAGCCGGGCGGTGGTGGCGCACGCCTTTAATCCCAGCACTCGGGAGGCAGAGGCAGGCGGATCTCTGTGAGTTCGAGGCCAGCCTGGTCTACAAAGCGAGTC
The DNA here is from genome assembly GCA_907164525.1 of Lophiomys imhausi. Classification (NCBI taxonomy): domain Eukaryota; kingdom Metazoa; phylum Chordata; class Mammalia; order Rodentia; family Muridae; genus Lophiomys; species Lophiomys imhausi. Next base: position 1,221,220 of record CAJQZJ010032322.1, on the reverse strand, counting down.
CAGGACAGCCAGAGCTACACAGAGAAACCCTGTCTCGAAAAAAAAAAAAAATTACATTTGTGTATGTGTTTATGTAGGCACTTGTATGTGCTCATGTATGAGTGCTGTGCTCACATGTGGAGGCGAGAGGACAACTTCTGAGAGTTGATTCTTTTCTTCTTCCATTGTTTGGGTCTTGGGGATTGAATTCAGGTTGTCTGATAGGTGTGGTGACAAATACCTTTACCTGATGGGCCATCTCAGTAGCCTTATTTATGTGTCTTTTTTTTTTTTTTTTTTTTTTTTTTTTTTTTTTTTTGGGTTTTTCGAGACAGGGTTTCTCTGTATATCCTTGGCTGTCCTGGACTCGCTTTGTAGACCAGGCTGGCCTCGAACTCACAAAGATCCACCTGCCTCTGCCTCCCAAGTGCTGGGATTAAAGGCGTGCGCCACCACCGCCCGGCTTTTTTTTGTTTTTTTGAGACAGGGTTTCTCTGTATAGTCCTGGCTGTCCTGGACTCACTTTGTAGACCAGGCTGGCCTTGAACTCACAGAGATCCGCCTGCCTCTGCCTCCTGAGTGCTGGGATTAAAGGCGTGCGCCACCACTTATGTGTCTTTTTTATACCAGAACCATACTGTTTTGATTACCACAATCTAATTCAGAATAGATCTAAATTTCTTTTCAGTTGTATTTCTGTACTGGTAAGAGATAGGTACATGGTTTTGCCAGTTTTTGTAGAATTAAAAATAAAAACGCTTGCCGGGCGGTGGTGGCGCACACCTTTAATCCCAGCACTTGGGAAGCAGAGGCATTCGGATCTTTGTGAGTTCGAGGCCAGCCTGGTCTACAAAGCGAGTCAAGGACAGCCAGAGATACACAGAGAAACCCTGTCTCGAAAAAAACCAAACCAAACCAACCAAACAAACAAACAAAAAAAAAACCGCTGGTCTTCCAGAGGACCAGGGTTCAATTCCCAGCAACCACATAGGAGGTCACCACTGTCTATAACTCTAGTTCCAGGGGACCTGACACCCTCACGCAGACATATATATATATATATATATATATATATATATATATATATATATACACATGCAGACAAAACACCAATGCATGTGAAATATAAATAAATGGAAGGGGTAGAGCAAGAGAGACGTATATGTTTTTAGGGGGGTAAATTAAACTCACCGTAGTGAACGTTTTCTTTTCTCCAGCGTTGTAAGATGAATGAAGACACTGGCACTGATTATTTAGCTCCTTGGCAGCTGTCTCAGGTGGTTGATGGTGGAGGTGTTGGAGTTATAGAAGAGAGCAAGCATGGGAATTTGGCAAAAGGCGATTTTGTGACTTCTTTTTACTGGCCGTGGCAAAATAAGGCAATTCTAGATGGAAATGGCCTTGAAAAGGTAATGTATAATATAAAAGTTTCTGTTTTTTTTTCTTTTATTCTTATTTCTGCCTTCATATTATTTTGTTAGAAAGGGAATGACATTATGTCTTAGATAATACCAAATAATAATAATGCCAAATATAAAAATATAATGCCAGTAATAAAAATAATAACGCCAAAATGAGTAAAGCCTTTGTTTTTTGAAAATTTTTTTGTTTGTTTTGTTTATTTTTTGAGACAGGTTTCTCTGTGTGGCCCTGACTGTCCTGGACTCACTCTGTAGACCAAACTGGCCTTGAACTCACAGAGATCTCTCTGCCTCACAAGCACTGAGATTCTTGGCTGTATTTTAAATAATTACAGATTATTAACCTGCTTGTGACAGCTGCTAATACATAAATGTCATCACTTTTTTTCCCCAAACTTAACAAAATAGATTGGGCAGCCACCAAAGAAGGCTCCCAAGAAGCTCCAACTGTGAGAAGAAGTGCTGCAGAGCTGGGTGTGGTAGTGCACACTTTTTTTTTTTTTTGGTTTTTCGAGACAGGTTTTCTCTGTGTAGCCCTGGCTGTCCTGGACTCACTTTGTAGACCAGGCTGGCCTCGAACTTGCAAAGATCCGCCTGCCTCTGCCTCCCAAGTGCTGGGATTAAAGGCGTGCACCACCACTGCCCGGCGGTAGTGCACACTTTTAATCCTAGAACTTGCAAGGCAGAAGCAGACGGATCTCTAAGTTCAAGCCAGCTTGGTCTATATTAGAGAGTTCTAGGTCAGCCAAGGCTGAATAGTTTCAAAAGAAAAAGGAACTATTGTAGTGATTCTAAAACCAAACCTTAGGCAAAAGCCTCCTGTAGGGAAGATGCCTACATGTCAGTTGCTGGGCTCAGAGCATCCTAGGTATTTATCCTTAAAGTCAAGAATAATTTGGGGGGGCGGGTTCAAGACAGGGTTTCTCTGTATAACAATACTGGCTGACCTGCAGACCAGGCTGGCCTCAAACTCACAGAGATCCACGTACCTCTGCCTCCTGACTGCTGGGATTAAAGGTGTGCGCCACCATACCCAGCAAGAATAGTTGTCTTAAAATGACTTTCTTCATTTTGCCTCAAGGCTGGAGTTGTCTAGTTCTGGGTGAGAGCCAGTGTCTAGTCACCAGCACTTTGTAAAAAGCAAAACAAAATGACAAAGCCCTTGACTTGTTACTTCTTTGCATGCCATTGTGTCAGTCATACTTAGGATATTATTTGTTTGTTTTGTTTTTTGAGACAGTTTCTTTGTGTAATCTGGCTGTCCTAGAACTTGCTCTATAGACCAGGCTGGCCTTGAACTCAGAGATCCACCTGCCTCGGCCTCTGAGTGCTAGATTAAAGGTGTGTGCCACCATGCCTAGCCTAAAAGAATTATTTTTGAGTGCCGGGTGTGGTAGCCCATGCCTTTAATCCCAGCACTTGGGAGGCAGAGGCAGGTGGATCTCTGTGAGTTCAAGGCCAGCCTCGTCTACAAAGTCCAGGACAGCCAAGGTTTCTCTGTAGAAACCCTGTCTCAAAAACCTAAAAAAAAAAAAGAAGAATTATTTTTGAAAAGCTTGTTGTATATGGTTGTTTTGCTGCATGTCTGTCTGTGTACCATGTTTGATACTGGAGGAAGCCAGAAAAGAGTAGCAGATCCTCCCGGAACTGGAGTTACAGATGGTTATGAGCCACCACGTGGGTACTGAGAATCAAATCCTGGTCCTCTAGAAAAGCAGGCAGTGCTCTTAATTACTGAGCCAAAAATACTCTTCAGTTCCCCATGGTCCACCTGAGACAAGGTTCCATGTAGTGTAGGACTGGCCTTGAACTCACTGTGTAGCAGAGCATGACCTTGAACTTCTGCTCTTCCTGCCTCCACCTCCTGTGTGCTGGAATTACATGTGTATATAACCATATGTCTTTTTTTTATGTGGTATTAGGGATTGGGTCCAGGGCTTTTTTTAAAAAAAATAATTTATTTTTTATTTCTTCAAGTTACTTCTCAATCACAATCTCCTCCCTACTCCCCATGGGTCCAGGGCATTATAAACATGCTAGGCAAGCATTCTACCATCTGAGCCTCATCACCAATCCTCAGTTTTGTATCTAAAATACACGTGACTGCCTATAAATTCCCAGAGAATAGTTTTTTTGAGCCCCTACTGTTAGGGGTTCAGGAATAACCGTAAACTGACCACCCGAACACCAGGCTCAGATTGATGGAAGTTTCTTGAATGCTGAACAAAGACTGACTAGTCAAGAACCCAATCCAGGATTCAGGAACCAGGACTGAGTCCCTGAGCTATTCTCAGAGTGAGTTTTTAAAGGAAAAATCATAGTCAAGTAAGAAGAAGAATCAAAAAAATCATAACAATCAACTGTACTCCAGGTACATTGTATTTAACTGAGCAAGAAGCGCCAGTTCTATGCCAGGTGTGTCAAGCTGAGGCAGCTAAACAGAGCATTTAAGCTGATTGGCTGGGATTTGGGGCAGGAGGGGACTTAGGGGCTTTCCAGTTCATCATTTTAGGGAGTGGAACATGGCAGTGTATTGTGGTTTTGTATAAGCAGAACATACATAATTTATTCAAGCAGAACACTTAACAAAAGCTAATTTATATGTCAGTCAAGCAGAGTCTGAGAATTTGAACTTAGTTTCACCTTATGATTAAGATGGAGACTAAAGACAAAAATGGCTGCAGGTATGGTAAAAGCTGAAGTAGGCCTCTCCGGAGAAGCTTTAGTTATGTTAAAAACTTAAGTAGGTTTCAACACTCCCTCCCATGAGGTGATAGTGATGGTCTCAATCTTTTGCAGGTTTGGTAGATAATCATACTGCTCTGAGTTGGACAAGAATGGCACGCCATGTCTTGAAGACACATTCTCCTCACATGGCTCTTACACTCTTTGTGCTCCCTTTCCTTTCACGCTCTCTCACCTTCAGAGGGGGCGATACTGAGGGCTCAGTTGTGGCTCGGCTTTCAACAGCCGCTTCCTCTCAGCACTGGTCAGTCTGTGCAATTACTGCTCCCTACCTCAAAAAGAAACTCACCCAAGCTGACAACAGCTTGCTCTGTGGGCAGAAGCATTACTTAGAAGGCAGTCCGACAGGCACATCTCCTTCACTTAGAAAGCCAATGGAGTAGCTTCTCCATTAAGGCTGGGACCTCCCTGGCCACAGGCTTCTGACCAGGTTTATAGTCTCAGATGTGAATTCCTTCTTTCAGAACTGAACCTCACGTCCACTCAGAAAGTAGTCGGTTATCTGTGACATATTTGCTACTGTTGAACCCATGGGCACATTGTGCCTAGCACATTGGTATTGTTCCACTCAAGGTCCACAGGTGAGTAAGAGTATTGATGACATTTCTTCTCCTGGCACGTTCCAGCACTCTGAGGACCAGCCAATAGAGATAGAGAGGGAGCTTCTAGCTCAGTCCGAGCTTGATTTCTCTGTGACTTGCCACCTGAGCAGGCAGTTAGGCTCTTACTGTCTAGTTCTGGTGGGCAACCAACATCCATGGCAATTGCCTTTATTGTTTTGAGGCCTCTGTTACCAACAGCTTAACGGAAGTAGCCCACCCCTGGGCTTGAGTTTTAATTTCATAATCTATGGCTTCTTGGAGCACCTTATTTACCTACATAGCATCTCTGTTCAAGAGTTGGAATTTGGGGCTGGAGATATGGCTCAGCGGTTAACAGCACTGACTGCTTTTCCAAAGGACCCAAGTTCAAATCCCAGTACCCATATAGCAGTTCACAACTGTCTGTAATTGCTGGGCATGTTGGCGCATGCCTATATCACAGCACTCGGGAGGCAGAGGCAGGTGGATCTCTGTGAGTACAAGGCCAGCCTGGTCTACAAAGTGAGTCCAGGACAGTCAAGGATACATAGAGAAACCCTGTCTTGAAAAACTTAGAGAGAGAGAGAGAGAGAGAATGAGAATTTTAGGTAAATGTTTATTTTGGAATTGCTTAGAGATTTAAAGACCTTATGACTTTGCTTTGTGTTTTTCTATTAAGCATTTTTTCTCTGTTGATATGTACATTGGGAATTCACACAAAAGACAATTTATGTAAGAATTGTTAAAGTTGGTTTTATTAAATATGAAGAGAGTATTTATTGCTTTTTCTTTTCATGCCTATGCATTGTGTGTCTGTGTGTGATGTACATGGGTGGGTGTGCACATGCACAGGTTGGAGGACTTTTGGTGCTTCTCCCTCCTCCCATCTTCTGGAGCACTGTCTACCCTCTGACCCTGCCAGGGATTGAGCCAGATCCCATGGTCAGTGAGCACTGGGAATCACTTGTCTCTGTTCAGTGAGCACTGGGAATCACTTCTCTCTGTTCCTGCACAGGGAGTGCAACAGCATGCCTGGCATTTCTATAAGGGTTCTAGAGGTCAAACTCCTCAGATACGGTTTTGTTTGTTTGTTTGTTTTTGACAGAGTTTCTCTGTATAGTCCTGGCTGTCCTCGACTCAGTAGACTAGGCTGGCCTTGAACTCACAGAGATCCACCTGCCTTTGCCTCTGTCTGGCCCTCAGATACTCTTGACTACAAGGCAAGTGCTTTACCGACTAAGCCATCCCCTTAGCACTCATTTGTCTCTACTGTTTATAATTATGGTAGAATTTTAACAAGAATGGTGTATTGTGGTCTACTACAAAACACCACACAGACTGGATGGCTTAACCAACAGGGACTCACTTCCTATTCTAACGGTTAAAGATCCAGGATTGAGGTTCTGAAAAATTCAGTTTCTGGTAAGGTCTCTCTTAACTTGCAGGAAAATGCCCTCTTGCTGTGTCATCAAGAACCATTCCAGGCAGTGAGGGGTGTTACATCTGTTCCTTCTTCTAATGGCATGTGTGTACTGGATCAGCTTCTCAACTTTATGACCTCATTTAACCTCAAATATCACGTTAAAAGTCTTGCTGCAGAATACTGAGAAGGGATATAGAAATTTAACGTATGAAGTTGGGTGGGGAACACTCTTCAGTCCAGAACTCTAACTTCATGGCATAAAACTGTAATTTCAGTATTGTTTGAAATGTGCGTCTTTTATTTTAGGTAGACCCACAGCTTGTGGATGGACATCTCTCCTATTTTCTTGGAGCTGTAGGTATGCCTGGCTTGACTTCCTTGATTGGGATCCAGGAGAAAGGTCATATATGTGCGGGATCCAATCAGACAATGGTTGTCAGTGGAGCAGCAGGTGCCTGTGGATCTTTGGCTGGGCAGGTAAAGTTTCCAAAACTTACTCAACTTACTGAAATAGAAGGCATAAGTGAATTACAGAATACATGTATATAACTTAAAATAGAAAATGGAGGGCCGGTTGCCCAGCTCAGTTGGTAGAGTGCTTGCCTAGCATGCACGAGCTTCTGGGTTTGACCCTAACAACTCATGAAACAGGTGTGGTGACGCACCTGTAATCCCAGCACTTAGGAAGTGGAGATCACAAGCTCACGTTCCTCTGCTGCTTAGTGAGTTCAAGACAGCCTGGACTACACAAACTGTCACAAAAGTAATTCATTAACTCCCGGGGTTAGACATTTATAAGTCGCTCATGATCCAGCAAATAGCCTCATACCCAGGCCCATGCAAACAACACTGATCAAACTTAATGTTTGCTTTTAAAGACATGAAAGTAGGTGGGGCATGTTAGATGAAGGAGGATTTCTAGATGGAAATGGGAATGAGGCTGACTATAATCAAATTATAGGATACACATATATGAAATACAACATTTTTTTCATTTAATTAATTTATTTAAAGTTTTTTGAGACAGGGTTTCTCTGTGTAGCCCTGGCTATCCTGGAACTCACTCTGTAGACCAGGCTGGCCTCAGAGTCACAGAGATCCATCTGACTTAGCTTCCCAAGATTAAAGGCATGCACTAACATGCCCAGCTATTACATTTTCAAACTACCATATGGATGCTGCCATTTGAACCCTGGTCCTTTGGAAGAGCAGCCAGTAAGTACACTTAACCACTGAGCCATCTCTCCAGCCCTCTTAATTTTTAATTTATTTTTTTGAGACAGGGTTTCTCTGTGTATCCTTGGCTGTCCTAGATTCACTCTGTAGACCAGGCTAGCCTTGAACTCACAGAGATCCACCAGACTCTGTATCCCAAGTGCTGGGATTAAAGGCATCATACCCAGCAATTAGATAGCTATGAACTGCCATGTGGGTGCTGGGATTTGAACCCAGGTCCTTTGGAATAGCAGACAGTACTCTTAACCACTGAGCCATCTCTCAAGCCTCGTACTTTTATTTTTTTTAAGACAGGGTTTCCCTGTCCTGGACTTGCTTTATAGACCAGACTGGCCTTGAACTCAGAGATCTTCTGAGTGCTGGGATTAAAGGCATGAACTATCATGCCTGGCAATTTTAAAAATTTTATGATCTCATTACTTCACACATTGTTGACAGAAATGATGTTGTTTCCTATTTAGATTCTATTGATAACAATATGAAAAATACAGGTTTTTGTGTCTCTCTGTTAACTAAAACGAATGTGGAAAATGTTAGAGTAGTTCTATTATCTGTATAGGCATGAAAATCATAGAGATATGTCTGTAATCCCTTAAATTACAGACAAGCAGGAGGAGTTGGAGAGATGGCTCAGTGGTGAACACTTCCTTGCTGTTCTGCAGAGAATCTAGGTTCAGTTCAGCACCAAGGAGTGGCTTAGAACTTTCTGTAACTGCTGTTCAGGGGACCAGTGCCGCCTTCTTGCCTCTCAGGCACTAGACATGCATGTAATTGTGCACATACTATGTGCAGCCAAGACATACAGATACATTTTACAAAACTCAAAGAAGGATTGTTTAGGGTTTTATTGCTGTGAAGAGACACCACTACCACAACACTTATAAAGGAGAACATTTAATTGGGTCTGGCTCACAGTTTCAGACTTCATGTCTGTCATGCAGGAAACATGGCAGCTGCAGACAGACATGGTTCTGGTGAAGGAGCTGAGAGTTCTACATCTTGATCCACAGGCAGCAGCTGAGGGAGACTGTGAGCTATGCTGGATGTAGCTTGAGCATATAAAATCTCAAAGGCCACCCCAACAGTGACACAGTTTCTCCAAGAAGGCCACAACTCTTAATAGTGCCACTCCCTATGGACCTTTGGGGGCCAATTAAATTCAAACTACCACAGGGGTCTTGGGTTGTAGTTCAGTGGTTAGAGCCCTTGCTAAGCATGTATGAGGCTCTGTGTTGCCAGCACCAAACAACATAAAATCAAATTCATATTTTAAAAAATTCTTAAGAAATCTTCCTCAAGGTCATTTATTTATTTATGTTTTGTTTGTTTGGTTTTTTGTTGTTGTTTTGTTTTTTGGTTTTTCGAGACAAGATTTCTCTGTGTAGCCCTGGCTGTCCTGGACTCAGTTTGTAGACCAGGCTGTCCTTGAACTCACAAAAATCCGCCTGCCTCTGACTCCCAAGTGCTGGGATTAAAGGTGTGTGCCACTACCGCCCGTTATTTATATTTTGAAACAGAGTCACTTTTCTCCCTGGCTGGCCTCAAAATTAGTATGTGGCTAAGGCTGGCCTTGAATTTGTATTCCTCCTACCTCTACCTTTCATGTGCTGACATTACAATAGTGCAAAAAGCATTTATTGACTTGTAGTATATAATAAATGTTTTGAAAGACGTGTACAAAGTTCAGTGTTTTGTAAGAGTAGATATATTAGTTATCCTCTGTGGTAAAGTATCTGACAAAGGTAACCAAGGAGGAGGGTTGTATTTGGTACAAACTCCAGGGTGTGTTCTGTCATGGCAGGAAAGTCCTGGCAGGAGCTCCAGGCAGGTGTCAAATTCATCAGCACTCAAGAATGAGAAGGCAGTGGACGCTTGTCCTCATCCTGCTTTCAGGGTAGCCAGCCCATGGAATGGCACCACATTTGGGGTGTGTCTTCCCTTCTCAGTTAACTAATCTAGACAAGTCATTATAGGTACCCCAGAGGTTTGCTCTGGTGGTGACTCTAGATCTTGTCATGATCTAGAGCCATCATAGTAGCTGTGGTGGTTTGAATGAGAATGTTCTATAGCCTCAGTTATCGGACACTCGATGCCCAGTTGGTAGTGCTGTTTGGGGAGATGGTGCAGCCATCAGATGGAAGCACGTCACTGGGGGCAGGGTTGGAGAGCTCATAGCCTCTTCCTACGTGCTTCCTTCTTCCTTCCTGTGGCCCCTGCCACCTGCCTACTGCTTGCTGCCATGCTTCCCTGCCATGACAGACTTGTACCCTCTGGAACTGTGGGCCCAAATAATCCCTCTCTTCCTTAAGCTCCTTTTGGTTCTGGTGTTTTATCACAGCAACAGAAAGTAACTGATACAGTAGCTTTGATAGTAAGGGAAACAGAATACTGTATTTTAGCTGTCATTGCTGTTCTTTTTCTTTTCCCCCTGTTTTGTTGTTGTTTTTATTTTCCAAGACAGAGTTTCTCTGTGTATCCCTGGCTGTCCTGGAACTCACTCTGTAGACCATGCTGGCCTCAAACTCAAGAGATTTGCCTGCCTCTGCCTCCAGAGTGCTGGGATTAAAGGTGTGTGCCACAAATCCCGACTTCATATGTGTTCTTCAGGGTCCTGAAAATTATTCAATATTAAGAGTGATATTTTGAGTCTCATTGCTTATATTAAGTTGTGAATTTTAAACTACATTTTATTGTTTTTTTTTTTCTTTAAGGATCACATTATCTGTCCCCAGTCTCATTTTATTTTACTTAATTTTATTTTTGAGACAGGTTCTCATGGCTGCCCTGGAATTTGCTATGTAGACCAGGCTGGCCTTGAACTCATTAGAGATATGCTTGCCTCTGTCTCTCGAGTACTAGGATCAAAGGTGTGTATCATAATACTTTAATTTTTTTTTTTTATTAAGCCAGGCAGTGGTGGTGTACACTTTTAATCCCAGCACTTGGAAAATAGAGGCAGACAGGCAGAGGTAGTGAATCTCTGAGTTTGAGGCCAGCCTAGGCTATACAGACAAACCCTGTTTCAAAAAACCAAAATGTTAGTCGGGAGTGGTGGTACATGCCTTTAATCCCAGCACTTGGGAGATAAAGGCAGTTGGATCTCTGTGAGTTCGAGACCAGCCTGGCCTACAAAGTGAGTTCTCAGACAGCCAATACTATTACACAGAGAAACCCTGTCTTGAAAGCAAACAAAGAACAACCAAAATGTTGTTTGTTTATTTTTATAGTTAAAAACACTGCAATCAGCCGGGCAGTGGTGGCGCATGCCTTTAATCCCAGCACTTGGGAGGCAGAGGCAGGCGGATCTTTGTGAGTTCGAGGCCAGCCTGGTCTACAAATTGAGTCCAGGACAGCCAGGGCTACACAGAGAAACCCTGTCTCGAAAAACCAAAAAAAAAAAAAAAACACTGCAATCAAACCTAAATTCTAAAATGAATATTGTCTTAGGGTTAATGTTGCTGTGATAAGACGTTATGACCAAAAGTAAAGAGTGTGTTTTACTTCCAGTTCCAGGTAACAGTCTCTCACTGAGGGAAGTCAGGGCAGGAACCCCGAGACAGGAACTGATCCGGAGGCCACAGACGAGTGCTATTTACTGACTTTTTCATAGAACCCAAGACCACCAGCCCGGGGTGGCACCACCCACTATGGGCTGGGCCCTCTCACTTCAATCACTAATTAAGAAAATGCTGCCAGGCATGGTGGCGCACGCCTTTAATCCCAGTATCAGGAGGCAGAGGCAGGTGGATCTCTGAGTTTGAGGTCAGCCTAGTCTACAAATCGAGTCCAGGACAACCAGGGGTGTTACACAGGAAAACCCTGTCTCGAAACTAACCACCCTCCCAAAAAATTTTTTTTTTGCTCTTACAGGCCTGCCTACACTTAGATTTTATGGAGATATTTTCTAAATTCCCTCCTCTCAGATGATGCTAGCTTGTGTCAAGTTGACATAAAAGTAGCCAGGACAGATACTCTTCTAGTTGAAATATCTTGTATACTTTGACATTTTTATGTTTGTGTGAATATAAAGTCATTTAACTTTCTTTTCTTTCTTTTTGGTTTTTTTTTTTTTTTTTTTGGTTTTTCGAGACAGGGTTTCTCTGTGTAACAGCTTTGGCTGTCCTGGACTCACTTTGTAGACCAGGCTGGCCTCGAACTCACAGTGATCTGCCTACCTCTGCCTCCCAAGTGCTGGGATTAAAGGAGTGCGGCACCACGCCCGGCTTCTTTTTGGTTTTTTGAGACAGGGTTTCTCTGTGTAGCCCTGGCTATCCTGGAACTCACTCTGTATACTGGGCTGGCCTCTGCCTCCCGAGTGCTAGGATTAAAGGCATGCACCACCATGTCTGGCCAAGACATTTAATTTTCAAAAAATTCCTCCTTAGATTGGCCACCTGCTTGGCTGCTCCAGAGTGGTGGGGATTTGTGGAACGAATGAGAAATGCCACTTCCTGACATCAGAGCTGGGGTTTGATGCTGCAGTTAATTATAAAGAAGGAGATGTGGCTGGACAGCTTCGAGAGTCCTGCCCAGCTGGAGTGGATGTTTACTTTGACAATGTTGGAGGTGACATCAGCGATACAGTCATAAATCAGGTTGTTTGCTGATTTGTTTCGGTTACAAATTTGATACATTATATAGTATATACTATAAAATGATATTTATTGTTATATATTTGTGCTTGATACTGAGGGGGAGCTATAAAATATAGGGTTCATTTTGACAAATAGCATGATCATTATTGTATTTAAGTTATACAAAAATGATCTTATTGGGCCCAGGCGTGGTGGCGCACGCCTTTAATCCCAGCACTTGGGGGGGCAGCGGCAAGATGGATCTCTGAGTTCGAGGCCAGCCTTGTCTACAGAGAGAGTATAGGATAGCCAGGGTTATACAGAGAAACCCTGTCTTGAAAAACCAAACACAAACAAAACAAAACAAAACAAATGATCTTATTGATATTTTCATTTGATTGCACATTTGTATTCTGAATTTCAGTTCCTCCCTAGCAATGTAATTTTTTTTTTTTTTTGAGACAGGGTTTCTCTGTATAACAGCTCTGGCTGTCCTGGACTTGCTTTGTAGACCAGGCTGGCCTCGAACTCACAGAAGTCCACCTGCCTCTGCCTCCCAAGTGCTGGGATTAAAGGCGTGCGCCACCACCGCCCGGCCGCAATGTAATATTTTTACCTTCAGTTTACTTTTGTGAAAAGTTCAAAGCTGCACTTTTGAAATGGTGAGACTCTAAATTGTAACTCACCATCTGTCAATCACCTTGTAGCCATAATGTTGAGTTGGTAGGGTTTTTATACATTATAGGTGTTACATATTTTATTGACAATGTAGTAAAATATCAACAGTTGATAATAAGTAGATCTTTGCTATAAGTAAAATTACTTGCAGCTGAGATTAAATTATTTAAATAAAGAAATATATGACTGGGCTAGGGAGATGGTTCAGTGGTTGAAATTGTACTGCTCTTAGAGAGGTCTAACTTTGATTCCCAGCATCTACGTCAGGCAGCTCAAACCACCTGTAATTCTTTTGGTGATTACCAAACTTTTATTAGTTCTACATTCCTTCAGAGTGGACTTATTAGAACTTGTAGGGTCTGGAGAGATAGCTCAGCAATTAAGATTACTTACTGTGCAGGGCGAGGGGAGGGGGTGATTAAAAAAAAAAAAGAGTACTTACTGCTCTTGAGGACTGGTTTTGGTTCTTGACATGCATATCACACAGCTGAAAACCACCCATAACTCCAGTTCTAGGGGGATCCGAGGCCCCCATCTGGCCTCCAGGAACCTCCATGCATATGGTGAACATAAAACTCATGCAGGTACACACATACACACAGACATGCACACTCACACGCACATATACTCATGCACACACACACTTTAAAAATTTTTTAAATACTTTTAAATAGGTAAATCTTCAAAAGAAATGCAGTTAACTGACAAAAGGTGTAAGTGAAGTTGTTAAGTAGGCTTTCATTGACGTAGTCATAAATGTATCAATTGGAAAGGCGTCTAAGAGTTGGTCATCAGTGCCTCTCTACACAGATGAATCAGGACAGCCACATCATTCTGTGTGGGCAAATTTCTCAGTACAATAAAGATGTGCCTTACCCTCCTCCACTGCCCCCTGCTGTAGAAGCGATCCAGAAGGAAAGGAACATCACAAGGTATGTTCTGTTCTCCACCTCTGCCATTACTGCCACTTCCACAGGGGCTGTGATGGGGAGTTAAATTTTATAGTGTGAAATTTAACCATTTATATTTTTTCTTATTAAATAAAACTCAAAAGTATATATAGGTACACACACACACACACACACACACATTTTTTGTTTTGTTTTTTGAGACAGGGTTTCTCTGTGTATCCCTGGCAGTCCTGGATTCACTTTGAGGACCAGGCTGGCCTTGAACTCACAGAGATCTGCCTGCCTCTGCCTCCCGAGTGCGAGTGCTGGGATTAAAGGCATGCGCCACTGCCTGGCTGAAAAGTATATATTTAGGAAGGCTCAATATTTACATTTTGGTTAACTGGTTCCCAGAAAACTAATACTTGTGGCTTTGACTGGATGAGATCATGTGAAGATGGGGAAAGGATGTTATCCACAAAGTTAAAATCACAGTACTGTAGCCAGAGAAGTTGTAGGCGGTCCGCAGTCATTAAGTTTGGTGTGCTTACCCCTTAACTACACCTACAACTTCATCTGACAAGGTACATGCTAATTTAAAGACTAACACAGGTATTACCATTTTGAAAGATTTGATTTTGGGTTCTAACTCTTGAAATATTCTCTAATCATTATTCTTTTATTCTCTACTTACAGAGAGAGATTTATGGTATTGAATTACAAAGATAAATTTGAGCCTGGAATTCTACAGCTGAGTCAGTGGTTTAAAGAAGGAAAACTAAAGGTAAAACTTATTTTGCTTTTTGAAATCAGGTCTCATGTAGCCTAGGCCAGCCTTAAACTTGAAATGTAGCTGAAAATGACTTGAACCCTTAGCCTCCTACCTCTACATCACTAGTGTGGGGATTATATATGTGGTGCTGAAGCTTGAATCCAGGACTAGCCAAGTATTCTACCAACTGTGTCATGTCCGCAGGCCAAACTTCTACTATTTATTAGCTGTAAAGGTTCATTTTTCCTGTCATTTGGCATACTTTTATTTGACTTTACTATGGCAAACATTTATTTTAGTTATAGAGAAATGGCTGAGTGGTTAAGAGCACACCCTGCTCTTGCAGAGCATCCTGGCTTGTTTTCCAGCAGCCTGTCAGCCTGCTCACATTGACCGACTGCAGCTCCAAGGACCGTGAGCCTCTCTGAACCCTGAGCAGCTGCACACACATGTGGGTGACTATTATCTCCTGATTGACAAGCCCTTTTAGTGCCTTCATGCAGTACTTCATTAAGCTCAGGACTGCAGAAGCTGCTCAGTGCTTTTGCAGGAGACCTGGATTTGGTTCCCACCACCCACATGGTTGCTGCCAGCTGTCCATACTCCAGTTCCAGGGCACCAGGCACACAGTGGTGCACTCTCATGTACATACATGTACACATGCAGGCAAAAGACTCATACACATAAAATAAAATCTTTTAAATAGTTAAGGGCTGGAGAGATGGCTCAGCAGTTAAGAGCACTGGCTGCTCTTCTAGAGGTCCTGAGTTCAATTCCTAGCACCCACATGGTGGCTCCCAACCATCTATAATGAGATCTGGTGCCCTCTTCTGGCTGCAGGTGTGCATATATAAAAATAAATAAATACATCTTTAAAAAAAAAAGGAAAAAAGTTATTAAGCTCAGTTTCCATAAGTTATTCACAAAATCAATAGGTATTTCTCTTGAAATCTTAAATTTGTAATGTTCATTAATTTAACAAATATTTATGAATTGTACTTAGAAATTCTGATTTTTTTGAATTTTTATTTTATGTGTATGGATATTTTGTTTACAGGAATGTTTTTGTACGACTTGCTTGCACTGGTTTTCACAGAGGCCAGAAGAGGGTGTCAGATCCTCTGGAACTGGAGTTACAGCAGTTCTGAGCTCTCATCTGGGTGCTGGGAATTGAACTTTGCTCCTCTGGAAGAGCAGTCAGTGCTCTTAACCACTGAGTCATCTCTCCAGCCCCAGAAATTGTACTTTCTTGAAAGTCATAGCTTTATGTCAGAATCCTCTTTAGATACTCTTTTTTAAAATGGGAACTGTTAAATTTTACATAACCAGAATGAGTATTACTGCATTTTAGAATGTACAGAACAGTTGTAAACTCAGGAATACATTGTTACTTTGATTTAATATAACCTATTTCCTAACAATTTTTACAGATTTCAGTAAGTATCTTTTTAAATATTTTTCCCTTTGTGCTTATTCTGATGCCTCTTTTAGTTTTTGGGCAACTGAGATTATTAATGTGGGATCCAGATAAGTTGTTCTTGACACCCGAAAATGATTTTTTAAAAAAGATTTATTTATTTATTTGTTATGTATACAACATTTGGCCAGCATGTATGCCTGCAGGCCAGAAGAGGGCACCAGATCTCATTATAAATGGTTATGATCCACCATGTGGTTGCTGGGATTTGAACTCGTGCTTTGGAAGAACAGCCAATGCTCTTAACCGCTGAGCCATCTCTCCAGCCCCAAAAGTGATTTTATATGTGTATATTTAGATAATTTTTTCCAAGAGGGTTTGTATGGACTGGGGGCGTAACCTGTCTGAGTACTTGCTTAGCATGCAGGAAGCACAAGGCACCCCAGCAGAAAGTAAAGCTGGTGTAATGGCACAGGCCTGTCACCCCAGCATTTAAGAGGTGGGGGCAGGAGAGGAACGTAAATTCATGGTCATTCTCGCTACATAACCTGGGTGTAGAGTTTGTCTACGATGGGGTGGGGAGGAGGCAGCAATGAGACTGCTCACTGAGTATGGACATTTTTTTTTTTTTTTTTTTTTAAAGATTTATTTATTATGTATACAGTGTTCTGTCTGCAGGTATATCTGCAGGCCAGAAGAGGGCACCAGATTTCATTATGGATGGTTGTGAGCCACCATGTGGTTGCTGGGAATTGAACTCATGACCTCTGGAAGAGCAGCCAGTGCTCTTAACCGCTGAGCCATCTCTCCAGCCCGAGTATGGACATTTGATGTCAAGTGGATGAACTGAGTTTGATCCCCAGAACTCATGTGGTAGAAAAACCTAAGTGAGGCATGGTAGCTCACACTTGGGAGGCAGAGGCAGTCCAATCTCTTTGCCTTTGAGGCCAGACTGGTCTATGAAGAGAAACCTGTCACAAAAACCAGAAGGAAAGGGGCTGGAGTGATGGCTCAGCGGTTAAGAGCAGTGGCTGCTCTTCCAGAGGTCCTGAGTTTAATTCCCAGCAACCATCCACATGGCTCAACCATCCACAGTGTGATCTGATGACCTTTTCTGGCTGCAGGTGTGCATGCAGACAGCGCACTCACATATAAATAAATAAATCTTAAAAGAAAAAAAAGAAACCAAAAGAAAAAGAAAAAAGCCAGGCGTGGTGGCACACCTTAATCCCAGCACTTGGGAGGCAGAGGCAGATGGATCTTTGGGAGTTCGAGGCAGCATGGTCTACAAAGTGAGTCCAGAACAGCCAGGGCTACACAGAGAAACCTTATCTGGAAAAACCAAAAAAACAAAAGAGAAAAAGAACTGACTTCTGCAAGTTGTCCTCTTACCTCCACGTGTATGCTATGACATATGTGCATGCACTCACAAAACAGATAAATGTAAAGAAACAAAGTATTTTTGTATTTTAATTAGGCAATGGTAATATAGGACTTTATTGAAAAAATCAACAAACTTTTCTGGGTTACCTATCTGAAATAAAGAATCTTTTTTGCTGTTTTAAATTGTATTGCTTCCTTTTATGGAAACCATTAACCCTAAATGTAACTATTTGGATTTACAGATCAAGGAGACTGTGATAAAGGGACTGGAAAACATGGGAGGTAAGATGAATGCAGATATGTTTCATACATGTATGATTTTTCTTTTAATGCTGCCTTTCAGGTATTTTCCTTCTTTTGTTCTAGAGAACGAACCTATGGCCTTTTTCATGTTGACCACACACTGTGCTAAACACTAGCCACTACTACCCTGTTTTCTATTTTCTGGAGGCACTGAGGGTCAGGGTTAACTGAAAGACTGGGTTTTGAACCTGGGACCTTGTGTATGCCAGGCAAGGCCTCTAAGACTGAGCTATATCTTCTTTATTTTATTTTGTGGGTGGAACAAAACTTTTCTGAGACTGGGTCTTGTGCAGCCCTGATTGGCTTTGAATTTGGCAGGCAGCTGAGGCTGATCTTAAGTTCCTGATCTATTGCTTTTACCCCCCAAGAGCTGGAAATACAGGCATTTGCCAGCACACTCATCTTATTTTCATGTTACTAGTTTATGGTGGGGCTAAGGATGTAGGCTAGTAGGTAGAATGCTTGTCTACCATGACTGAAGCACATACAAGCCATGCATGGTGCAACCACTCTCATCCCAGAGCGCAGGAGGGACAGGCGGCACCATCACTGTGAGGCAGTTCTCAGCTACATGAGATTCCGTCTCAAAAATAAATCAAATGAAAATAAATAAAACAAAATCATCTCTTCCCTGTGAAACTGCCCTATACAAGTAGGTTTCCTTAAATACTGCAATCCAGCACCATACCATTAGAGTTCACCTTAGTGATATTTAACATGTGTTGTCAGTTATTTTGTCCTCACTGTGACAGAACATCTGAGACAGAAGTTTAGGAGGAGTCACTTGGCTCGTGATTTCGAGGGTTCACTTCATGGTCCCTTGGCCCCATGCACTTTGCATGGCAGGTCATCATGGTAGTGGGAGTACATGAAGGCAGTTTTTACATCATGGTGGACAGGAAACAAGACAGGAAGGGCCCATCCCTAGTGACCTACTTTCTCCAGCTAAGTCCTACTTCCTGGAGTTTCTGGAACCTTCTAAAATAGTACTACCAGCTGAGGCCCAGGCACTTAAAATATGAGTAAGCCTGACATTCCATAGTCAAACCATATCAAGAGGCAGTTTTCATATTTGAAATATAATGTTATATATTTCATATATTTCTTTGGCTTCTCAGACAGCTTATAAAAATATAAGGACGATGATAGTTTTATAGACTTTAGGTAACTTTATAGATTAAATGTTCCTCAGACATAGATTAATCAGTTTTCTAAATTCTAAGATTAATCAGTTTTCTAAATTCTATTTTTTTTTTTGCCTAACAGACTTAGACATTCTCTTGTTCATTTCAAATGAAAAGGCTTAAATTGAACTGATTGTTTTCCTTTTTCAAAAAAATTAATATTTCTAAGCTAGTATTTTTATTTTTTTATTTTATTTTATTTTTTTTTGTTTTTCGAGACAGGGTTTCTCTGTGTATCCTTGGCTGTCCTGGACTCACTTTGTAGACCAGGCTGGCCTCAAACTCACAAAGATCCGCCTGCCTCTGCCTCCCAAGTGCTGGGATTAAAGGCGTGCGCCACCACCGCCCGGCTTAGTATTTTTATTTTGACATAAATAAAACTTGTTAAATTTCTAATATTTTGAATTACTTAAAATTGGTTTTGCTGACCTTTTTTTTTGTTTTTCCAGACAGGGTTTCTCTGTGTAATAGCCCTGGCTGTTCTGGACTCACTTTGTGGACCAGGCTGGCCTTGAACTCACAGAGATCCTCCTGCCACCATGCCCAGCTGTTTTTCAGTTGTTTTGTGGCCAGGTCTAATGCAGTTAAGGCTAGGATGATCCTGAACTCTGATCTTCCTGCCCCAGGAACTACATGTAAAAATCACAATACAGTGCTGGGGGTTTGACCAGAGCCTTTTGTATGCTAAGCAGGCAGGCATTTACCAGCTGATCTTTGTTTTTCAGAATGTTAAGTGGATTCTGTTCTATCTTTCTTGTACCTTTTGTTTGTTTGTTTGAAACAAGATCTCTTTTCCCCCTCTTCTTCCTTTCCTCACATTCCAAATGCATTAACTCTTTTTTCTAAGATTTCTTTATTTTATAAATAAACATGTTTTATCAAATATTTTATAAATTTTTTTCAGATTTCTTCATTTATTTTAGATAGATAGATAGATAGCTCTGTCTTTATGCACACCAGAAGAGGGACTCATATCCCATTATAGATGGTTGTGAGCCACCATGTGGTTGCTGGGAGTTGAACTCAGGATCTCTGGAAGAGCATCCAGTGCTCTTAACTGCTGAGCCATCTCTCCAGCCTGGCATTAACTTTCTTGAGGCCAGGCTAGGGAAGGTCCCCAGCTTACAAGCTCAGTGTTCAGATGGATGTATCCCCAGGTATCTAAGATATAGCATATCTGAGGGAAGCAATGTACTTTCTCTCTTGCCCAACTCTTTTAGTTGTTTTGGAGTCTTAGCCCAGACTGGCCTTAAACTCATGATCCTCTAGCCTTAGCTCCAGAGTGCTGAGATTACATGGATACACCATGGGAGTTTTCTTCTGTGTGCAATATTAAAAAGAAAATCACAGAGAAGCTGGGTGGCAGTGGTGCATACATACCTTTTGTCCCAGCACTCTGGAGGCAGAAGCAGGCAATCTCTGAGTTTGAGGCCAGCGTAGTCTATAGAGTGAGTTCTAGGACAGCCAGGGCTACACACAGAAACTGTCTCAAAAACAAAACAAAACAAAAAACCCTCAAAACAATCAAATAAACAAAATTCACAGAGAGATGGCTCACTGGTTAAAAGCACTTGCAATTTCAAAGGATCTGGGCTCATTTCCTAGCACCTACACAACCAGTTTCCAGGTCATCCAGAGTCCTCTTTGGGTCCCTATTGGACTCACATGTGCTGTACACTTGTATTTATGCAGGCAAAACACTTGTACAAATAAATCTTTTTTTTTGTGTGTCTTGTCTGCATGCATGTATGTACACCACATCATGGAGTTCAGAAGAGAGTGTTGGATTCCCTAGAGCTGGTGTTATGACTAGGAATGGTTGTACGCTATCACCGTTGTACGCTACCACCACCTGGCAAAAAACACATCTTAAAAGAAAAATCATGCCGGGCGGTGGTGGCGCACGCCTTTAATCCCAGCACTTGGGAGGCAGAGGCAGGCGGATCTTTGCGAGTTCGAGGCCAGCCTGGTCTACAAAGCGAGTCCAGGACAGCCAGAGCTGTTAAACAGAGAAACCCTGTCTCGAAAAACCAAAAAAAAAAAAAAAAAAAAAAAAAAAAAATCACTGAAGAAATTACTCAGACTAAAAGACCCCCTAACATAATAACATTTCTCTTTTCAGACAGTCTGTTTTTTTCTTTCAGTTGCATTCCAGTCCATGATGACCGGAGGCAACATAGGGAAGCAGATCGTCTGCATTTCAGAAGATTCTTCTCCGTAGTCTCTGTGTATCCTCATCAAGGAAACCCTACATTTTCTACTCACAAAGATTCTTTTTTTGTTTTTGTTGTTTTTCGAGACAGGGTTTCTCTGGGGAGCCCTGGCAGTCCTGGACTCGCTTTGTAGACCAGGCTGGCCTCGAACTCACAGAGATCCGCCTGCCTCTGCCTCCCGAGTGCTGGGATTAAAGGCATGCGCCACCATACCCGGCTACAAAGATTCTTAAGATTCATTTAAAAAATAATCTTATGGTACAGATAGTTTTTGGCTTACATTTAGTCATAATATTTTCTTGGTTGTATAACTTTATCTTCAATATCATATTCACTATAAATCTAATGTGGTTCCTTACTATAATATAGTGGTTCTCAACCTGTGGGTCACAGCCCCTTTGGGGGTGTCACAGATCAGATATCCTGCATATCATATATTTACATTATGATTCAGAACTGTAGCAAAATGTAATGAAAATAATTTTTTGGTTGAGGGTCACCACAACATGAGAAACTGCATTAAAGGGTCACAGCATTAGGAAGGTTGAGAACCCCTATGACAATAGATTGAAGTTAGTATCATTTGTTTTTCTTTTTTAAATTTTGAGGCAGGATCTCAATAGTCCGCACTGGCCTCAAACTTGTGATCCTTGTGGCCTACCTCCTGTTTGCTGAGATCACAGGCATGTACCACTATGCCTGATTTATTTTTCTTACAATAATAGCAACTCATAATAATAAGTACTTTGGAGATGGGTCTGTTAGTGTAGCTAAGGCTGGACTGATTCCTCAGGTTCCCCACTGCTGAGACTGCTGGGAGTCCAGCCTGCTCAAAGAGCAGCTTTTAATGGTGTAAGTACATAGGGTTGGGGGCAGCACTGGGAGTATTTACAGATTATTGAACAATTTTGGGGGTAGAAGGGCAGAAGTTTTGGGTTGGGAGTGGTATGTTGGGAATTTAAGATAAATGAGTTCAGTTGAATTGATGGGAAGGTCAAGAGACCAGATTTACATCCAGAAGATGATCTGTTTGGATTCTGCCAGATAATTGTGTAACAAGCCTGACAATTTACTACATCCTGATAAAAGCTTGTGTTTACTTTAGGAATCTTTTTTCAGGGGACAGAGTCTGTTGTGTAGCTTGCTATGTAATCCAGGCTGGCCTGGAACTCAGAGATATCCACCTGCCTGTCCGCCTCTGGAGCACTAACGTTAAAGGCCTGTCCCACCATGCTGGGCCTGTACTTTGAGGGCAAGTAGATAGAAACATCACTCAGAATTTCACTGATTAAAGTGGATTGGAGGAGAGGTCAAGGGAGAACACTGATCAGTATTATCTTGGGGTAATCCCCAATAGCACCTTCCTCAACAAGTCACAAATAAACATGGCTATGGACATGAATGTTCCAGATATATATGCATTCCATTTGTTTTATTAACTATAACTCAAACTTTAGAAAAGTAAAACTGAAGATGTTTTCTGAGTATGACTTAGGGCACTTTTTTACACAGTGAGTGTACTTTATAGGCAAAACTTACAATAAATATATTCAAATTGTATTGGTAATCACTCAATCCAGTTTTGCAGTGGTCTTACATACTTTCTCTGGACCAGTTTGTCCTTCCAGAAGGTTCTTCATTTATTTATATATTGGTAGCAATCAAATCTATTTCATTTTTAAATTCTTAAACTTTATGACTTTAGCCTTTTTCTCTTCTCCCTCCTCCCCACCCCCAACCCCCTGTTTGTAGAGACAGGGAGACAGGGTTTCTCTGTGTTACAAGACCTGGTTGTCCTGGACTCACTTTGTAGACCAGGCTAGCCTCGAACTCACAGAGATCCTCCCGAGTGCTGGGATTAAAGGCACGTGCCACCACGCCCAACAAGACTTTAGCTTTTAGTAAACATTTCCTTGCCACCCCAAGGTTTTTTCCAGTTGTAGCCCAGTTGTCCTTGTCATGGCAATCCTCAAATGGGATTACTGCCATGCTTGTTGATGTCCAGTCTAAACTATGTATCAAGAAAATGTCTTTTCCCAGAACCTTTCGTACCTCAACTACTACTCCCTAGCTAATTACATTCCTCTCTTATCTCTAAACTTGAAGATAAGCGCTTTAAGAGAACATTAATTCCCACGGGCACTATTTAATCCCCTGCTTTTCCACACCACATCATGGTTGTTTCACTATGCAGCCCTAGCTCGCCTGGAACTCTTGAGTTCTGGGAGTGATGTGGTTACAGGAGTGTGCCACCACACCAGGTCTTTAAATTTCAATACAGTCGGTCAAACTCAAAGTTCCAGCGAGCACTATTTTCCAGCTTGGAACTCAGGTGTCTGAACCCTCAGTTAGAGCATCTAAGATCTCTGGAGAATTCTAAGTATTTCCAAAGCTGTACATGTGCCTAAATTCATACCCAGTCCTATGGGTCAATGCAGGGCTTGATTTCCAAGTCCCTCCTTGGGCCGTGAAGGTTTCAGGTGCACTTCGTGGAGTTTTGATGTTTCCAGAACATTGTTTCTCATTAGCTGTCCCAACCCCCCCCCCCCCCGGACCCCCCCCCCCCCCCCCCCCCCCGTCCCTGTCGCCGCGGCCTCACTCATCCACCTCAGCGGGAAGGCGGTGACGTCACGGCTAGAATGCACTGACCTGGTTTCAGACTTCGCTGACCCGAGAGCCCTAAAGGGGGGGGGGGCGCTGTGTGTGTGTGGGAGCGGGGGTTCGGGGCGGGCGCTGTGTGTGTAAGCGCGGAGCGGGGTTCGAGCCCAGTGGCTGCTCGAAGGTCAGCTCCTCGACCTGAGCAACACCCCCCGGACGGAGAAGAAAGCAAGTGACTATGCTAGTGGGGGGCGGCCAAACTTCCTGTCCCGCTCCGGAGCAGCTTCCGGCGGGAGCCGGAAGACGCTGTGTGTGGACGGAATTTGGGACTGACGGACGGACGGCCAGCTGCCCTGGGCTGAAAGGTGAGCTCCGGGCTGGGGGCGGCCATACCCGCTCGACTAGGTGGTCCCGGAGAGAAAGGAAACTACTGCGGGGTTTGGGGATCTAGAGCCGAGTTCGCCCCCGAAGGGCCCAAGGAAGCCGCCCCCCGGCTCCCTCCGGCGTCGGGCGGACCGGGAGCCACCGGCCCGAAGCCCAGCGGATTCGGCCTTTTCCCTTTCAGGGCTTGGGGGCGCGCTGTTTCCTCTGCTTGTTTTTGAGACGGGGTGCTTGGGAGCCAGGCGGCCCGCAGAAAGCCGGAGTTAGCGGGTCCCGGGGCGGAGGCTCTGGACTGCACCCCCAGTTGGGCCTTCCACTGAGGCCTTTGTGCTGGCCGGCAGGGTTGGCAGCGGTGCCCTGCCGGGCGTTTCACCCAGAGCTACCGGTTCCTTTCCTGCGTCCATTCACTTCTTTGGTCTGGAAAGGGAGTGTCTGCGGACCAGGGCTGGACCTCTGGTGTCTCCTCTGCCTGTCACTTCAGGTCCGTGTGTGGGCAGCGAGTGTTTGGAGCCAAGATGCGCTTTGCTCGTTGAACTTGTCCTCTGAAGTTTCTCAAGAAGAGAGGGTCCAATTAGTTTATTAAACTTTACCCCACTTGCCCATGAGGCGCTGAAACGTACTTTTTGGAAGTTAAATAGTGTTGATTTGGGGTTAAGAGTTCATACCTTTACATTAGACTTTGACACAAGGGCCAGTGTAACATATGCAAAAGAGAATAAAACGTATTTTGAAGTAAAGTCCGGCAATTCTGGGTGTTTGCCATTGAGAAATTACACTTTATGTTATAGTATTGTGTGGCAGGATACAGGACAACCAAGCATCAGAAGGTACTGGTTCCAGTTTAAGCTTTGAGTCCCAGTGGGTATCAATTTTTCGGTAAATTCTGCAATTTCTAGGGTCTTTTTTTTGAGGGGGGGAGCATGTCGGTGAAGAGGTTTACCTTTAGGATTTTGACCATTATTCTGAGATGTTAAACTTTTCGTATGAGGCGTGACAAGCATTTTTTTTTTTTTTTTGGTTTTTTCGAGACAGGGTTTCTCTGTTTAACATCTCTGGCTGTCCTGGAATCGCTTTGTAGACCAGGCTGGCCTTGAACTCGCAAAGATCCGCCTGCCTCTGCCTCCCAAGTGCTGGGATTAAAGGCGTGCGCCACCACCGCCCGGCTGTGACAAGCATTTTTATGTTTTGGAAAAATAATGAGTGTTTGGGTAAAAGATAAAATGGAAAGTGTAATTTTTAAAGTCAAGGTGACCAGTTAGGAGCCTGTGTTAATAGCATAGTTGGACACACACCTCACCCCACCCCCTGCCCCGGGGCGGGGGGTGGGGGGGGAGTGTAGTTGGAAGATACTGAGAAATCTAAACAACATCACAGTAAGATTAAATTGGGGACATCATTAATGACTTGGATTATTTAAATATATAGGCCGAGAGCCGAGAGCCACTGCTAGGTAGAATTTTCAGCTGAGTGGGCAGAAGATTGGGCAATAAATAAAAGGGATAATTCAAGAAGAACAGGTTTAGTAGGGGAGATAATTTAGGTTTGGATATGGTTTGGTTTGAGATGCTGATGGACATATGTGTGAAATCAACAAGCAATTAATAGTGAGGGTTTGGCATTGAAAGGTCAGAGTAAAGGGGCGGGGATTAGGTATCATGTATCATGTTACTTCTCCTGTATCTGAATGTTCATCAGTGCTTCTTATGTCCTCACAGGGAAGCTTGTATGGAAGTCCTTTAAACTCATAGTGAAATGACTACATTAGAAGTGGGTAGTGACTTCAGCGTTTCTTTTGGGAAAATGTAAAATTGGCTAAAGATGGTGGTACACAACTTTAATCTCAGTACTGAGAGTTGTAAGCAGGAGAGAGTGGGAGTTTAAGGCCAGCTTCAGATACTTACAGAGTTCAACGCCGCCTGAGTAATACAAGAGCCCATCTGAACCCTTCTAGCCCCACAAAACATCTTGCGTGCGTGTGATTGCAGAACTATGAATACACTAAAGACAGTTTAGCTGTACTCTTCAAATATGTAAGTTTGGGATCTGGAGAGATGGCTCAGCAGTTAAGATAGTTGCTGCTCTTGTAAAGGACCCGAGTTTAGTTACCAGCACCCCACATGGTGATTCACAACCCTCTGTAACTCCAGTTTCAGAGGGTCCATTGCCCTCTGCTTTCATGAGTACTATATACATGTGGTGGATAGACAACATGTAGGCAAAACACATGGTAAATAAATAAAATTTAAAAACGGGTACATTTTATATTAGTGGATTATGAACTGTCTAAATGAAACTTCATTTTTGAGACAAGGATCTCACTATGTAGCCTTAGCTGACCTGGAGCATGATCACTATGTAGACCAGACTGGCCTCAAACTCCTAGAGATATGCTTACCTCTGCTTCCAGAATTCTGGAATTAAAGTGTGTGCCACCATGCCTGGCCCAAAACTTATTTTTTAAAAAGCTTGCATTGCAAGAACAAAATTTACAGTGCAGAGTTTGAAATCAGTTAATGAGGTAATGGAATTGAAAATAGCAGCAAACCTAGCCTATGTACGTGTCATTGTACTGTTGGCTAGTGTATTTGGCAAGTTCTGTGTTACAGATGAAGATCATGTAGACTACTTGATAAACCACTGTGCTTTTAACAGGTTGTTTTCTTTTTATTTTGAGATAATGATCTTGCTGTGTAGTCTATGCTAACTGAAAACTCCTTATCCTCTTGCTTTAGTCCTCATAGCTGAGGTTATAGATGCCTGCCACCGTACCTGTCTCTTGAACAGATTCTTGAGAGTTCAACCTATTCTGATGCATTCTACTTTGTTCATTCAATACCTATACAAGCCACGAATTGGGCACCAGGATTGTATGGCTGTAGTCAGTTATGATATGCATATTACAGTTCCAGAATGGCCTTATTTGTTTTCAAAGATTATTAAAAATGAAAACACTAAATAAAAAGATATTGTAGCTGGGTGTGATGATGTACGCCTTTAATCCCAGCACTCGGGAGGTAGAGGCAGGCAGATCTCTGTGAGTTTAAGGCCAGGTTGGTTTACAAAGTGAGTCCAGGACAACCAGGGCTACACAGAGAAACCCTGTCTCGAAAAAACAAACAAACAAACAAAAAAGATATTGGGGGGCACTGTAATGGAGATGTGGCTTGAAGTAGTGAATAAACATTAAGAAAAAAAGAGGAGGAGGAGGAGGAGGAGGAGGGGAGGGGGGGAGAAGGAGGAGGAGGAGGAGGAGGAGGAGGAGGAGGAGAAGAAGAAGAAGAAGAAGAAAAATAAATCCCAAACTTGCCTTATGGAAAAAAAAAAAGATATTGTAGGTAAACACCTAAGGGTCAGTGAATTGTCTCATTTCTTAGTGATTCTATAATCTAGGAATCTCCAAGTAGGACACACTTTTAAAGATAACCTGAACAAACATCTGGTAATTTCTTGGCTTGTTATGTAAGCTGGAATAGGAAAGAGGAATTGCTAAGCCCTGGAAATTTAAGATCAAACTTAGATGTAATCATTCCCTGTTTATGCCAACTTTTCGTGCCAACTTGCTTATGCAGCTTAATAACTCAGTCAAATGATTTATTAAACCTTGGTTTCGGGCTGGAGAGATGGCTCAGAGGTTAAGAGCACTGGCTGTTCTTCCAAAGGTCCTGAGTTCAATTCCCAGCAACCACATGGTGGCTCACAACCATCTATAATGAGATCTGGTGCCCGGGCATATATGTAGAGCAAATACTGTATAATTAAAAAAAAAAAAAAAAAAAATGTTTAAAAAAAAAAAAAAAAACCTTGGTTTCTTCCTCTCATGAAGATGAGTGGATAAACCATATTAAGCTATTGTAGTGTTTGAGGAAGAAAAATGTGTGTGGAAAGAAAAGTTGGGCATTTATGATATTTTGTTTTTATATAAGTAATAAAAGGAGCATTTTATTTATATCTTGTAAATTGGATTTCCAGCTTCTAAAAAGAGGGGAGACATCAACAAACAAAGCATTAATTCCAATATTTCTTTTAAAAATTAGTTGTATTTATTTGTGTTTGTACATATGTGGGAGTCAGAGAACATCTTGTGAGAGTCGGTTATCTCCTTCTATCATGGGTCCTGGGGATTGAAGTGAGGTGGTTAGGCATGGTGGCAAGCACCTTTACAAACTGAGCCATCTAACAGATCCTAATTCCAGTATTTCTTTTTTTTTTTTCTGTTCTTTTCTTCCTCCCTCCCTCTCTTTCTTTCTTTCTTTCGAGACAGGGTTTCTCTATGTAGCCCTGCCTATCCTGGAACTCACTCTGTAGACCAGGCTGGTTTTGAACTCATAGAGATCCTCCTGCCTCTGAGTGCTGGGACTAAAGGTGTGCCCGGCCAGCCCAGTGTTTCTTAATGTCTGCCTTAGTCTAACTTTCCAGTCTATCCTGGTATTAATGGAAAACTTTCATCCTGGGTACATTTTGGTTTTTTTTTACAGAAATATAAATTTTTATTTGAGTGAGATGTAAGATGCACAATGACAGGGTGATGACAATGTAAGAATAATTTTACATAGCAGAAAATAGAAAGGCACATTTAGAGATGGGGATGGTGAGATGCTCAGCTGGTGAAGAAGCTGGCAAGCCTGAGGACAAGAATTCAGTCCTCAGAACCTGCATAAAGATAGAAGAGAACTGGCTCCACAAGATGTTTCCTGAATGCCACACATGTGCTATGGTATGGCATGTGCACATAAAGCTAAATTACTTTAGTTTTAAAAGATTATTTTTAGCCTTGCATGGTGGCGCATGCCTTTAATCCCAGCACTCGGGAGGCAGAGGCAGGCGGATCTCTGTGAGTTCAAGGCCAGTCTGGTCTACAAAGTGAGTCCAGGGCAGTCAAGGATACACAGAGAAACCCTGTCTCGAAAAACCTAAAAAAAAAAAAAAGATTATTTTTTATTTTGTTTATCCTGGGTACATTGTACTGTCTTTACTTTATGAATAGCAGTACTCCCAGTTTTACCAACAATTACACCAATTTAAGTGAATTAATGTGCCAAAGTACTGGGATGGTGGGGAATTAAGCAAGAGTTTTGGGCTAGGAGATTAGCAAGGTCTAGGCTTAGCATGAATAGACCTTAGGTCCAGTCTCCAGGGGTGACTAAGGAAGAATGAAAGATGAGAGGGAGAGAGAATGAAGATGAGTCCCTTACTTCTGTGTCCTAAGAGTGCTCCCTTTGGATGTACCTAACAGCACCCCCCCCCCTTATTTCTGGAGATTATTCAGAACACTGTCACATGGGCTTTATCACTGAGTTACACCTCGAGACTTGATCATTATTTGTTTTTGGTTTTCTCAGATAGATTATCACTGCAGCCCAGACAGGCCTTGAATTTGCTAAGAGCCCAGGCTCTCTTGAGTGCTAAGATCATAGGTGTGCACCACCGTGCCTTGGCTAGGCTTAGTTTTTAAATTATCAAAACAGCATAATTACCTTTTAGAACCAAGAAAAGTAAGTCACACTGTCCTCTTACACAACATAACTACTGTTATATGTGTGTGAATTTCTTTTTACTTTTTTTAATGCATGCTGTAATTAGTGTTAAAATGAGAAATAAATTTGTAATCAGTTTCTTTTGTTGTTGTATGGTGTTCATACTGTGTGTGTGTATGTGAGGTATTCTGAGTCAGACCCAGGCACTTACACACTTAATAGCCATGTCCTATATTGTGTGTATGTGTTCAAGTTTTCTAAAAGATAATTATGTGTTGCTTCCAGTTTTTTATCTTATTTTCAATAAACATCTTTAGGAATATATTTCCATATTTTAGACCTTTTCATAACCAGGTGTGGTGATTTCTGTAATTTCTCCCAGCGCTCAGGAGGAAATAGGAGAATCATTGACAGTTGGGGCAGCCTGATCTTAGGCCAGTCAAGGCTTCACTAGAAGGAGAACCGTCATGGGGACTGGAGATTCTGCTTAGTGGTTAAGAGCACTTGCTGCTCCTGCGGAGAACCAGAGTGTGGTTCCGAGCAACCACATAGGGTAGCTTACAACCACACGGAACTGCTTAGCACTCCTGGAAAATCTGATACCCTCTACTGGACTCTGTGGACACTTGGACACACAGGGAGTTACATGTATGAAATAAGTAAAAATTTTTAAAGAAGTAGAAACAGTTACATTTCTATTTAAAAGAAGTTATATTTCTGTTTTAAAGAAGTAGAAATAGAATAGCATAGGTTTTGATACTTACTGGGCTTGGTCTGAATTCTTTGCTTATGATTTTTAGATAGAAAGTGATGCCTTTGTTTATTTAGCTCTGTTTTCCTACTGCTCTTAATGTTGTGTCTTTCTTTTTTTTACCCTTATTTTAGGTTAAATTGATTACCAACCTAGTTCATCTTAATGGAAAAGCATAATGTTTCTTAAAGGAATATGAGTGTAACAAGGTGTCATTGGCTCTGAATTAGATTTGAACCTGTCCCCCAAACAGCTACAGGATTTCAGAAGCTGAATCAATGTTATCAGATGAGTTAGAATCCAAACCAGAGGTGAGCCCGCTTAGCTGTTTATTCTTAGTCCATTGGTCAGGAAACAACTTCTCTGGTGGTTTTGACTTTATAAGCCAAATGATTTTTACTACAACTTTTTTTTTTTAAACTACAACTCCTAGTTTATATTTTTTCTGTTACTAAATGTTTTCTCAAAGACTTCACTATTCTATCTTTTGTGGGTTTTTTACATCTACTATTTAAGTATTTAATAAAATACTTAAAGTGCTTAAATATAATAAATACTTTATATTCCTAAAGTATAGTTATATTATATAGTTGTGACATATATGTGTGTATATGTATATATTTATTTGTACAAGTTATTAATCTTATATGTAATTGAAAATATTTTCTTTCTGAACACTATTGGGAGATTTAATTTCAGTCATTTTTCCTTCCTTAATTTTAGTAAATCTGTGTTCCATAATAGAAAAGTCACCAAATTTGAGATCATTATTTAATTTTGAAGACTGTAACTTCTAACTAGTTGTGTCGTATTAGACAAGTCAGTGTTTCATATTGATTCCTCATTTGTAAAATACATGTTCACTTAGGAATTTAATATGATTAAATGAACTGATACCCAAGAGAATTCTTTGTAAGATATAATCAGTACAATGCAGTTGATTTTTTTTTAAAAACAGCTCATCATTTAAAAATACACTTTTATAATTTTTCTTTGATAGAAAATAGCAGATTGACTTAATTTTATAAATCAGCTATTCTGTAGAACAAACACCTTGATTAATGAAGCTAATCTAGTTTTTCTGTGTATATCACAATTATATCATCTCTTGTTTGATAAATTTAAACGTTGAGATTCATTCCTAGCAACCTATGTTTCTCAGTGTTGCCTCCTTTTCTCTCCTCAGCTCCTGGTTCAGTTTGTTCAGAATACCTCCATCCCCCTGGGACAAGGGTTAGTAGAATCAGAAGCTAAAGACATTACTTGTTTATCCCTCCTTCCCGTGACCGAGGCCTCAGAATGCAGTCGGCTAATGTTACCAGGTAAAAAATATTCGCTACAGATAGGACAAAGAAGACTTAAGAGGCTAGCCTACCAAGAGTAGAATTGATTTTGCAGCTGATTGGTAGAAACTAAAGTTTAGGAGTCATGGAAAAGAAGCATCCATGGAAGTCATAAGGGCTTAAGTAGTTTAAGCCATAGACATGAGTTTGTGAAAGTGAGACAGACCATTGTAGCACTGTGGGACTCCCTTTTGAAGGTATGGTGTCAGGCAAGAGAGTCCAAAGAGGAGGGAAGAATGATAAAGTAGAATAAAGTATTTAGATGAACATCAGCATAGCTAGGAGTCATGGGACCCAAAGGAAATCAGTTTGTCAAAGGCCCCTGAGAGGCCAAGGGCACAAAGACTGAAAGGACGACATCATTAGCATTGTCAGGGAAAAGTGAGAAGCCAGGCTGCAGGGATGGTGTAAAGTCTAGTGTAGTTGAAGAAGTGATTATATAGCTTTTTTTTTTTTTTTTGAGACAGGAGTTCTCTGTTAAACAAGCCCTGGCTGTCCTGGAACTCACTCTGCAGAACAGGCTGGCCTTGAACTCACAGAGATCCGCTTGCCTCTGCCTCCCAAGTGCTGGGATTAGAGGCATGTGCCACCACACCCAGCCTATATAGCTTTTTTATTTTTTGTCATTTTTGAGTCAGGGTCTGGCTATGTAGCCCCGAGTGGCCCGAGACTCATAGTGATCTACCTGTCTCTGCCTCTGCTGGAATTAAAGGCTGTGTGCTACCACTGGCCCTATATAATATGTTAAAATAGTCTTTTTTCTTTTCCTTCCTCTATTATTATTTTTTATTTCTTTTAAATCTAAGCTATTTGAGGACTGTTTGGCATGTTAATGCTAATCAGGGGGAGGGCAGTGTTAGCCTTTTGATGACAGTTGTCTGTTTTAAATTCTAATTACTTCCTTCTCATCATGTTCTGTAAATACTTTAAGATCTTTCAAGATTCAAGAGAAACAGATATCTTCAACCAATAAATAAATAGTAAATGTGATTGAGATATAACTAAAGGAAATAAATAAAAGTTGGGAAAAAAACGGTAAATCTTCTCTATCTTGGAAAAAAAGGTGAACGATAAGATAACAGATGTTGATAAGGATATAGAGAAAAGGGAACCCTGTGCACTGTTGCAATTAAGTAAAACGTATGGAAGTTCCTCAAAAAGCTAAAAATAAAACTATCAGGTGTGTCATCAGTTTTCCTTTGTGTATATCTCCTAAGGAATTAAAATCAGTTTGGGTGCCCCATGCTCTGAGTTATTCAAAATAGTCAAGAAATTAACGTGACTGTCCATTAACATATGACAGGATTTTCTTTTTTAATGTCTTTTTCACATTACTTTCTTTTAGTTTTTTTTTTTGTTGTTTGTGGTGTCATGGTCAAACCCAGGACTTTTTACACCCTGGGAAAATATTCTGCCACCAAGCTATACTCTCATTTCTTGTTTTGTTTTTGTTTTTTTTTTTTTTTTGGTTTTTCGAGACAGGGTTTCTCTGTGTATCCTTGGCTGTCCTGGACTCACTTTGTAGACCAGGCTGGCCTCGAACTCACAGTGATCCGCCTGCCTCTACTCTCATTTCTTAACATACTTTTTTCTTGTTTTGTGCTTTTTTTTTTCATTTGATGGGTCTTTTTGTTTTGTTGTTATTGTTGGTTTTTGTTTGTTTGGTTGGTTGGTTGGTTTCTGGTTTTTGTTTTTGAGACATGGCCCGGGCTGTCCGGGAACTCAGAGATCAGCCAACCTTTGTCCCCCAAATGCTGTGATTAAAGTCATGTGGCACTACTCCCCCATGTTTTGTGTACTTTTGTTGGTTGATTTATATGGGTTTTTTTTTTTTTTATGTGTACACATGTGTCTGCTTGTGTGTATATAAACATGACTGCTGGTGTCCACAGAAACCAGAAAGGATGTTAGCTTCCCTGGAGCTGGAGTTATCGGCAGTTGTGAGCTATCTGATGTGGGTGCTGGGATTGAAAGTCTAGTCCTGTGGAAGAGCAGCCAGTGCTCTTAATCACCATTTCTCCAGCCATTTTGTTTTTTTCTTTTGCAAAAAGATCTCTATGTAGACCAGCTTGGTCTTCAATTTTCTTTTTTTTGTTGTTGTTGTTTTCCGGGACAGGGTTTCTCTGTGTATCCCTGGCTGTCATGGACTCACTTTGTAGACCAGGCTGGCCTTGAACTCACAGAGATCCATCTGCCTCTGCCTCTGCCTCTTGAGTGCTGGGATTAAAGGTGTGTGCCTCAAGCATGGCTATTTTTAATTTTTTAGTTAATTTTTTACATTAAATATTATGTGTATGTGTGTACATGTACCATAATGCATGTGTGGAGGTCAGAAGAGAACTTGTGAGGGTTGGATCTCTTCTACCATATTGATCCCAGGGATTGAACTCAGGTCATGAGGCTTGGTGGCAAGTTGTTACCCACAGCAATAATACTAGCCCTCCCATTTTCAGTTGTGATGTATGGTGGATAACAGAAAAGTACAAAGCACAAATGTATAGCTTGAGGAATAAATATAAGGAACTCTCCGTATAATTACCTCACCAAACAAGAAGAGCATCATTAGTTTCCAAGCTCTCCATAAGTTTTCCTTGATATAGAGACTTCCATTCTTTAAATGTCATCAGTGTTTTTTACTTTTGTGATTATTTCTTTTGTTTTCCAAAATTAACCATCCTTGTATACATCTCTAAGCAAAATATTTTAATTTTAGCTGGTTTGAGGATCTTAAGTGAATGGAATGATATAATCTCTTTAATATGTGTTTTTTGTACCTTGTTTTACTCTGTGTTTGTCAGGTTCATCCTTACTGTAGCTGTGGTTTGCTGCTGTCAGTCATAGTATCCCACCATATTTACATAGCACAACTTTTTTGCTCACATTTCTGTTGATTATTTTCTGATGATGGATATGTGCTATTGTGAATTTTATGTTTTAGCTGGGCAAAACGTAAAGGTGGTGCAGCCTTTAATCCCAGCACTCAGGAGGCAGAGGCAGGCGGATCTCTTTGAGTTTGAGGCCAGCCTGGTCTACAAAGTGAGTTCTGGGACAGCTAGGCCATTATATAGAGAAACCCTGTCTCAAAAAAAGAGATCCACCTACTTCTGAACTTCTTTAGAGCTAGTCTTTTAAATTATTTATGTACATTCAGATAAACCCAAAATTATAATGAAGCATATTGATTATTCTACAAAATTTCACTGGTTTCTCGGGCTGTTTTCACCCCTGTGATTATGCTAAGGCACTTTTTGTATTTGCAAAAATGGGAACGTCGTCTGCTCTTGTAAGTTTAGTTCTTAGGTGCTATGCATTGAAAGGGTGAGCTCCCTGAGGTGAATGCTACGTCAAGCTGTGGTGTCCTCTCTACTAGATGATACTCCGAGTCATGCTAACTCCTCCAAGGAGGTCCCTTCTTCAGCTGTTCTGAGGAGCCTTCAGGTGAACGTGGGCCCAGACGGAGAAGAGACGAGGGCTCAGACAGCGCAGAAGTCTGCAGAGTTTTTGTCCACTCCAGAGTCACCTGGCTTGTTGCAAGATCTGCAGCCAAGCGATAGCACTTCTTTTATTCTTCTTAACGTAACACGAGCAGGTGTGTTTGAGTCTTTTCTGAACTTTATTCACCTTTTAGAGGAAAAAGTTAGAGGTGGGGCAAATATTTAATATATGAATAAAATGCAAAGAATCTTTATTATTTGATTACTTTTGAGAGTTAGTGTAATCTGGTGACCAGTTGAGTATATAAAGGAAGCACAGACTCTATGACGACTTTGTGTTTTCTCTCAAGTCTGTGAGATGGTTGGTTTTTTATTTTGTCAAATGTAAGAACAGTCTGCTCTTCACATTTTTTTTTTTTTTTTTTTTGGTTTTTTCGAGACAGGGTTTCTCTGTGTAGCCCTGGCTGTCCTGGACTCACTTTGTAGACCAGGCTGGCCTCGAACTCACAAAGATCCACCTGCCTCTGCCTCCCAAGTGCTGGGATTAAAGGTGTGCGCCACCACCGCCCGGCTTCATTTTGTCTTTTATTATCCCTGTTATTCTCTGCACCACAATTTGTTTGCAAAATGAGGTCTTTGCTTGCTCCTGGAAGGCTTGTTGGGTGTTAGGTGCTGTGTATCAAATGGTAAACTCAATTGATATGGTGGTTTCTCATGTAGCACTGGCTGCCTTCAATGTGGAATCTCTCTGCCTCATACTGTTGAGTATAGGGATAGACTGTGTCACTACACCCTACAACAGAAACATTTCTTGTTTAGGAAATTAATGTGCTGCCCTTGACCAGGATAGTGACCGCAAGAAGAGGCTGGGAGAAGATGCTTAGTTCCAAATGTGTCTGTTGATGTTTTGATTTTGGAGGCACATTACAGAGGGAACATCCTTTAGAGAGTTAAAAGTAGAAATCCAGTGTTATGGAGAGGTCTGGTACAAAGTAGGCAGTTAGGCTGCTCATCAGGAATTGTGAAATATGGATCATATATTCTTTGATTCCAGGAAAGTTTGAAGCATAAGTATAAAAAAGGTAAGCCTAGGACCCTGGGAAAGGGGACATTTAAAAGGGTAACAACATCAAGTAGAACTAGGAGAGAATGATGGGTAGGAAACCAAGGGAGGAAAATGTTTTAAGAAAGAAAGGGTACTAAATGATTCCAAATACTGTAGGATAGACTAGTAATGTCTATCTGGTGGCCTTTGTAAAAATAATAGTTATTGGAAGATAGATGTGGAGAGAATGGAATGTGACTGAATGGAAATACAAGTTAGACAGCAGAGTTATTTTTGAAACAGTACATGCCTGTAAACCCAGTGCCCATGCTGGTGGAGCAGGAGAACAAGTTTGAGGCCAGTCTAGGCAACATAATGAGGCCCTGTCTCAAACAAAACCAACAGTAAAAAGAACTTGTTGAGCATGGGGGTACTTACCTTTAATCCCAGCTCTTGAGGCAGAAGCAAGTAGATCTCTGTGAGTTCAAGACCAGCCTGGCCTAAATAGTGACAGCCAGGGCTCTGAACTGCCCAGCCGTTTTTCCAGCTTCAATGAGAGAGAACTTAACTGAAGCATAGAGGAGAAATTGACTGAGCACGAGATTGGAATATTTCAAGTGGGAGGTGTCCTGATTGCCAGGAAAGAACCTTTTTACCTCTGAAACAAGAGGAGACAGAGTTAACAGCCTGTGGGCTGAATGGAAAAATGGCATCTTAATTATTTATAAGAACAAAAAGTTGAAGTGAGAGGAAAAGACCTAGAATGATTGATTCAGTGCACCAAGTGTCGGACCAGGACTAATAAAAGGATGTTGGCTAATATTCCTATATTCTCTTCCTTCTTCCAGGTCTGGGCTCTTCAGCTGAGCACTTTGTGTTCGTACAGGATGAGACAGAGGATTCAGGGAATGACTTTCTCTCTGGTGAGAGCACAGACAGTAGTATCCCATGGTTCCTCCGGGTTCAGGAATTGGCCCACGACAGTTTGATTGCCGCTACTCGTGCACAGCTGGCAAAGAATGCAAAAACCAACAGCAATGGTGAGACTCCTATGCCATTTTCCTCTCTGGTTTTTCTGTACAGAGACTTTGATAATTTAATAGCTGTATTTTGAATTGGGTATAATTCAAATTATTTTATTGATGAGAATGGAAGCTTAAAAATAAATTGTCCTATTTTATAAAATAACTTGGCTTGTCTACCAAATCAACCAAACTTATGTTTTGAATTTTAAATTTTAAATAATGTACAGAGTATCTTTTAGAGAACAACTAGGGCCTGAGTATGGTGGCATAAAACCTTAGTCTTAGCATTCATGAGGCTGATGCAGGAGGATTGCAATTTCAAGGCCAACATGGGCCACATAGCCCATGTCTCCAAAAGGGGTAAAATAGTACAAATTCTGAGGTTATCTTGAATGTTTTTATTGTAATCATTCTTAGATATGTAAAAGTAAACATTTATCTAAACATTTTATATTTAGAGCTCAAAGAAATTAAAGTAACTTCTTCAGTTAAAAATACAACTGTAGCCGGGCGGTGGTGGCGCACGCCTTTAATCCCAGCACTTGGGAGGCAGAGGTAGGCGGATCTTTGCGAGTTCGAGGCCAGCCTGGTCTACAAAGCGAGTCCAGGACAGCCAGAGCTGTTAAACAGAGAAACCCTGTCTCGGAAAAAAAACCAAAAAAAAAAAAAAAATACAACTGTAAGGGCTAGAGAGATGGCTCAGTGGTTAAGAGCATTGGTTGATCTTCCAAAGGACCCGGGTTCAAATCCCAGCACCCACATGGCAGTTCACCGCTGTCTAATTGCCAAACATGGTGGTGCAAGCCTTTAATTCTAACACGTAGGAGGCAGGGGCAGGTGGATCTCTGTGAGTTCAAGGCTAGCCTGGTATATACCCAGGGCTACACAGAGAAACCCTGTCTCAAAAAAACAAAAACAAAAAAAAAACAACAAAAAATATATTCTATTGTTTCAACCATTGCAGAGATTAAATAAGATTCTGAACAATTAGGTATGAGCTTTATAATCTAAAGTATTTTATAATGTTTTTCTTAGTCAAAATAATGTTGTTACCTTACACCAAAAGGGAATGGAGGTGAGCATGGTGATGTGATGCACATCTTTAATCCCAGCACTTGGGAACCAGAGGCAGGCAGATCTCTGAATTTGAGACCAGCCTGGTCTACATAATGAGTTCTAGGACAGACAGACAGCTACACAGATAGACCCTATCTCAAAAAAAAAAAAAGTTACCTTACAATTTTAACAAGTGTCTTTTTTTTTTTTGGTTTTTTTGAGACAGGGTTTCTCTGTGTAGCTCTGGCTGTCCTGGACTCGCTTTGTAGACCAGGCTGGCCTCGAACTCACAGAGATCCGCCTGCCTCTGCCTCCCAAGTGCTGGGATTAAAGGCGTGCGCCACCACACCTGACTAGGATTGAAATTTTTTATTTTGGTTACAAGTGTACATTTTAAGACAAATGACAAACAGTAAACTAATACTGATACTTATCCACTACTTATCCACTACCATATAATGAAGTGATTTTACTCAGTGTTTTTGTTTGTTTGTTTGTTTGGACATGGTCTCTCTATATAGCTCTCCTAGAACTCACTGTGTATACCAAGCTAGCCTTTAATTCATAGAGAGCCACCCACTTCTGCTTCAGTGTTTTTGTTTGTTTTCTCAGATTCACTTTTATTTTTTTAAATAGGTTGATAATGTTTTTTCCCAACATTTATTTATTTATTTCAAGTTAACATCTCAATCACATTCCCCTCCCTCCTAGTCCTATCCTCCCATCTTCTTCCCTCTTACCCTCCTATCTGCTTTTTTTTTTTATTTAAAGTATATCTTTTTCCCCTAACAGCTTCCCCTTTTAGTCCAATAAAAGGCTCTTTTTCTTATAACAATAAGTACAATACAAAACAATAAGAACAATTAGGCAACAATTATGAAAATTATAAGGTATAACATACATTCCCAATGTCTGGTCCATAGGTATTTGGGAATTGATAATATATTCTATTATATAGCTCTCTGGATGAGTTTAAAGTTCTATTCCTAACTCAGTTTCCATCCTAACTTGCATTACCAACTTAAAAGCATCTTCTTAGACGTAGAACATCATTTTAATTCCTAAACAACTTAAAACTTAACTGTGAGACTCTAGCTATCTAGTCTTCAACGACATCAGAGACCTTAGAAGGATAAATACATCTCAGTAAACAGGAAGTGCAGAGCAAGCAGCTTCTAAAACTAAGAAATGGCAGACAACTGGCTGCCTGAACAGTCCCCAATTTCTCTCTATGCTTCAGTATTTTAATACATCTCAGCACACATATCTTTTATATGAGTCATACAAGGTCTCCTGCCTGTTAGGCACATTCCACTGAGCTGTCATCTGCAGCTCTTTCTGTGACAAGGTCTTACTAAGTTCCCAGGCTGGCCCGAAATGTTATCCTCCTGTTTCAGCCTCTTAAGAAGCTAGAATTACAGGCATATGCCACCATGTTAGGGGTGTGTGTGTGTGTGTGTGTGTATGAAAAGGGGTGTGTGTTGGTAATCTTTAATGTTGAAGAGGATGGATTCCAGTGATTTCTTAGCCTGCCTGTATGTATGTATGTTTGTTGTTTTTGTTTGCCTGCCTACCTTCCTTCCTTCCTTTCTTCCTCTTTCTTTCTTTTAAAGATGGGATCTTATGTAGCCCTTGCTAGTTTGAAACACCATGCTAGTATGACCAAGGATGACCTTGAACTTCTGATCCTCTTGCTTCC
This sequence comes from Lophiomys imhausi, assembly GCA_907164525.1. Lineage (NCBI taxonomy): Eukaryota > Metazoa > Chordata > Mammalia > Rodentia > Muridae > Lophiomys > Lophiomys imhausi. The sequence continues at coordinate 1,181,615 of CAJQZJ010032322.1, read as the reverse complement.
TCCTCTGGATTACTGGAGTTACAAGTGTATGCTACCATGCCTGGTTTTATGTGATGCTTGGAATCAAACTCAGGGCTTCCAACTAAGCTCTATCCACAGTTGATCCATTTTGTATTTGTTTTATTATAATTATACTAGTATGATTTCTTTTAACATATTTTTTTCTGTGATATAGTAAGCTCTCACTACATACCCCAGGCCACCTCAAATTCTTTTTTTTTTTTTTTTTTTTTTTTTGGTGTTTTGAGACAGGGTTTCTCTGTATCCTTGGCTGTGCTGGACTCACTCTTTAGACCAGGCTGGCCTTGAACTCACAGAGATCCGCCTGCCTCTGCCTCCCGTGCACCAGCACACCTGTCTGGTATTCTTAATGTGTCTACAAAATTGAATTTACAATGGTCCAGTTGTTTACTGATGTCAGTCTCTAGATTAGCACAAGGTTGCTACCCCTACCAACTAGCCCTACCAACCAGTTAGCATAGAATTTTCATTAGAAACCAATTAGTTCAGGCTGGAGAGATGACTCAGAGGTTGAGAGCACTGGCTGCTCCTCCAGAGGTACTGAGTTCAATTCCTAGCAACCACATGGTGGCTCACAACCATCTACAATGAGATCTGGTGCTCTCTTCTGGCCTGCAGGCATTCATGCAGACAGAGCACTGTATACATAATAAATATTTTTTAAAAAGAAAAAGAAAAAAAGAAACCAATTAGTTCAATGTCTGAGATTAATGAGAAATTTTTATCATACATATTTTTGCCTAGTTAAAACTTAACTTTGTAAATTACAAATGGAGAGCAGTATCATGAAAAAATTATTGATGTTAGCCAACAAGAAACATCTGAAATTAAGTCCTGACCTAAGACAGTTAGTTTTGTAACTGTTAACTTAGTGAAATGTAGCAAGGAGGATGTAGTGATAAGAGTGGTTGCTAAGTGAGGCAGAAACTGCCTTTGACCAGGATGTAGTGACCGAGTGATCGCTAAGTGGGGCAGAAACCGCCTTTGACCAGGATGTAGTAACAGAGTGGTTGCTAGGTGGGGCAGAAACCGCCTTTGACCAGGATGTAGTAATGATAG